>SJYT01079283.1:313064-382496 GCA_006410635.1 Cephalophus harveyi | reverse complement strand
GAGTCTGAGTGAACTCCGGGAGATAGTGATGAACAGGGAGGGCTGGCATGCTGTGATTCGTGGGGTCGCAAAGAGTCAGACACGACTGAGCGACTGAACTGAACTGAACTGAACAGACAGACTGGACTGAACTAGAGGCCAGGAGATGAGACAGATCATCCAGTGATGTTGTAAGGATGCTGAGAAGAATATGTTTTCTTGACTGCTCTCCCAACTTTTAATTCTTTAGGAAAAAGACCTTTGGGACCCAGTTCTCTGTGCCAAGGATGTGGCTAGCATTCAAGAGTTAAGAATCACAATCCAGCGATCTCTCTGAGATCAGAAAACAAGTACTACCTACCTCACACCAGCCAGTAAGAAGGGCTTGAAGAAGACTTTCTCATAGTTCCTTAAGAATACCATCATCTTAAATGTGCTAGGAAAACACCAAGTGTTTTGGCTTTGGAACTTGGTTTAAGGAGCCAATTTGTTGAGTGCCTGCTCTGTGACAGGTATGTCATTTCATTTAATTCTCATCAGAAACCTATTGCTTGGGTATACTATTTTATTTGAGGAAACAAAAGTTCAGAGAAGACAAGTAAGTTGCCCAAGGTCACACAGCTATTGAGTGGCAGGATCAAGAACCTAAACCTGGTCTGTCGGGGAAACTAGAATCTCTTCACTGAAAGGCTTCCAGACAAGAAAGACTCCTGCCCACAGAGGTAAGAGTTTGCTTGGCATTCAGTTCCTGATTTTTATGAGTCCAACCAATTTAAGAGCTACAAGGAGAGGAAAGGACAAGGACTTTGGTTGGTGTTTCCAGCATTGCTTATAACATCAGAGGACATATCTTGTGACACAGGAGCCAATGATTGAGAGGTTTCATCATGGGTTGAACCAGTTTGCTGGGAGCCAGAGGACCATGAGACAGGAAGACAGGGGCTGGCATGGCATATCCCCAACTGTCTTTCTGCAGATTCCCAGATTCAGATGCTGAATGGATATCCAGGTAGTATTTGTAATAAGAAAAACTAGAAGCAAGACTAAGTGTGCATTGGAGAGGGAATGGTGAAATACGCTACAGCCATACCTATGCTGTCAGGGGAAAGAGTGATAGCAGGCCCTATGTACTAATGTAGAATGAGCTCTAGGGCATGTGTGCTGAGTCACTCAGTCATGTCTGACTCTTTGTGACCCTATGGACTATAGCCTGCCAGGCTCCTATGTCCAAGGGATTCTCCAGACAAGAATACTGGAGTGGGTTGCCTTGCCCTCCTCCAGGGATTTTCCCAACTCAGGGATGGAACCAGAGTTTCTCATGTCTCCTGCATTGCAGGCAGATTCTTTACCACTAGCACCACCTAGGAAGCCTGATCTCCAGGACACAGAGGTAAATAAAAAACACCAAGTTTAAGTGGGAGGGGACATGGGTAAACCTATGACTGATTCATGTTGATATTTGGTAGAAACCAACACCATACTGCAAAGCAATTATCCTTTGATTAAAAATAAATAAATTAAAATAAATACATAAATAAACACACCTAAAAAAACCCAAGATGCAGACCAGTATATTTTTTATGTTCTCATTTATGTGAAAAAGATCTATTAGATTGAATGATATGATATTTTTTTTTTATGACAATTTTTTGTAGGGGCCATGTGCTGCTTCTGAGGTCTAGCTGAACTTCCATGATGAATACGCCCTAGATTGAGAGACCACATGGGGCCAAGATGACCAATCCCAGCTGAGCCACCTCAAGCCAGGTAGACCCCAGCAGACCCAGCAGTGGACAGCAGACACAGGGCCATGCCCAGACAATGTCAAGTGCATCCAGTCCAAAGAGGCAGTCATCCAGCTGAATCCAGGCCCTACCATTATTCTTTAGAATAACAACTAAATAAGTGTGTGGTGGCTGTTTTAAGCCACTATATTCTGGGATGGTTTATTGTATAGCAATTTCCACTCAGAAAAATATTTGATACAAAACATACTAAAAATTGACTTCTTTTTGTCTCCCCAGAAGTGATGTTTTACTTAATCCAGCCAACTCTTGAATGTCCAAATAGGTAGTAAAGAATCTGTCTGCAATGCAGGAGACCTGGGTTCAATTTCTGAGTCAGGAAGAGCCCCTGGAGAAGGGAATCGAACTGTACCCATTCCAGTGCTCTTGCCTGGAGAATCTCATGGACAGAGGAGCCTGGTGGGTTACAGTCCATGGTGTGGCAAAGAGTTGGACATGACAGAGCAACTAACAGGGACATGATGGAAAACCCCAACTCACAGACAGCCCCAAATCCTATTATGTGCTGATGAGGTTCTGGAGATGATGGTGGGGATGGGTGCACAACCATGTGAATGTACTCAGTGCCACTGAGCTGTACACTTAAAAGTGGTTGAAGTGGCAAAGTTTATGTTTTGTGTATTTTACCACATTTAAAAAACAATGAAAAGAAATGATAGCATCTGTTACTGGCTTCAACTTTGTTCTTCATCCTGGCCAGAATCAAGGGGGAAAAAAAGGGGGCCTCCTGTGGTTCTGATCTCACCCACAGCTCGTCTGCAGCCAGACGCTAATGAGCACTGAAAGGGAACCAGGCAGACAGCTGGGGGTGGGGGAGAGACGGGGACCTGGGTAATCAGCTTCTGGTAATGAGTCCGCCGCCCCAGGGGTCTGCGTAGGTGAGCACTTTTCTCTCCGTGCTCTTTTGATCAGCGAGAATCCTAATCAGCAGGGCCTCGCCGAGGCTCCTCAGTGATGCGCTGTCCGAGGCTCTCGCGGTCCCCGCACTCAAGAGTAATAGGTGACCGACCCTGGTGCATGAATCTCTTGTTTGAAAAATAATGTGCACTCGGCCTCCTTCTAAAAGAGAATTTGATGCAGTGAAAAGTCTTCTGTGTTTGTACCAGGAGCTGGTGGTTGGGCTGCTGGGAGGCTGCCTGGCCTGCCGTGGAGGGCTCCTGGTCACAAGGCCTGGACCGGCCCGTAGCTTCCTGTGGCTCCACAGGGTGGGCAGCTCACGAATGAGACCCCCCCAGGAGTCACCTCCAATCCTGGAGGGGCAGGAGATGGTAGACAAAGACCCAAGTTCCTTGGCCCTTAGTGGGGCAGCTGGTCAAGGTTCTACAAGTTCCCTTGGGGGCCCCCAGCTGCCCTTGGTGATAAACAATCCCATTGCCCTGCTTTCTGTTGGCTTTTATCCCTTTCCTGTCTCCCTTATGGGGCTTCCTAGGGTCACAAATAAGGCACTGCCCCCAATTTGTTGGGCTTCCTGGGTGGTACTAGTGGTTAAAGAACCCATCTGCCAATGCAGGAGACATAAGAGATGTGGGTTCGATCCCTGGGTTGGGAAGATCCCTTGGAAAAGGGAATGGCAACCCACTCTAGTATTTTTGCCTGGAGAATCTGGTGGGCTACTATCCACGGGGTTGCACAGAGTTGGACACGACTGAAGTGACTTAGCACACATGCACCCAGTTCCTTGTTTCAGTATCTGCTTTCTGGAGCAGGAACCCGAATTGAACAGTGTCACCACAACTAGTATTTGTGAATGAAAAATATGTGTGCCATCAGTGAAAAAAAAAAAAAAGGATGCTGCGGCCATCAAGCCATCATGTTATAGCCATCCCTGTGGTCAGCCTTGAGGAAATTCAGAATGAGAAAACATGGGATACTGGCCCCAAGCAGCCGAGGTGCCTATCAAAGGGATAATTGCAGTAAGCCCAGACTCTTGCATCTTCTCATACATAGCAATGTGCTAAATTCCTTAACTTGGTATGTTTGGTTTTCTTTAATTAACAGTAATCTTTTGATGCCTTGACTAATCCTCTTTGTTGTAAAAACTCCCAGGTATCCTGACTCCCTTGC
Organism: Cephalophus harveyi; assembly: GCA_006410635.1. NCBI lineage: Eukaryota > Metazoa > Chordata > Mammalia > Artiodactyla > Bovidae > Cephalophus > Cephalophus harveyi. The sequence goes on along the minus strand of SJYT01079283.1, from coordinate 378,648 downwards.
CTCTTTGGAGAAGTCCCTCAGAACCATCTTACAGTCCTGTCTCCAGGATTTGAAGTCCTCAGAATGTCTGCTGAATAAAACATAACTCTCAACTTCTCTTGTTGCTGTTCAGTTGCTAAGTCATGTCCGACTCTTTGCGACCCCATGGACTACAGCATGCCAGCCTTCCCTATCCTTTACTATCTTTTGGAGTTTGCTTAAACTCACATCTCCCATGCAGTCATCTCACATCTCAACTTTAAGGTTGTACATTTCTTTAGTCAACGTAGTCAATACAAATTTTAGCTTCTTAGCAAGTAAGGTTAAGAAAAACAGAAAGCCTACTCCATAGCAGAACCAAGTTATCATCACAAGGTATTATAGAGACTGCCTTTTCATCACGTTGATATTATAGGGACTGCCCACCCCTCCTCCAGGTGACTGTCTGGGAAGGCCTACGTTTCTTCCTGGAGTGAGTCACCCCAGCGTTGGCCCCATCTTGGCTCTGGAGGAGCTTAATAATGGGCATTAAGAATGGAATGGTTGATAAGGGCTCTGAGAGACCAGGTTTCCCAACAAGAATGGTGGGAGAAGTCTTGGGAGGCTCTCTCCCTGGTGGGCCCATAGGGGGACGAATAGAGATACTATATTTCTCTCAAGTTGTCAGTGGAGACTGCACGGACCAGCGAGGGTGTTTTGGGCAGTTTGAAAGCATATCTGAAAGTTATTTGAAGCTCTTCCTATCAGAAGGTGGCATCTGTGTCTCCTCCCCTTGAATTAAGGAACCACCTTTGTGACTAAGTGGTGAGTAGAATGTGATGAAAGTGAGACTGTGTGAGCTACGAGGCTGCATTAGAAAAGGCTTTATTTTTCTCTCGGTTTTTCTTGGAAAATTCTCTATGGGCCTTAGCTTACCATGTAAGAGATCTGACCTGACAACCCTGAGGCCACCAGAGAGAGAGAGAGAGATGGAGGGAGAGGGAGGGAGAGAGAAAGGGGGTGATGCTTGGGGAGCCTCAGCTCTGCTAACCCCTCGCTGTTGAGTCTTTGAGCCCAGAGGCCAGATACAGAAGCGAAAATACCTTCAAAATGACCCCAGCTCCAGCCCCCATCTGACTGCAGTATATGAAAGATCACTTCCCCTCTTTCCCAGAATCACTCAGCTGAACCAACAAAACCATCAGATCCGTGAGCCAAACAAGTGCTTATTTTTCTTTTAAGTCACAATTTGTGGATGTCTTTGCTATACAACAACAGATCGATGTAGGGGCAAGTAGCAGAATATCCAACTAAAACATGGAACCTCTGATTCTCACTGACAAGAGGTGTAGAGGCAGGTGATTCTGGGGTTCATTCATTCAGGTGCCTGGTGAGGTCAAGGACCAGAGTGAGTTTCTCCGTGAACATTTTGACTTTCTCTGCAGGACAGCAATACTGTGGCTGCAGATCCAGGTAATAGATTCTCAAATAAGATCTAAAGGTGGGCAGGAAGGGGCATTTTGCCTTCTTTCTTTTTATTGAAGACCTCTAAAAATTCCTTCTGCAGAATGCCCTTGGGCGCCATGTTTGGGACCCAGCTGCCAGGGAGGCTGGGAAAGTCAATTTCTCATCCTTGTAGCCTCTATAATAGGGAGTGGGCTCTGCCACCATGGAAAAGAGGGTTGGGGTGGTTACTGACTAGATTTTTTAATTGTTAAAAGTGTTCTCTAAAAATGAGTTTCCATAGAACTGAAGTTCCTTCTTGGGTAGAAAAATTTTATTTTAATCATGATGAAAATCATTCTAAAATATTCCTCATACATTTCCTTCTGGCTTTTTTAACTACGTGGAACTTGCTACATCCTCATTCAGTTTTGGAGCAGTGATTTGTCACCAGCATGGGAAACGCTCCTTGTCCCCCCAAAGCTGTTCTATGGTCATTGCCATCCATGGAGAGACCTGTTTTTTACCCTGGCCTGGTTCTGGACTCTCCTCTTGGTTTGGTTTGCAATTGTTTGCATTTGGTACCCACCCAAGGGCACAGAACATGCTTTGAATATGTGCCTTACATGTTGTCTAATGCTATAACAAATTACTCCCAGATGTAGCAGTTTAAAACAGCAAACACTTACTATCTTGTGCAGTTTCTGAGGGCCAGGGACTCGGGAGTGGCTGAGCTGGGTAGTTCTGGCTCAAGGTCTGAGACGGAAGTCCAGATGTTGGCAGGAGCTGCAGCCACGTGATGGCTTGATGGGGATGGGGTGTCCTTCCCACAGTTTCCTCACGTGGCTTCTCCACAGGGCTACCTGAGTTCTTCAGCATGGCTGCTGGCTTCCCCCCAGAGCAACTGGCTTGAGAGAGAACCCATGTTGTCTTGGGTCGCCCAGAGAACCCAGAGGGTCAGAGAACCTGATGCTGTGTGCTAAGGACATGAGCTGTAGGACAGGAGCTTTTGAAGGGCACGTGCTGAACCCACTCTGCAGAAAGGAGGTATTAGGCTCACTTCAAACCTTTCTCTAGGAGCCTCTTGGCTGCTCCCAAGTCTCTGGAAATGTGACAAGGTCAAAACCACTGCTTCCGAAAATGGCCATGTGTTTTGTTGACGACGGAGGAGACTTGGTTATCTGGCACCTGTTGATATTAAGATTCCAGCTTGTCATCTGAGGCACAAGGTAAGGCTCAGAAGACACACTCCTTAACTCAGAAATGGAGTAGAACGGAGTGCTTTTCCCTCTTCAGATACCTGCAAGTTCTGGGGTTTCTATCGTGACCCTGAGTCATTTGTGAGCTGTGTAAGGAGCAGAAACCACATACACACTGGTCACCAGCCTGACCTGCTGACCCACCCCCACCCCCCACCCCCGGTTGGTTTACAGCCATTTCTAGTCTTTGAAGATTCGAGTCCTGTGGACTTTGTTGCATGTATCTCTTAAGCTTGAGGTTTGTCCTGGGAGTCATATTTTCTCCATTGGACTCTCTAGAACCCTTTATGGGACCCCTTTACAACTCCAAATTGGGGAACATCCCCTAGAAATGAGGTTGCCTGGACCGCATGTCTGGAGGAACAGTTGCCAAGTACCTTGGCATCATTATTTCCAGGGTAGCTCTACTCGACAAAGGTGTTGAGAAGCCTGGAAGCAACAGGCTTGAATCTAGCCTTGCTGGGGAAACCCCTTTATGCAAACCTACCTACTTTTCTCCTCCCTCAGAACTGACCCTGAACTGTTCTCCCCACTCTCTTGAATCCCCTTTCCCAGCTTTCACAGAAAATGTCAGGATGCAAGCAATCCTCACGACTGCTTATTTCTTCTGTTTTGATGCTTGGTGACATCTGGAAATTTATTAAGTTCCCAGGCCCAGCATCCATTTACATTGGTTGCATCTCTTTTTTTCCCCTAAGATACTGATCATTTCTTAGTGTCTTGTTCAAATGGAATCTCTTTGAATTTCACCAAATTAATGCCTTGTTTTCTTTAGGAGATTCGTAAACCAAGATTTTGCCTGGATCCACAGTTTGTCCATAAAATAAATAAATTTACAGTCAATTCAGTCAAACCAAGGCATTTTCTGTTCTAATTTTCATTTTTGCCTTTGTCAAGTAAGACCGAATGATCAGACTAGAGTAGGGCTGTCTGAAGATGCTGAAACATTCTCCCTGGGTTGTTTTGAAATTTAAATGAAAGGCCACCTATCATTATAGGTATTTATGTATAAATAGGCCAGTAGTTGTGGGCAGTAAAGAACAGATTTAAATAAAACAAGTGTCTCTGATGTTGTAGGAATTTCCCTCTCTGTGAGTCATCTGCACAAGGAGGTGGTAGCTCCATGGCCCCAGCATCAGGGCGCCGTGAGGCTATGGGCTTGGCTCTGCTGGAAATCCATCATTTCTACCCATTTAACCAAGATACATGTTGATTCAGTAATGAAGGGAATTACACACACACACACACACACACACACACACAGAGTTATTAAGGAGGGCTGCTTTCAAAAAATCACACCACAATTTGCCTATTCACATTCACAACCATAAACAAATCATCGTCCTTGGTGACTTACAGCTCAATCAGTGAGGCAGGGGACAGTCTCTGACGAGGAGTAGATGGGCACCTGGTGGAACTGTGATAGTGCATCACAGCCCAAGGGCTTCTCTGGTGGCTCAGACAGTAAAGTCTTGGCCTGCAACACAGGAGACCTGAGTTCAATCCCTGGGTGGGGAAGATCCCCTGGAATAGGAAATGGCAACCCACTCCAGAATTCTTGCCTGGAAAATTCCATGGACAGAGGAGCCTGGAGAACTACAGTCCATGGGGTCACAAAAAGTCGGACATGGCTGAGCGACTAACACTTGCATAGCCAAATGGCTTGGTGCTCTCTTAGCGGAGGGTCCTTTTATTGAAAAGGAAGATGCTCCTCAAGTGGGAGAATGATCATTTACTACTATGGTTCAGGAAAAATGTTCTCACTTAAAGCTGTACCTTGACCCATTTGAACTTTTCTTAATTCATAAATAAAAGGGAAGCATGATTAATTCAACAAATATCTCTGAATGCCTTCTATGTTTCAGCACCTGGTAGGGGCCATAGGCTGGAGAAGTCAATGGCACCCCACTCCAGTACTCTTGCCTGGAAAATCCCATGGACGGAAGAGCCTGGTGGGCTGCAGTCCATGGGGTCGCTGAGGATTGGGCACAACTGAGCGACTTCTTTCACTTTTCATTTTCATGCATTGGAGAAGGAAATGGCAACCCACTCCAGTGTTCTTGCCTGGAGAATCCCAGGGACAGGGGAGCCTGGTGGGCTGCCGTCTATGGGGCTGCACGGAGTCGGACACGACTGAAGTGACTTAGCAGCAGCAGCAGCAGGGGCCATAGGAAGGTCAAAGGTGAAGCTGACTTGACCTCTGAATTCTAGGAGGGCACTGCCTTCCAGGAAGAAAGTGTATGCGTGTACACATGTACAGACACACACAGAGTACCATACAATGCCTGTTAAGATACAGATTCTGAGGGTCTGAGTGCACACAGAAGGAAGACACAGTAGCAGCCCCCTTAGGCAGTTCAGCGGTTCACATGACAAAGGTCTGGATATCCCATCCTGGGTCCTGGTGGGCACGGCTGCCATGATTCACTGGGGGCCAGGCTGATGGAAGCGCGGTGGTTCTGTATCTGCCTTCTCTGGGTCACGTGGCTCCTGAGGCTGCCACGATGGGTGGAGGGGAGGGTTCAAGGGCTGAGCTCTTCCTGGGAGTGTCCATATCACTCGTGTTCCCACTTCATTATCAGAACAAGGTACATTGCAAGGGAGGCTGAGGAGTGACAAGGATCCTGTGGGTGATAGCAGAGTGACAACTGCTCTATCCCCAGACTAAAACCCAAGAGGTGCTACTGTGTGTCTGCCCCCGGGTCCCAGCAAAGTACCTAAGGTTCTACCTAAGGGAGCAGAAGATTAATGAAAGAAAGTGCTTCTTGTCTGGGCCCTGAAAAAATAGTAGGTTCTAAATCAGAAGAAATGAATAAAGAGAAGGGAAGAAATTCTATCACAGATGCCTGTGGGGGAAGGACTGGAAAGAAAGAAAGAACAGAGTAGCAAAAAGTGCAGACGTCCCAGTGATAAGACAGGGTAGTCCTGGGAATGGCTGTTCAACATGTGACTATCGTTAACTCTACTGTATACTGGAGAATTGAAATTTTCTCATAGTATATCTTTATTTTTTCAGTAGATAAATACAACATATAAAATGATGCAATGTATTAGACCAAGTTATTTTTCAGTTCCATTATTACATTTTTTTCTAAATACTTAATCTGTAATAAAAGACAGTTCTGTGGGTGAATATTATATCTGAAATTATTTATAACAAGATTTGCAGCATTATATGCATTTTTACACATTCTTTTTAAAAAGTATTATTTTCCCCAATTAAAAAATATTATTTTTTATTATGGTTTATCATAGGATATTGAGTATAGTTCCCTGTGTTTTCCAGTAGGACTTTGTTGTTTATCCAGTCTAAATTTAATAGTTTGCTCGTGGCCTATCTTAAAAGTCCTCATCACAAGAAAAAAATTATTGTAACTATGTGTGGTGATGGATGTGAACTAGATTTATTGTGGTTATCTTTTTGAAAACTATACATAAATATTGAATTATGTTATACACCTGAGACAAGAAGAATTGATACCTGAGTGCTGAATTCTTCACCTGAGCACTGAAGAATTGATACTTTCAAATTGTGGTGCTGGAGAAGTCTTGAAAATCCCTTGGACAGCAAGGAGATCAAACCAGTCAATCCTTAAGGTAATCAACCCAGAATATTCATTGGAAGGACTGATGCTGAAGCTGAAACTCCAATACTTTGGCCACCTGATGCGAAGAACTGACTCATTGGAAAAGACCCTATTGCAGAAAGATTAAGAGCAAGAGGAGAAGCAGGGCAGCAGAGGATGAGATGGTTGGATAACAATCACTGACCCAATGGACATGAGGTTGAGCAAACTCCTGGAGATAGTGAAGAACAGGGAAGCCTGGCATGCTGCCGTCCATGGGGTCGCAAAGAATCGTGCATGACTTAGTGCCTGAACACCACCACCTGAGACTAATAATGTTATATGTCAATTCAATTCAGTTCAGTTCAGTCGCTCAGTCAGGTCCAACTCTGTGACCCCATGGGCTGCAGCACACCAGGCTTCCCTGTTCATCACTAACTCCCAAGGCTTGCTCAAACTCAGTCCATTGAGTCAGTGATGCCATCCAACCATCTTATCCTCCTACCTTCAATCTTTCCCAGCATCAGGGTGTTTTCAAATGAGTTAGTTATTCTCATCAGGTGCCCAAAGTATTGGAGCTTCAGCATTAGAATCAGTCCTTCCAGTGAATATTCAGGACTGATTTCCTTTAGGATGGACTGGTTGGATCTCCTTGCAGTCCAAGAGACTCTCAAGAGTCTTCTCCAATACCACAGTTCAAAAGCATCAATTCTTCAGTGCTCAGCTTTCTTTATAGTCCAACTCTCACATCCATACATGACTACTGGAAAAACCATAGCTTTGATTAGATGGACCTTTGTCAGCCAAGTAATGTCTCTGCTTTTTAATATGCTGTCTAGATTGGTTATAGCTTTTCTTCCAAGGAGCAAGTGTCTTTTAATTTCATGGCTGCAGTCACCATCTGCAGAGATTTTGGAGCCCCCCAAAATAAAGTCTGTCACTGTTTCCATTGTTTCCCCATCTATTTGCCATGAAGTGATGGGACAAGATGCCATGATCTTAATTTTTAGAATGTTGAGTTTTAAGCCAACTTATTCAATAATGTTTCAGATAAAGAAAAAATAAAAGAAGTACATAGCCAGTTTGGGAAATGGAGAGGGATTCAATCTAAAGAGACATCAGGGCTGAGTAGCAGGTTGCAGTTGGGTTGTGAAGGGCTTCTGATGAGTCAACTGTAGATTTTGTTTTCCAGCAATGGAAGCTTGTTGATCAGCTTTGCTCAAGAAAATAGCATCCTAATCATCGTTGTTATGGGGCCACCATTTATCCAGTGTGTACAATATACTGGGCACCATGCCGAGTGTGTAATCTACATGAACTATCTACATGCATTATCTCATTTGATCCTCATCATAACCTTGTGGAGCAGGTGCTTTTCTGATCCCTCCTATACAAGTGAGGAAAAAGATTCTTCCCAAGGTATCGCACTGCAGGTGTTGACCCTTTCTGTGGACCAATGCCGGCTGCAGGTGTCACAGTTTTCAGTGCATCCCATCAATTTGCTGAGCGTACTTCTCAGATGTAATGGTTTTGCTGGGATTCAGAAAGCTGTGGTGGATCAGACCGGCAGCAGACCACCAAGCAGTGACCGTGACCTGTTTTTGGTGCAAGTTTGGCTTGGAGAAGCACTTTGGAGCTTCTGGTCAGTCCAACCACTAAGCTAGTTATTGCCTGCTGTGATCTAAAATCCACTTTTCATTTCACATCACAAGCTGATTGAAAAATGGTTTGTTGTTGTGTAAAGTAAGAGAAGATGACGCTTTAAAAAGATTTTTTTTTTTTTTGATTTGCCATCAGCTCATGAGGCACCCACTTATTGGGCTTTTTCACCTTTCCAGTTTGCTTCAAATGCTGAACAACCACAGAATGGTTGATGTTAAGTTCTTTGGCAACTTCTCATGTAGACGTAAGAGGAGGAGTTTTGATGATCCTCTCACTTGGTCATTGTCAACTTCCAATGGCCAGCTACGGCACTTCTCATCTTCAAGGCTCTCCCTTGCACACCTTCTTAAACCACCACTGCACCATACATTCATTAGCAGTTCCTGGGCCAAATGTTTTGTTAGTGTTGTGAATTGTCTCCACTGCTTTACGACCCATTTTGAACTCAAATAAGAAAATTGCTCGAATTTGCTTTTGTCTAACATCATTTCCCTAATCTAAAAGAAATATAAAATAAACAGCAAGCAATGTCTTTAGAAAAAAAACATAAAGTGAGAAATGTTCATTAAAATGATGTATAACATAACCACATTTATTTAGGAATGTATTCCAGTATCAAATCGCAAAACTCAACAATGCAAAACAGCAATTACTTTTGCACCAACCTAATACTGACCCTTTTAAGTTTTGCTTTCCTTCATTCAGTGTCATGGTTGTGAGATTTATCCATGTAGTTGTAGTTCAGTTGTTATGATGGCTATGTACTATTCCAGTTCAGTTCAGTTCAGTTGCTCAGTCGTGTCCGACTCTTTGCGACCCCATGAATCGCAGCACGCCAGGCCTCCCTGTCCATCACCAACTCCCGGAGTTCACTCAGATTCACGTCCATCGAGTCCGTGATGCCATCCAGCCATCTCATCCTCTGTTGTCCCCTTCTCCTCCTGCCCCCAATCCCTCCCAGCATCAAAGTCTTTTCCAATGAGTCAACTCTCCAATTCCCAGCCAGTTTAATCCATTCTACTGTTGATGGGCATTTGACAGTTTTCACCTGGGTGCCATTCAGAAAGGATGATGTTATGAATGAATGTTCTAGCTTATGTCTTTTGTTAAACACATACCTGCACATCTGTTAAGTATCTACCTAGGGGTAAAATTGCTGGTTTGCATATGTCTTGTCTTCCAAAGTGGTTTTAGAAATTTACACCAGCAGTGATTAAGGATACTGGTTACTTTAGATTTCGTTAACACCTGGTATTTTTCAAATTATATCTTTTGGCCCTACAGCAGAATTACTTTCAAAGAGTAAGGCTGTTTGTTCTCTAAGAACAAGGCCTGGGGTAAGAATAATTTGATTTGGCTAATATCCCCAAGTGGCGTAATGCTAAAGAATCCACCTGCCAATGCAGGAGATGCTGGAGACATGGGTTCAATCCCTGGGTCACGAAGATCCCCTGGAGTAGGAAATGGCAACCTGCTCCAGTATTCTTGTCTGGTAAATTTCATGGACAGAGGAGCCTGATAGTCCATGGGGTCGCAAAAAGTCAGACATGACTGTGTACACACACAAATGTCCTGGAGAGGTACTCTACAGCCCATCTTGGCTGCACTGCCCCAGCCTGGCCAGTGATGCTGGCAGTGTGACAATCTTGATTTCTAAGCCCCAGCCATCCTTGCCTCCTTGAATAACACAAAGGGTCCTGGGAAATCCTTCTAGAGGCAAATGTGTGCAGATAACTGAGCGATTAGCCAATGGCTATGTTTCTGCCAGAGTGGTTCCACCTCTTCCCCTCCCCACCCTCTGTCTCGCAAGGCCAGCCCAGAAGGCTCTCAAGGAAGCCGTGACTATGCCTCTCTCCCAGTAACTCAGCATCTCCACTACCTGCCCAACAGCCAGAGCCAGCTCTCCTGGCGGGCTCTGCGCCCCGGCTCGCTTGCCAAGATGGAACACAGCAAAGAGTCCACATAATCATTTCCAAACATTAAAATGGCCCCATTGTCATTACAGCAGCGAGATTGAATTCGTCTCATCAAAGCGGAGTGTGACAGGTGACTCAATAGGACAGTGCCAAGCGCGGAGGCAAGAAGATTAGCAGGGCACTGATATCATTATTTCCGCCTATCACAGATTCGGCAGGGAGGCAATTGTAATTTCTGGGCTTATTAGTCTACATTCGGAGGGAAAAACCAAGTGATAAAACTCACGGTGACAGCCAGGCATTTGTGCGGCAAGTGCTGTCATTGTGACACTTAGAAAATGCCAGTGTGCCCACATCCTCGTAATCCTCACTAATAGAGGTTAAAGCCGGCCGCAGAGGCACCTTTATCAGCCATCAGTCCACTAATAACATTTGCATTTTTAAGTTCAATATAGTAAGTAAAGGAGTAAGTCGTTCTTTGCCGTTGGGACAATTAATTTCACACTGGAATTAGAAAGCAAAGCCAAAAAATTTCCAGCGGCTTCTATCTCTTCCATCGCTTGCAGGAATCCTCCAAGGAAAGAGACCGTGTTGAGAACAATGTTACTGGCGGTGTCTGTTGCCTGTGAAACGGTGGATATGTGCGCATCATCAGACTCCTGAAATTAGATATCTGCCCCCTCTTCCAGTCAACAGACAATGCAGCTCAAGGGCTGAGAAACTAACAAATGCAGCGGAAGATATCTTCTCATGCTTAACATTCTCCTGTCTTAATGCTCCCGATTCTGTCATCTGGAGCTATATTAAGTCATTAAGGAGGCTCCAAAGAGCTGGGCAGGTAAACAGTATAACTACTGGTGACCGTGCAGTATCGCCTGTTCTGAGGCTCACTTTCCAGAAAAGTCTTCCTGGTGGTTTAGTCGCTAAGTTGTGTCCAACTCACGCGACCTCATGGACTATAGCCTACCAGGCTCCTCTGTTCGTGGGATTCTCCAAGCAAGAATACTGGAGTGGGTTGCCATTTCCTTCTCCAGACCCAGGTCTCCTGTACTGCAGGCAGCTTCTTTACTCACTGAGCTATGAGGGAAGCCCCTAAAGTCCATAAATTTCCTCTAATTAACTCTTTCTGTATCAGCATTTTTCAGGCTTTTGGCAGTGAAAGAGAAAATTAAGAAATTCTTTTTGTTGATGATACCAGAACTCGAGTTTCACAGCTAGTATGTGTTCATGGTTGGAGGATTGGAAACATCTAGCTCGGAGGAAAATATTTGAATTCTAATTTTATTCTGTTGGAAAAAAATATTACAGGTGGCAAGCCATTCCTTTTTCATATTTAAATAAATAAAAGACCAATTAAGAAGACTATGTAATTCAATTCTTGAGTGAGTGCCACTGAATTCAATTTGTTTCAGGTCAATGAATATAATGCAAAGTTATTAACAAAAAGGTCAGGGGCTGCATAGAAAGTGTATACACATGATACGTCAGGGGTAATTAGTACACATTTCTAGTGTGCTGTTGTGCTGGCATATGGTAGAGAAAATCTTAACAGGATTAGATGTTAATAAATTTTCAAGTCTGTTTTTCCTCCCTTGCCCTCCTTTAATAAAAAAGTTGCAAATCACTCTGTCTAGCCATCTCTGTCTCTGTTTCTTCATTGAGTCCTCGAGATGAACCATATAGAAGATGGTTTAGGTCTCCATCTGTATCAGTGGACAGGGCTAAGTGCCCACTCTGAGAATCCCTCCTGCTCAGAGTGGCATCAGACTCTGAAAATGCAGGTGAACACCTGCTTCCATCCTGAGTTATGGAATCTGATCTCTCAAGTTCACCAGAGGAGGAAAAAGGGAAGACTAGACTGGGTATCTTTCCTATCCTGTTTTTCTGTAGGAGAAAGGAGAAATGTGGGGAGGAAGAGTTGTAGCCCCAGACTTTCTGGATATGGTTTAAACATTTCTGAGAGGAGGATGCACCTTGCTTTCCCTCCAACATAACTGGGCCACGTAGGAACCTCCAACCCTGGCTGTACTCTCTTGTGCTTCTAGAATCCTCTGTGGCTTTGCAGGCAGATATGGCCAAGTTCTCACAAGTCCTCACCTTGGCCAAAAGCTATCCTGCCTGGCCCTCCACAGGCAGGAAGTTGGAAGCAAGGAAAAAACAGCAGTTATGTAGCTGGTACTTCTAAGAAGTACTACTGTACTTCTCAAGGTACTGTACTGTAAGATTAAAAATATTTTCTTTATTTTTGTTTTTTTTTAATGTGTTATTTGTGTTAAAAGTATTATGAACCTATTACAGTACTATATAGTCAATTGTGTTAATTACCTAGGCTAACTCTGTAGGTCTAGTTTTGTAGGCTAACTTTGTAGGCTAAATTGGTCTTGGAATGTGCTCTCAGAATGGAACTCGTTCCTAGGAGGTGACTTACTATAGTTGGGAATGGCTGCCCAGGAAAGCACTACATTCCCCAACTCTCCTTGCAAACAGATGTGAACAGGTGACCAGCTCTCACCAATGGGATGTGAGTGGAGATGACACGAGCAACTTCCCTGCTAAGGCTGTTAAAGAGACTTTAGCCAAGCCTGGTGGGCCTCCTGTGGGCAGGCGGTATCCAGTAGAATCTGATGTTCAGTTTCCCAAGTCACAAATCAACTTCTTTGGGAATAAGGTAACAGAGGAAGCTTCAGAGTCCACCACCACCATCCAGCATCGTGCCTGCCCAGAGAGGGATGAGAAGGTTGACATCTGCCTTCCATGTCAGGCCAGGTGGACTGAACACACCTGAGACCACCCACAGGCCTCACTTCTTCGTCTCCCTACAGCCCTGCCTGGCATCAACTCCCACATAATCTCTGGTGCTTGCCTTGTCTTGGGGTTTACTTCTGGGGGAAGCCAAACAGTACTGCTGCTGACACATGGATGAGACATCACTTTAGACAAAAGACTTGCTTTTCATGCTTTCAGAGGATATTGAAGATATCATACCACTCAAGATCACTTTAAAATTGCTAACTTCTTTATTTTAAAATTTATTTTAAAATGCATATTTGAAAGTAAATGAAACTGCCTTCTTAAATATTTTTAATCAGGAACTTAAAGGTTTGCACAGTGGAAACTAACACAATGTTGTAAATGAATTATATTCCAATTAAAAATAAATTAATTTTTTTAAAGTTTGATCTCTTTTTTCCTTCTCTCTGTTTTCAATCGTTATTGTGGCTTGTTGATGTGTCAGTAGTTTAAAGGGTATGTATGTTTTATAGGAGCTTCCCTGGTGGCTCAGATAGTAAAGAATCTGCCTGCAAAGCAGGAGACCCGGGTACAATCACTGGGTAGGGCAGATCCCCTAGGAAAAGGAATGGCTACTCACTCCAGTATTCTTGCCTGGAGAATTTCATGGACAGAAGACCCTGGTGGGCTACAGTCCTTGGGGTCGCAAAGAGTCGGACACAACTGAGTAAGTAGCACTATGTTTATATGTGGTTTATATCCTTTGTAAGCGTGGCAGAGGTAGACCAACATCATTACTTTCTGCCCATAAGATATTTTTCTAGTTGGGAAGTGGCTGCCTAGGAAGGGACTACATTTCCCAGCTTTCTTTGCGAACAAATGTGAGCAGGTGACTGGCTCTCACCAATGGGGATGTGAGTGGAGGGATAGGGGCAAGTTCCTCCACTAAGGCTGTTCAGACAGGGGAATGCTTCCCCTATGCTCTCGCTCTCTCTCCTGCTGTTGTCCATGTAAACACGGATGAGGACTCAGGAGATGGTGGGGCCACTGGTGGAAGGAATCTGAGGCTCTAAGATATGGCATGGAGTCGAGGTCTCAGTCAATCTTCTCGTGAATGAGAAATAGTCTCCTGTTTCATTTCAGTCCTGATATGTTTTTGGAGTGTGTGTGCTATAGCAGTTTGATGTACCCAAACTAAAACAGTAAGGGAATTTGCTAGGATAATTAAAATCTGACAGGAGACATGCATGATTACCTGTGGCAGGATTCGTCACCAGGCAACTCATTCAATGTTGTCCTTGGTGTGGTACCCCTGTCCTGTACCAACAGTGATGCGAAGAGCTGACTCATTTGAAAAGACCCTGATGCTGGGAAAGATTGAAGGCAGGGAGAGAAGGGGATGACTGAGGATGAGATGGTTGGATGGCATGAGTTTGAGCAAGCTCCGGGAGTTGGTGATGGACAGGGAAGCCTGTGGTGCTGCAGTCCTCCATGGGGTCACAAAGATTCGGACGTGACTGAGCGACCGAACTGAACTGAACTGAGTCTACATGGTGTCTTGCCCATAGTAGGGATATAATAAAGACTTTCAGAATGAATAAATAAATGGATCCAATGTTTGCTAAAGATTTGTTGATTTTATGATAAAGAGGATAATTCTGCAGTAGTGACCTGGAATTTTAAATACTCTTAATCCCCATGGTTCCCTTCTTGGGAGCACTGGTTTCTGAATCAGAACAGAAGTGACTGCAGCTGGCAGGATATTCAGTTGTATCTCAGTGTGCCCAAGTCAAGATGTGGAAGCACTCACAAGAAGGCCCAAGGACAGAGGGGATCTGGCAGGATAGGTAACTGGGGATGCTGCCATCTCCATGACAGCAGGTTCAGCCTGTGGCTGGAGCAGATTTCTACCTTTGTTTGGGAAACAGTCATGGGCTCCCTTGAACTGAGAGTCTGTGTAAGTCAAGTAGAGAATGCAAAGTGGGTTACTAATGCTGGAAGGTCCCTTAAGAATCTCTGGGTCCCAGCCCTTGGTAAGAGGCAATTTTGGTATGGCAACCTTTCATCTTCTTTCTGAAGTCTTTCCTTACACTCACCATGATTATAGAGGGATCTGCCATGTTACTCTGTGATTGGAATCCTAACTCCTGATGATTGGTGCTAAGTGAGCCAATCAGAGTCTTTCTCTGGGAATTTTGGCACTGAATAATGTGTTTTCCTCTTGGTGGCTGAGTTTTCTGACCTACTGCTTATCACCTGGACCACAGAACCAGAAGTAACAGAGTTACAGAGAAGTAACTCTGTATCTGTAGAGAAGAATACTGTGGATGTAGACAGAGGGACATATCTAGGAGATGGAGAGTCTCCTAGGGATGGAGCTATTGCTCTTGAAGCCAGGAGTGTTTCACTCACAGCTCTAGACGAGACCCTTGTTCCTGTAAAATAGCCCAGGACCCTTAGGACAGAGGCCAGTTTAAGCCAGTTCAAATTGGACTTTTGTCCTTTGCAAATGAAAACATTTCTAACAAACAGGCTCCAAGTTTTAAAAAGGAGGAAGATGAGCTGAGGCAGAAGGATGTATTTGATCATGTGACACTGGCTGTAGATTCCATCGTGAGAAAGAGAGCATCCTCTAAATTACAAAAGTCTGTACAAGACCGTGGTTCATAACATTAATGGCTTCTTCAGAAGGGGTTTACAATAGAAACATTTCAGTCTCTTTTCTTTTTTTGAGGGAGCAGGTGATCATGGGAAACCTGGGCTGACATGGAGGCTTCAACCTCCTGTCTGCCTGCTAATCCTCTGTGGTCATCCCATGGATGTAAGAGGAAGTGGTGGACCTGTGGCATTGTGTCCACCTCTGTAGAGTCACCAGAAAGGTGACAGTCAACCCCACGATACATCCATTACTTCCCAAGGTGTGAGCCCAAGTCAGACAGTGGTTATAATTCTCTTCAACATCTTTTGGAAGAAAGCTGTTTCTACTGCATATGGGCCCAAAAACGGAAATGGAGAAAGTTCTCAGGTAGAGCCAAGTGGATTTTCATGTAAGCTTTGAGGTACATTTTATGGCTTTTCCAGTAGTCATGTATGGATGTGAGTTGGATCATAAAGAACGCTGAGTGCCAAAGAATTGATGCTTTCAAACTGTGGTGCTGGAGGACTCTTGAGAGTCCCTTGGACAGCAAGGAGATCCAACCAGTCAATTCTAAAGGAAATCAACCCTGAATATTCACTGGAAGGACTGATGCTGAAGCTGAAACTCCAATACTTTGGCCATTTGATGCAAAGAACTGACTCACTAGAAACGACCCTGATGCTGGGAAATATTGAGGGCAGGGGGAAAGGGGGTGACAGAGGATGAGACGGTTGGATGACATCACCAACTCAATGGACATGAGTTTGAGCAAACTTCGAGAGATGGTGAAGGACAGGAAGCCTGGTGTGCTGCAGTCAGTCCATGGGGTCTCAAAGAGTCAGACAGGACTTAGAGACTGAACAACAATATACAATGCAAGGTGGCTTCTTACCAGCTACAGGAAAGTAGGTACATCACCTCTAAATATAAAGAGAAATTTGTGGACATGGGATTACAGCAGCCCAAGATGCCAAAACACTATGTTTGTAGAATCCAAGTCCTTTAGACACTCTTACAAATCCAAGAACAATGTTTTTGCTTTTGATACCTGTGTTGGACCTGTTAGGGAATGGCAACCCACTCCAGTATTCTTGCCTGGAGACTCCCATAGACAGAGGAGCCATGGGCTACAGTCCATGGGGCCGCAAAGAGTCAGACACAACTGAGCAACTAACACACACATACAGTGACTGTGCATCAGAAAAAGGTCATAATGTTAAAAGACATTTGAAGAATTTTCTTCTATCCTTTTACTTCTGAGGTCAGCATCCTCAGAAATAAGTAACATATAACACAGGCAAAATCATTATGGTCTTCTATGAGACCAGTGCAGATGGGTAAACTGAAGTTAATAAAAACAAAACAGAATATCTTAGTGGCTTAGCCAAGGAATAATAGAGCACCCTGAAGCTGTAGCATGCTTGAGCCTCCTTTTTTCTTTTTCTGTCCTGAACCACATGCCCTAAGCCTGCCTCTCATTGTAGCTGAATAGGTTTCTCCTTCGCACATTTCAATGTCCTGCCTCAAGGACCCATCACATGGCTCTACGTGTCTTGTTGGGTTCTTGGAGCCATGGAAGCTCGCTCAGCCACGGGCACCCCCAAGCAGGCAGCAACCAATGTCTCCAAGTGTAACCATCCAACAGTGACTAACAGGAGTTAAAAGATAAATTTCTCAAGTTCTAGTCTTGAGAAAAAGACAATACAGAGGTACAGTCTGCAGTAACTGAGCCTCAGGTGCCCATAGCAGTAACAATCTTAACACACATTTCACTGGATTTTTCTCTCCTGTGAGACTCCCTCATATGTATGGCTGATTCATTTTCCTGTGCAGCAGAAGCTAATGATATTTCAATAAAAATTATTTAATAAAAAAGACTCTGTCCTTTCCCTTCTTGGAATCACCTCTCAAATAAACTCCCAGCACTCGAATCCCTAACTCAGTCTCTGCTTTTGCAGGATCCAAACTAAGGCAGTGCATAAATCTATCTCCTTGTTTTCATTACCATAATGTCTCAGACTAATATCCTGTTCCTTGGTAAAATCTAGCTGCTCCAAAGACAAGGGGGTCTTCATTATATGTTGGTGCTCATTGTTCTTCATTATATGCTAGTGCTCACTGTTCTGTCCCAGAGTTTCAGGTGAAAATGTTTCATTCTCATAAAACTCTCAAGATCCAAGTTGCTAAGATTGTGCTACAAGGAATTCATGGACGCTATGAACCATGAACCACGGCCAATGGGACTTCCCATTGACAACATTAATATTGATAGAAACAGCGACTTATTTAACGACAGCTTGCTCTGTGTCACTCCCTTATGCTCTGTGTATTTATTTGGAATATTCTTGCAAGATAGATTTTAACAATCCTACCTCACAGATGGTGTTAGGAGCCTTACCCAACCCAGAGATGGGTGAATCCAAAGTCCATATCCTTTCTATGCATCTGTAATTTGTTAGTTCCTCCACATTCTTCTGCCAAGTTTTCCTATGCTCTATTTGGTTTTCAGTCAATTAGACCATATTGGCCGCTTGGCATAATAATGTGTGCTAGAGAAAAGAAAATATCCAGAACTTAAGAGAGCTGACTGATAAGAGCTCTGAGATAACTTGAACACCAAGGGACCTAAAACAGCACTGTGCCCCCTATTGGAGATACAGATCAGGTGACGAATTTAATTTTGCCCCACATACATCTCATGATGTTTCCAACCACTCCTCATACCCATCTTAAGGTTACTTTACCAGCACTTGCATGCATAATCAGGATGGAGGTCCTTAACAGCTGGCAGAATCCTTACATTGAGTCTCTATTTTGTGGATGGAGATATTATGAATGGCTGGACCAAGCCCTGAAATCATACCTCTCTTGTTCTGGCCAAGATAGTGAATCAGAATACACCCTAGAGAAATTATATCAACTCTCAAAGACTTAAGAATGCAGGGGTGGTGGTCCCTCCCCACCAAATCTTTGTCTAATTTACCAGTTAGAGCTTCTGCAAAGACCAGATGGATTATGGAAGATGATAATGAATACGGTGAACTTAACCAAATAATAGCTCTAATCACAGTTGCAGTGCTGAATGTGGTATTTATGGGAACATATAAACATGGCCTTTGGTACTTGGCATGCATTGATTGCACTTGTGAATGTGTTATTTTCAATCCCCATCAAGAAGGGGCTTCAAAACTGTTCACTTTTACAGGAGAAGGACAACAGCACACATTTCCTTGTATTCATCTTACAAACTTACTATCACTGGGACTGGATAAATGTCTTTTGAGAGAATGAATGGAAATACTGAACCCAGAAAGTATCCAGTGGGTCTGCTCTTATTCTTAGGATCTATTTCCTGGTTCATTAGCATACTTTAAGAGAAACATAGGACTTCTCCCCAGAGTCCTTTCATTACTGAGAAATTATGGTACAGAACATTTTTCTTTCAATTTATTTTGATGTGATTTCAGACTTATAGGAAAGTTTTAAGATTAATGCAAAGAAGCAAAACTGCAATGAGCTACCACGTCACATCTGCCAGGACGGCTGAGATAAAAAGGGTAGAAAATAACAAGTGTTGGTAAGGATGGGGAGAAGTTGGAAGCCTCATACACTATTGGCGGGAATAGGAAATGGTGCAGCCATTTCAGAAGACAAGTCAATAGCACCTCAAAAGGTTAAACACAGAGTTAGCATATGACCCAGCAATTCCACTCCTAGGTAGATTTCCAGGAGGAATGAAAGCTTTGTGCATGCCAAAACTTGTATATGAATGTTCATAGCAGTATTAAGTCATAATAGCCAAAAAGTGGAAATAATCCAAATGCCCATCAAAGGATGAATGGCTAAGCAAAGCATGATCTGATCATGCAACAGGATAGTGTTTGGCAATAAAAAGAAATGAAGAACTAGTATGTGCTTTAAGTCTTGAAAACATCGTGCTGAGGACAGAGGCCAGTCCCAATAGAGTACATATTGTGTGATTCCATTTATATCAAATATCCAGAATCAGCAGAGACAAAATTCTACAGAGACAAAAAGCAGATTTATCTTTTATGATAGTAATACTTTTGAAGGATGCAGATAAGCTATTTTGCAAGAAGTCCCTCGCCCATTTTAGGAAATAACACAAACACTGATGCACACCCAGAACAGGGACCCGAAGTTTGACTCCAGCAGAAAGAAAGGTATTGTCACTACAATTAAATGCTTCTCGTCCACACTGACCATTATCCAAGGCTTGGATGGTTCTTTAGTCTCTGAGGTTTTCCCACCTTTCCCCAGCCCCTTTCCCTGGTGAATATCCTCCATTGCCCTTGGCTTCTGGCTTAAACTTCGTTTCTTTCAGTGCTGACTTACTGGACATTGGGCCCCACTCTGGCTGGATCAGCTCTCACTGCCCCATCACCTGACTCCTGAACTGTTCCTTTCTCAGTCACACCCCAACAGTAATGAACTACCATTCAGAGTGATCATTCTGTGGATGGTGAGCTCACTCCCAAGATCTTAGGCTCCAATAGTGAGCCTGGTCTTGCCCCCGCTGCAGCCCTGGTGCACAGCATGGTGCCCACAATTCAAGACTGGCCAATGGACAAACATGTGAACAGATGAATGACTGACAAACTCTTTGCCAGACTGTTCTGCATGTTGTGAAAGCTGAATCACTGCTCCTCTGCTGACGCCTGAGTCCTAATCCCCAGAACCTGTCAGTGTTACTTTCTATGACAAAGGGGACTTTTTAAGATGGGATCAAGTTAAGGATCTTAAGATGGGGAGGTTACGTGGATTGCCTGGGTGGGTCCTGTATATTCCCAAGGATCTTTGTAAGAGCTAGAGAAAGGGACATAAGGACAGAATCAGAGTGAGGGAGTGACACAGTCAGCCAAGGATGCCATGGTCACTCAGAAACTTTAAGAGGCACAGGCTGGCTTCTCCCTTGGAGCCTCCAGAAGGAACCAGCTCAATTCGTCCCTTGATTTTAGCCCTCAAAAGATTCATTTTGGACTTCTGACCTCTAGAACTGCAAAAAGAAAAGTGAACTTGTGTCATTTTAAGCCACTAAGTTTGTGGTCATCAGTTATGGCAGCAATAGGAAGCTGATCCACATGTCAAATATAACTGGGCATCTCCCAGTGGTTCACAGGTATTGAGATAGATGCTAAAGTTAATGACCCTCACTTGTTTCTTAGAGATGCTCTTAATGGAGGTAAAAAAAAATATGTTTGGCATCGTGATGACACATCACATTATTAGAGAAACAGTGAGCTTGGTAGAATTGCTAGAAAGAGATGACTATCTACTAATGAGTAATATAGAATTCAAAGAAATATTAAAAAAAAAAAAGAATCTGTTGCAGCTTTAACTCTGCTATTCATGGGGGAGGTAGATCTAATTTATTAAAGTATAATTTCAGGAACTCATAACTATATGATTATTAATACTTCCACACAGGTACAGTGGTCCTATAACATGAAGTGATACAAAGACTCCTGTAGTAGCTGTCAGATCCCTCAGGAGAAGGAAGGGACCCGATGACTCTGCCATGGGCTGGAGTTCTGGAGGAGGAGGACAGCTGTGGGTCTGCAGCCAATACGGCGTGAGCTGTGCTCTGTGATTGGATCCATCTGCTCCTTCTGGAATGATTCAGGAGCTACAGTTCATATCGGGGACCCAGGGGAACAGGGGCAGAGAAGTCTGTTCACAAGAACTGTCTGACCTCCAGATATTTTTCAGGGATGTGACTCCTGGGGGGTGACCCTTGCGGGACTCGAGGCTCAAGGGTTGCAGTGGCTCGAGAGGCCTGAAGGAGGATTGGATGATGGAAATTTCTGTCCCTCCATCCGTGAAGAGATGCTGTGAGAACAGAGTGGATCGTGCTGCTGAAAACACTAGGTCAGTGGGGCTGTGAGCTGGGGAGGCACACAGCACACCTGTCTAGTTGTGGAGGTGGGCTTTTTGAGAGGGCGGGGTGGGGGAGATCAATCATCCCCTGGAAAGAAGGACTTGAGGAATGAGGCTCCAGTCAGAACTTAGGCAAGGAGATGTGTGTGGGGCCATGTTTCAGGAGACATTGCCCTGGTCAGTTGTCTGCCTTGGGCCTGAACTCTGGGGCCCAGTGGTGATGCAGAAGGTGAACAGGCTGGGCTCCGAAGCTGCAGTCTGAGTGACCTCAGGCAAACTCTTCTCCGGGTCTCCTAAGGGCAAGCCATCTCAGGGGATCTGGGAGAAGTGAAATGTTAAGAGCTTTAGAACAATATCTGGGGTGTAGCACTGCTCACATTGCAGTGGGCTGTGATGACTTGGATGATCATGATCATTCAAGGCCGTTTGAGAGTATTTCAGACATCAAACCTTTGCCACCAATGAGAGGCAACAAAAACAAGAGAAGACAGCACCGCCTCCGCCCCCCACCCCACCCCACTCTCACATTGCCATTTACGGAGCTTCCTGGGAAAGCGGAGGAGGAAGGCCCTGGGAACCTGGGTGGAAAGGAAGGTCTATCTTTCCATCCTTTGTTCTACCGTTTCCCATGTTTGAAACCGGCTCCCTAACACCTTGTGATTTGCTGGGCTTCCTCCCTGGTCACTGAGGGTTCTGCTTGGCTCTCCTGTCCTGTGTTGTTAGACCTTTCAGAGGCCTTGACTCTCTAGCCAGTGCTCTAGCCTCTTAGAAGCCAAGTCTCCCGCCGACAGTGGCCACGATCCCTATGCTTGCGGAGAAGCAGCCAAGAACTCACAGGCGAACCAGGATGCCAACTCTGCAGGCTCAACAAGTCCTCTCTGTGGACTATTAGAGCCAAAGGACAAATATTGACACATTAGACTATTTCCTCATTTATTTTCTGTTGATTGTCTGGGCTATCTGATGGGGAAAAATTCCACTTTTCTGATAACTGATTTTTGGCTAATAGAAACAAATAAGGTAAAGGCTTCTGTCCACAGTGGGGCTGGGCAGGCCCATTGTGCAGAACCGCTAATCGGATTAAAGGGATTCTGCTTGCAGCCACCAAACTCCTTGGAACGTCTGCACCTCCCAAGCCTACCTATGGCGGCTGTCTTCCCTTTGAGATCAAATGGAGAGGATGAAGCAAAGACTCCAAATGACAGCAGAGCCCGTCTCTAGGCAAATAAAGTGCTGGGCTGAGGAAATATACCAACCTAGCCCTTGCAACTGAGAGAGTGGATCTGGCCAATGAGCAGAAATCACTTTCATTCTCATTAAAAAAATATTGTTTTTCTAATTTTCTTAAAAAAAAAAAAAAAAAAAAAACAATAGGAAGGAGAAGAGTGAATACAGTCTGTGCATCTGCAAGAAAACAAGAAGTCTTGCAAGAGTTGTTCTGATCCTGCCTTCTGGGGGGCAATGCATCTTTCTGATTTTGCCAATTTATCTAGAAAATATTACAATTTAATCTGTGTTAATAAAAGACCAACGGAGTAACAACGCCTGGAGTTTTATGTGTCTGACTGGCTTCTATTAGCATTTAAATCTGCATCCGTTATGTTAGTCCCTTAAAATAAACACAAACATTTATGCGAGTGACAATTCAAGTTAGCCTTCGTCAGTCTTAAATAATGTCACTCAACGCGGCAATTGGACCGAAGCCCGTGAATCATGAGGTATATTTTTGCCTACAGTCTGATAATTTTCAAAGCTATTGGCAACCTGGGAATTTTCCTTCCTTATCACCAGGGCTCAGCTAACTTCACTAAGACTAATCAGGCTGGGAATCATTCATTCAAGGATTGCGTGATCATGTTTTTCTTTAGCTGTGACAGCTGCCTCAGTCGTATTAGCAATGCAGATTAGGCAGTCTAATAGGTTAATGCAGAGCACGCGAAAATTAGGTTTAATCCCCAGTGAAATAATCTAACATTTTCACATTTCTTGATGTTGGGATAGACACATTGCTGGTGACTCAATTAGGTGTAATGTAGATCAAAGCAAATTTACCTTCTGGCTGAACTTTCCCAATAGTTTAGACAGAAGAATGTAGCAAGAGCCCTTTACTAATTGGTGAATAGCCATAGGGAAAAGTGCACCGGGAACGTGGAGGATGTGAGCTGAAAGCTTCCGGCCTGGGACAGACGACCTGACGTATTTTGCAAGCATCCCGGCACTTATCCCTTTGCCAAGCCTCCGAAGGATGCTGCAGCTCAGTGCAGATGCAGGCTTGGACCAACCAGTCTTCCTTCAGGCATCACTGTTTTACACGGGACCATGGGCTGTCTCTTAATCTGCACCTTTTTCATGCCTGTCCAGGAATATCACGATTGTATTCTGAATGAGTCTGCATTGTGAGAGGAACAGAAGAGAAGGAGTGTGTCTAATGTTTTCATTCTGGTGCATAGCATATCAAATGCTCATCTCTTTCCATCATAAAGGGAAGGAAACAAAAAATTACATGCCCTCAGTTGCCAAATTATTTTTTTGCCTTGACATCTTAATTCCTAATCCTTGTGTGTGGTCAAATCAGTCTACTATAGGCAACCAATCAAGCAATTATTTCTAAATTATATTTGCCCAACTCACATTGATTGGCCATTCTTTTCTTATTGGGTTAGCTCATTAATTCTGAGCAGCTTGCTTATTATGCCTTCCACATCATTTTCCTCCCGAGCCTATCTGCTCCAACCAGCCCGCTGATGTTTCAAGATGCCATACAGGGGGGAAAAAAAACCCCGACCAGTGATCTATGCATTGTCTCCTCTAGCAATTACAATTCACATTGCTGATTAACTTTGATGTGAGAACTAATGAGATAAGACAAGTTATCAAGGCGAGCCTGATCGTCATTCCATTTACGCGGCATTTGCCACCGGTGAGTGACAAAAAACTAATGAAGACGTTTCTGACAGCAAGCCGAACCCAGGCAGATTTCGGCTCCCCATCAGCACGAGTTGTGTTCCCTTCTTCTGGTCTATCTGAGACACGTTGGAATTAGCTTAATAATGAAAACACTTCATCTACATAGACACATGTTTACATTAAAATAACTCCATGATAAATAGATGGCGGAGATTTTATGCCTTCTTGAGTCTAAACAAAAAAGTGAAAATGTGTCCTAGTATTCATTAAATCATTTGGAGGGAAGTTCCATTTCAGTGAGTGAGTGTCCCCCGTCTACGCTTAACAAATGTTGCTTTTCAAACGGTGTTGCTGGGGTTGGAGGGGAGGGATGCGATCTGGGCAGAATCGGATTGATTTACTTTTGTTAAGATGGTAATGGGCCAATAAACAAAAGCACAATATTGGTAAAGCTAATGGACAATGTTCACACAGTAATCGCTAGGTTGAGATCCCACGAATGACATTTCCAGCTGGACATTTTTATACTTTGTCTTCATTTTTCTGAACTGAGACCCCAGAAGTCTCTGCTTTCTGTTCACATGCAAACACAGTCTTGATGCTCTCTACACGTAACATGGATGACTTTTAGGAGAATAAATCCAAAGCATTTCTCTGGGTAGGTTCATGTGGTTTTTTCCTAGCATATACAAGAAAAGGCAGATATTCAGCCGGAAATGTAATTTTTTTTTTCTTTGGACAAGATTTTTTTGGGGGACTGAGCATTAAGTAGTGAGAAAAAACACACACTTTATTAAATTGGTTAAATAAAGTGGTTACATACCAGCTTCACTCAAATTCGGAAGTATTCATATGGTTAAAAGGATTCTAGTGTTTTTTTTAATCTCTGTAATATTTTGCCTTCTAAGTATGAAAGGAAGTAAAACACGATTTTTACAGATGATGCAGCTTTTCCAATGAAGGAAATTTTTCATTTTATTATCTTGATAAGCCAATTCTAAGACATAGTTCTGTTATGTTTTCAGGAAAATATTCATTTTCCTAAAAAAAGGCTTTCTTCCCTATAACATATGCCAGTGTATTCTGGTTTCCACACTTAAACATCATGGCACAATATTCCACACAAATATCATGGGAAAAGCCAGAATAAAAACAAAACAAAACAAAACAAAAAAACAAAGTGTCATAAATTAACACATATCTTTCAAGTATTCTAAAAAAATTGGTAGTTTTTTTCTTTAGTCAAATATGATTCAAAATATTTTCAGGTAACTGTTCAAAAATATCTTTTCCAGTTATAATTTTTGGGCTTAAAAAAAGAAGAAATACATTAATGATATTGGCATCGATAATCTAAATTTGTCTCCCCTCCTCAGCCACCATCTCCACTCCCAGTCATCATCACCTTCAGCTACAGCCACAAACAAAAGACGACATGGACACAAACCTACATTTCTTGAGGGGCTGTACTTAAAAAAAAAACCTGCTGAATCTGATGAAAATTAATTGCAAGTACTGTTTTAAGGGCGAAGAAACAAATTAGTGCTCCAGTAAGGGATTAAGTGTAAAAGCTCTTCTCAGAACTGCAGATAAATCCTATATATTAGAAGACACTATAAAAGTACTTTCGTAAGAGCTAAAGGCGTAAGTGGAAAGTTGACCCCCAAGATGGTTTGATGATGGTGTGCTCAGTTTATAAAATTCACTCGCAATAAAAGGAGCCTATAAGTACAGTGCCCACTAAACACAGAGGCAATTGTCCTAGAAAACGGGTTTCCAATTTTGACTCAAGTGACAAAATTAAACACATCTGAACAAGGGCTGGCTGGTTTCTTCGCTGGAACCTGCCTCGCTGCCC
The DNA here is from genome assembly GCA_006410635.1 of Cephalophus harveyi. Taxonomy (NCBI): domain Eukaryota; kingdom Metazoa; phylum Chordata; class Mammalia; order Artiodactyla; family Bovidae; genus Cephalophus; species Cephalophus harveyi. The sequence continues at coordinate 352,813 of SJYT01079283.1, read as the reverse complement.
TCCCCCCATACACACTCGCTTCTCTCGCAACCCCTCTCTGTCTCTCCAATCCTCCCCTGGTTGTGTTTACCACTCGATTCTAATGTTAATTAGAGAGACACACATCCGTATTAGTAACCCCTGTTTTCAGCAGCACAGCCCACCCTGCAGAATGAAAGCCCGGGAGTGTGTCTTCATCGGAGCCAACAATGCGGGGCTGGCTGTATTCTTGAACACGCATATCTGACATTCTTTCTTCCCTGGTGTTAATTTTCCCTTTCTATGTACTCTTATTATGCGATGTCTAACATGGGTGGCGGATTCCTTTTTACCCTATTTCTTTAATCTATTTTAATAAATAATTACAGGCAGCAAGAGAATTTATTCATTCCAGAAGGCCACCCCCTTCACATTTTTTTTCACCCCGGAGGTTCAGCTCAAGGAGACATGGTGATAATCAGGGGGCCCTGGAATCCCTTCTATACAATGTCGCTGGGAGCTCCCATTTAAAATGAAAAATGTATATTACATTTAAAAGCCACACAAGGTAAGCGCCTCTTCCCTAGAGATGCTTAACGACAAGGGACCCTCTGGTTCGGTCCTCAGGAAAGGAATTGAAGAAAAAAAAAAATGAAAGAAATTCAGAAGTCACTACAAAATATTTTAAAGCTATGACATAGATCCCTCCTTGAGGGAAAGAAAAAGACTCACATCCTTTGTTTTTCATACATTTGGGAATTTTTCACTGGGTCATTTGGGAATTTTGTTCTTAATCTACTTTTTTAGTGCAATGTCTGGGGCTTTATGTTTTTCTTTTATTCAAAATAAAAAGAGATCTCTCTCTCTTTTTTTCATAGTTCCTTCCATGTTCCCTAGGATGTATTGATTTAAATGCTCACAGAATAGGGTTTCCATCCCAGGGCTGGAGTCCCAGTCATCAGACCCTCATACTACAAACTGGGTTTTATGGTGCTGAGCCCAGAGCTGAAAGCTTTTCTTTATTTCTTCAAACTCTTCCCACAGATGAACGCACTGGGTGCGTGTCTCTGATTAACTTCACTTCTTCAGAATCAAGCTTTCCCCCTCGTCTCATTCATGAAAACTTAGGAGTGTCTGAAATAGAAAATGAACTTCATCCTTTTGCTGCTTAAGTGTCGAGTGGATTTGTAATATTTATCTTCGGAGGACTGAAAATAGTCTTTTATTAAGTGCTTACTTCAAGTGTGTGGCTAAATGGTTCCTCCAATATGTATCCTAAAATTTGCTAACTGGGCTCCCTGTCCATAAATGATTTGATAATGGGGGAAAGAAAAAAGACCTGCTTTGAATTTATATATATTTCAGTCCTGACTAATATTTTATTGAAAATTGTTATAGTGCACCTTTTGATTTGCAGTTTAAAGTAAATAATATTTGTACATCTGAAAAATACTCAAGACAAATGAAAAGCTTCGAGATGCTTTTGTGTGAGGTGTTGAAGGGGCTCTACAGACTTAAAAGCACAACCTCAATTAAGCTCATCTTCATTGGGGAAAAAGTCGCAAATGAAAGCTGAATATACTAGATAATACACACTTGCCGAAGAGCATTCTCTTCACGATTAAAAAAAATTTTTTTAAGGAAAAAAAAAGAAAAGGAAGAAAGGAGAGAGAGAAATATTCTTGATAACCAACCCAAAGCTGGCCTGAGGGTCGCTACATGCTAATTTTGTTTGAAACTGTTCAACTCACTCTGAATAGAGATCCATATTCAACAAAGACATAATTAATGGCAACGTTTCCTTCAGTCCAAAGACATCATAACAAGCTGCAAAGTAGGAAAAGATTTTTATGGGAACTAATTTAAGGACAAAGGGTTGACCTCTCCCATTTCATTAACTGACTGAGAGAGGAAGGGAGAAGGCAGTGTTCATTTCAAGCAGTCAATTTCAAAATGCAAATCACAATCTGCAGATGTTGGAGGCCGATATAGATATTTTTAAATATCATTTGTTCAATTTAAGGACATCAGACGTTTGAATTTTAAATAAAAATCAAAACCAATTTTAGGATTCATTTTTAGCTGGGGAATGAATGTATTCATGGTGCATTCAGGGTCTTTAGGTTAGCTATGTTTTCAAGTGTCTAAAACTATTCTTGTAAACCATTAATTTCCTATATTATTTCCAAAACCTTTTAATGGAGAAGTTCCATTAAGCTACACATTATTTCTGATTATTGTACCAAGTGAGAAGTAGTGTATTTTGAGTACAGAGTTGAGAAGGATAAAAGCCGCCGTCCAAATCAGACACTTAATTCATGGATGTATTTAAGAATAAAAACCCCACAACTTTGTGCTCTGGACTCTACAGTTTGCTTTAGGTGGGATCTAGAATAAAATCTGAGGCATTAGCCTTTATGGGACGTTCATTGGACATGAAAAAATGTTAAGTGAGTTATTCTTTTTAGAATTCTGACCTTTCTTAACTCCATTTTGGCTTTAATTTTTTTTTTTTCTATAGCACTTTTCACTATCTGACTTACTATCCGTTTTGCTTGTTTATCTTTTTGTCCATTTTCACTCCACTCACTAGAGTGTAAGCATCAAGAAAGCAAGGACTTTGCACTATCCTGTTCATTGCTGAATCTTCAGGGTCTGGACTTGCCTTGTCCAATATAGTAGTTGCTGGTCACACACTGCCATTTTTATTCCAGTCTTATTGAGATATTGGTATCACTGACATCCAGCACTGTATAAGTTTAAGGTGTATAACATAATGATCTGACTTATATGCATTGTAAATGATGATCATGCTAAGTTTAATGAACATCCATCATCTCATATAGATACAGCATTAAAATTTTTTTCTTCTGATAGCTTTTAAGATTTACTTAACAATTTTCATATATATATATATATATACAGTAGATTCTGATGCTGGGAGGGATTGAGGGCAGGAGGAGAAGGGGATGACCGAGGATGAGATGGCTGGATGGCATCGCAGACTCGATGGATGTGAGTCTGAGTGAACTCCGAGAGATGGTGATGAACAGGGAGGCCTGGCATGCTGCGATTCATGGGGTCGCAAAGAGTCGGACATGACTGAGCGACTGAACTGAACTGAACTGGAGTGTTAATTATACTTATTGTACATTACATCCCCAGCGCTTATAACTGGGAGTTTGTACTTTTTGACCAACTTCATCCATTTCCCCCTTGGTCATTTAAATTTAATGTAAAATTCACTAGTATTAAACAAAATTAAAATTCAGTTCTCAGTCACACTAGCCACGTTTAACGAACTCAACATTTAATGCGTGTTTAACGCATATACAGAGCATGCCCATCGTCCACAATTCTATTGGACTGTGCTGGTCTAACAGTGCTTGGCGCATTGCAGGCACTTATTACATATTTGCTGAAATTGAATCTAAGGTCTAGAAAAGACTATTTCCAGGGATAAGGGATGTCTGATACCTTCCCTCCATGGTCATGTGCTTATAATGAGTGAGGAAATTGTGGTTTACCAGCAAGCTCTTCCCACGTTGTCCTGTATAATTTCATATATTCCATCAGTGAAAGGAGATGCCTGCTTCATGACCTCGCTTTGTTTTGCTTAGATTAGGAAGGACCACTCAATTTCCTTTTCCATTTCTTCATGTAGGGTTTTCAGGGTCAGATCCCATTTTCAGGTGGGATCAAGGGTTCCAGGTGTTAACACCACCCCCTCTGCCCACCAGGAGAAGGTGAGCTGTGTGGGGCCCATGCTTCCTCCAGAGCATCCTTAATTATTGCCGCCTCCATGGAAGTTTGGGGAACCCCTTTAATGTATGCTTCATGAGTTGAATGAAGCAATAGCATCATAAAAAAAATTAAAATTGGTTTTCCACTGATTCATTATCATCATCACCTCCACTATGTATTAAATTTGACTGTGTGGTGAGCACCATGTGGGGATTTACACGTTTTTACATTAATCCTGACAATAGTCCAGTCATATAGATAACGTTTTCCCAGATTTACCCCAAGGAAGTGGAGACTGTAAGGAGAGAGGAGTGAGATGCAAGGAAGCACCTAGAAGGGCACAGGACTTGGACCAGGAGTGCCAAGGGTCTGCAGTCAGATTCACTCCGGTTGAGATTTTTCAAACCTCTCACCTTCGGATAATATCTTGTCTTCCTTTCCACTCACAGACAGGTCTGTGTTAGGGTGTCACCATTCCTCCTGATGTTGGGTGTGTGGACAGACAAAATAATCCTTCTGGTGTCAAGATAGGGTGGAGATCTTTAATTCCTTTAAATACAACCTGCCCCAAACCCTCAGTGGATTCACTGTAGCTTGTTTGTCCTGAATGACATTTTCTCCACTATTCCTGAATAAATTCATTGAAAAAAAAGAGAAGAGAGCGCGTTTTCGTCGGAACTCTTCAAGGTCATGAGGGCGGTGTGTGCAGAGTGATGCTCAGAGCACAGGATGGGGGGAGGGGGGTAGATGGGAAAGACTGCATCCTCTGGTTCGACCCTGAGTGGGGACAGTGGCCCTGGCAATGGGAGGAGTGCCTTTGGTTTATACAACCCTGGGCAAAATGTGTTCCCTTTGAGCCAGGCTCAAGCTGCCCACCCTGCCTCCTGCAGAAAGGCATTCTTGCACCACTGGATTCTGGTGAGTCTCTGTTTTCTGCACCTTGTCCTCGATACCCCACAAGGCAATGGTTATAGGATTGCACCGGCGGGGGGGTGGGGGAGAATAGGGTAGAAACCCATGTAGAAATAGGACTCCGAAGTCTTGAGCATCTCAACCCACAATCTTAACCACTGAACTGGCCTTTTGGAGAGATGTGAACTAAATATATAGCTATGGATAGGTTGTGGAATGAATTGTAGTAGAAGTTACCAAGGATTGCTTTCTATTTGTACTTAAAGGGGAGATTCTATCAGCAAAGGACAAGGGCTTGCAGGAATTCATGATTCTGGGGACTGAGTCTCAGCTCCTGGGGATATTAACCTTTGGGATTGTTTTCAAGTAAGGGAAGTAGGAGCTGGAATATTCCTAAAGACTCATAAAGAGGACAAGCTATAAACGGACAAGCATATCTCTCTATGGCCACATGTTTTAAGTCCCAAATTAGGACACCTGATCACACCTGGTCAGCAACCAGTTTCTAGGCTGCTTGAGTGACAGGTCGGAGATGAAGTTTGAATTTCTAGGTTGTGGTAATGTTGTTGGGAGCATAATTTTTAAATCAAGGTGATCCTGAAAATCAGGGCTTCATGGATTTTGTAGATCTTATCCATTTGGAGATTTATTTATGCCCTGCTTTGTTTCTAATGAAACTTGTGACTCATAAATAGAATGATTGGCACAGATTTTGCCAAGAAAAAAATGTTCATGAGCAGTATGTATGTGTGCTAAGTTGCTTTAGTCGTTTTTGACTCTTTGTGACCGCATGGACTTTAGCCCGCCAGGCTTTTCTGTCCAGGCAAGAATACTGGAATGGGTTGCCACACTCCAATCCAGGGGATCTCCCCGACCTAGGGATCGAAACTGCATCCCTTGTATCTCCTGCATCGGCAGGCAGGTTCTTTACCACTAGCACCACTTGTGAAGCCCCATAAACAGTATAGTTTATACAAAGTGTGTAATGACCCAATGGTCAAAATGAAATAATCCTGAAAAAAGAAAAATAAAATTAAAAAGGTGTCACAAGGTGTAGAGTGGAGTCCGGAAGACAGGTGGCTGTAAAATGTAACCCAATCAGTGAGAAACAGAAACAAAAGACCCCAGAGTGGAAAGACTCCGTTGGGGATTGACTTGGGTGACATTCTGAAGTAGAAGGGTTCTGCTTTGGTTGAGGGCCCTGCCCTTGTCCTTGTCACTTTGTCACATGCTTCTCAATCTCATTCTGCTTTGATCACTGTCAGGGCTTCCTCAGCCACACTCTGGCTGAGCGCTAGGTTCTCTGAGGGGGTGGCTTTCACAAAATGGGTCCTAGAGGGTTGAAGAGAGTGGAGGGCACATAGGCAAGTTTCATTCCAAAGTAGATGTGAGGAACTTCTTTGGTGATCCAGTGGTTAAGACGCTGCCTTCCAATGCAAGGGTTGCTGGTGCTATTCCTGGCTGGGGCGCTAAGATCCCACATGCTTCAAGGCTAAAAACCCAAACATAAAAGAAGCAATGTTGTAACAAATTCAACAAAGACTTTTAAAAAGTCCACACACAAAAAATCTTTTTTTTTTTAAAAAAAGCAAAACAGGACATCTATGATGGTCCAGGGGTTAAAAATCTGCTTGCCAACACGGGGAACACAGGTTCAATCCCTGGTCTGGGTAAATTCTACATGTCGTGGGCAACTAAGTCCGTGTGACACAACTACTGAGCCTGAGCTCTGGAGCCCGTGCCCTGCAACAAGAGAAGCCACTGCGATGAGAACGCCCTGCACCACTAGAGAAAGCCTGCACAGCAGTGAAGACCCAGCACAGCCTAAACACAGAAACAAATCAAAAAAAAGCAAAACAGGACATCTATGATGGTCCAGGGGTCAAAAATCTGCCTGCCAACACGGGGAACACAGGTTCAATTCCTGGTCTGGGTAAATTCCACATGTCGTGGGCAACTAAGTCCGTGTGACAACTGAGCCTGAGCTCTGGAGCCCGTGCCCTGCAACAAGAGAAGCCACCGCGATGAGAACGCCCTGCACCACTAGAGAAAGCCTGCACAGCAGTGAAGACCCAGCACAGCCTAAACACAGAAACAAATCGTAAACAAACAAAGTAGGCCAAGGATGACCGTCTGCCAGAAACAGGGGCATCACTGGACAGCAGTGAAGAGCCACAAAGGCCTCACCTGGCCTATCCTCCAGCTCTTTCATGTGAGGTCCCCTGCCACCGCGCCAGATATGACTCCCCAACCCACTCCTGATCCCTTCACTCCTACTTTTCTTTTATTCTTGGCATGTCTTACCCTCTAAGGGACTATACAGTTTATTTATTTTTGTTTATTGTTTACAGTCTGTCTTCCCTGCTGGGATGGAAGCTCTATGGGAGCAGAGATTGTTTTCTGTTTGGTTCATGGAGACTATGTGCCTAGAACAGTAGCTGGTGTATCTTAGGTTCTCAGTCACTATCTGTGGAATAAATGGATGAATGGATTCTTTGTAACTCCCCGGTGCGGCTGCGGACAACGGGTCTGTTCTAGAGTTCTCCCTACATCTGTCGTCCTCTTCCTTGTGTGATCAGATCAGGGCAACTTTCACCTTCTCTCCCAGAACACAAAATCTCTTGATTTATGCCTCTGAACCATTCTACTACCGCTCCTCTTTCTCCCTTCCTTCTTCTTACTCAGGAGGCAATATTTCTAGACCTAATTTCTGACTTGGAAAGACACGAGGCTTCCCCAAAGCTGGAAAATACCCCTGGGTTTCAAGTAAGATATTTCATTTATTGATGCTATGGACAGTGCTTGCTTGATAAGTCACCTCAGTCATGTCCAACTCTTTTAGATCCCATGGACTCTAGTCCACAGGCTCTTCTGTCCATAGAATTCTCCAGGCAAGAATACTAGAGTGGGTAGCCATTCCCTTCTCCAGAGGATCTTCCTGACCCAAGGTTTGAACCCAGGTTCAGTGCATTGCCGGCATATTCTTTACCTTCTTAGCCACCAGGGAAGCCCATAGAAAAGGAGCAGCATGATGGTTCAAGGAGCAAACCTCGTTCCAGAAAACACTGTTACCTGGAGCTGATGTGCGTGACTGCTAAGTCCCTTCAGTCGTGTTTGACTCCATGCCACCCCACGGACTGTAGCCCATGATGCTACTCTGCTCATGGGATTCTCTGTGGACTATGATTTCATTGCAGTAGCTTTAGGTCAAGACCTGCTCTTTGCTGTGCAGACCAGGCTCAGCGTCTCGCCCATTGGCCCGCTCAGGCTGCTGCCTTCTCCTGGTTGGTCTCCCTTTATCCCTATTATAATCCTCCTCTACCCACCATCATCATTGCATCCCTACCGCATATTTTAACAGGGTGGTTTCCTGTTCGCTTCTCCCTTGAGCGTGTTCGGTAAAAGCCTGAACGGACCTGGCTCTGTTGGGAATGATTTCCGGGCCACACTCTGGTTCTTCCTCCTCAGCCATGCAGACACCTTCCCTGGAACCTCTTCCGGGTGGCCTCTGTTGCTATTACACAGGAGCCGCGCCAGGCTTTGCAGTTCTTTTCCAGTCCTAAGTGACATGCCCACCCTCTGTCTTCCTTCTTTCCTATCCAGCTACTGTCCTGACTAGAGATGTCCTCTGAACTCTTAGCAACTCCATCCATTTGGATGCTCAGTAAGACTGCTAGGAAAGTGCCTTGCTCACACCACCCCCATAAAGTTCTTAAAAAAATTTTTTTTTTTAAATTAATTTGTCTGTGCTGAGTCTTCATCGCTATACTTGGGCTTTCTCCCAAGCAGCGAGCAGGTTGTTCTGCTCTAAGTTGTGGTGTTCAAGCGTCTCACTGTGGTGGGTTCTGTTGTTTCAGAGCACAGGCTCTAGGGTTCATGGGTTTCAGTTAGTTGCTGCACATGGGCTCAGTAGTTGCAACCTGAGGACTCTAGAGCTCGGGCTCAGTAGTTGTGGTGTTGTAGCCACGCGTTCTGGGAAACAAACTCACTCAGAAGGACAATGCCCATAGTGGAGTGCAGTTTATAACACCGGCAGGCCTAAGGCAGAGTCTCCTCTTAGCCAAAGATCCCAATCAGTTTTTGTGAAAACCTTACATACCCTAAGTGTACATGCCCAAACCCACCTCCCCAAATTCCCTGAAACTAGTCTGAACAAAGGAAAAGAAAGATACAATCAAAGTTAACCCGTGATTCATGTGCCTTAGGCCTAGGTAGTTAACAGTGGAAAATCAATAAGCCTGTGGTCATACCCCAATAAGCATAATAGAATAGAACGTATGATTCTATTTGGTTACACAGATAATTAAGCTTTTCTTTGAGGTGACGTAGAGTCTAGGTACAAGCCATGGGGCTCTTCCTTCTAGGGACCTGGTTTTCCAGTTGGTAGTCGTTTCCGTAGATATTGGGCATATAGCTCAAAGTCCACAGTCCGGCCCAAGATGGAGTCCTGCTTTCAAGATAGAGCCTGTTCTGTCTGTTTCCTCCTTCAGTGGTGCAGGGGGTTAGTTGCTCAGCAGCAAGAGGAATCTTCCTGGACCTAGGATCAAAACTGTGTCCCCTGCATGAGCAAGTGGATTCTTCATCACTGGACCACCGGGGAAGTCCCAGCCCCTTAAAGTTCTAAATGGCATCCCAGGTGGTGGGATGCTGCTGGGGGCAGGGGAGCTTGCCTTCATCCTTCATTCTGTATTTGGAGCCTCGGTGTCCCTTCTCAACATGGCACTGTGCAACAGTTTAGCCTGTAACCCAGGGGCACAAGCTGATGTCAGACGCCCTGTAAAAACAGAGGAAAAAGCTCCAGTTGGCATCACTTACAGTCGCTCTTTGCTTCCCCAAAGCACCTTGCTCCACACTTCTGATCCAATCCCCAGAAGGTGTGCTGGAGGTGGATTCCCAAGGACTTCCGCTGACCAATGAGTACAAAGGGGTGAGCAGCCATCACATGGGGTTGTTTTAAAACAATACATTTGTCAGGATCTGTATCGTATCTACATCCTCGCCTACAAAAGGGCATTCTGTGCTCAGGCCCATTAGGAAGAAATCCCACAGAGAGCTGAGCCAGGCGTTTTCCTTTTAGGTTTCAAAAGGAAGGATTCATTTTAGCAACATAAATTCCTTTCTCCCCCATGAAGACATTTTAAGGCTATTCGACTGGCTCCTTAATTGGTCAACCTGCTCTCAACACCCAGTAAGAAAGCGGGTTCTGCTCTTGCCTCCGACAAAGCCAGGACATATCTCCCCAGGCTCGCCAGCGCCCCTGCCTCCATCGTATGTCGACAGCCCCTGCAGCTGTCTGGGGGCAAAATAAATGACTTCCAGATGTGAAGAAAAGAACTAGAAGCATTCATGCAGAAGTGAACGGGGCATTGTGTTGCCCATGTTGGGGTCTCTTGGAAGGTATCAATGAACAACCAATTCATTCTTAATATATCACAGGAAATCTAAAATGGAATGCGTTACCCAGGAAATAAGTTCCTATTTTCTATGCTGAGAAACCCAAACCTAATTTCTTGTGAAGTACTAAGACTTACATTCTCCCGGAAAGCATTTCACTACTTACCCACTAGCCTGATTTAACAGCTCATTATTCCAATTTAAATTTCAAAACAAATGCAAAGGTTGGTGGGAATGGCTTTATATGAATTTCATAAACTCATATCCCGTTTTAGGTCTGCTCTCTTCACAAAGCAAGGTCTGTCACCCTCTTGAAAATACTTTCAAAGTGGAAGCTCAGATACACACCATCTGCTGGTGTCATAAATAGATAATGTAATTTTCAGTGTTTGGGAGAAAAGGAATGACATTTTTTTTCCTCCCACCTATAAGTTTTCATTTGGAGATGTGTGTTTGTGTGATGATGATCATGAATGTGTATTTTTACAGTAGAAATCAGGAGAGCAACAGTGAGGATGAAACCAGCCCCAAGACCAGGTACCATGACTTTGTACCCAAACCTGTCTGTCCTAAAGGAAATCAACCCTGAATATTCATTGGAAGGACTGATGCTGAAACTGAAGCTCCAATATGCTGGCCACCTGATGTGAAGAGCTGACTCATTGGAAAAGACCCTGATGCTGGGAAAGATGGAGGGCAAGAGGAGAAGGGGGTGACAGAGGATGAGATGGTTGGATGGCATCACTGACTCCATGGACTTGAGTTTGAGTAAACTCTGGGAGATAGTGAAGGACAGGTAAGCCTGACTTGCTGCCGTCCTTGGGGTTAAAAAGAATTGGACACGACTGAATAGCAACTTAGCTTGGGATCAATTTTCTCCATTGAGAGCAGAATAGCATCAGACTCTCTTATACACACTTCCTCAGGATGGGGTCATAATTAGATCCTGAAGCATTTGAATTTCCTATCTCTAAACCAGGCACCTGAACTTGGCCTTATCTGGGGTCCCCTCCAAAGTCAGAGGTGCTTTGTGTGCCTGTGGGCAGCACTGCTGGAGCCTGTCTTCCTTCCAGAATAAGGGCGGGGGGACATGAAGCAAAGTGAAATAGTGGCTGGAGCACAGCCCTCTCTGTGGTCCTCACCACCAGCTCCTGTTCTGAAATGACCTTGTTCACCACTGCTTTATTCTGTGTCCCCACCTTCCACAGGATTAGAAACTGGGGACAGCAACGTCTTCTTTTCCTTAGCTGGAGTGGTGTCTGGCCCACTGCAGGCACTTTATACCTTTGCAGAATGAACGGATGGGGGCGGGTCTGACCCCTTCCTTGTGGACATCTGGAAAACCCAGCGTTGGCTAGTGACTACTTGGTTGGCACAAATGCAACCAAATATTTGGGAATAGTCCTCATAATATATTGGTATGGATGTAGTGCTTTCACTCATATCTATTTAATGGACTGGAGAAGAAATTAATGTCTTCTCGCAAAGGACATTCTCAAAAGATAAAGCAGGGGGACCCTAGCATTTGCCAGGTTATTAATATTGGAACGCTCACACAAATAATTGTTCTTTAAAACCAACTGGGCCCTTTACAGACAACAACCTCTAACTATGTTCTGCAAATTAATTCCGATCACATCTTGAGGTCCATTTACAGCCCAGCTCAGAGTCCTTCCCTTCCGTCAGCTGTTGACTTTCTAAGTGTCCCAGGCAGCTGCATGTCTGTCTAGGGCTCCCTGTGATGACTGGCAAACCTCGCTTTCTTGAGTCTGCTGGCTTCTACGGGACACTCTGACAAAGCCTCAGCTCTGTGGACGCCTCCAGGCCCCAGTGTCCAGCCAGCCAGCCGCAGGGGTTCGGGGAGTTGCAGAGGCCTCTTTGAAACCACGTCACGCTCGTGTGATCACTGCTCCTCTGTGCTTATTTGAACTGTCCTTCCCAATTAGCGGTAATAAGTGACTCTGTAAAGATGAGCCAACACAGCGGCTTCATTAGTCCGTCCGAGCTCAGCGTGCCCCTCCCAAGCCCACATTCCCTGCCCATGCCAATCAGCCCCATAAAATCCCCAGAGCATCCCTCCAATAGTGCCTGGAGAAAGCTAAACGCATCTTTCTCTGAGTGATACAAGGACCGGCAAAAGGCAAATTAATGACAACCCATTTGAAGAGTTTGCTTGCAATTGTTGTACTCTGCCCATCCACCGAAAAATTGATTACTCCCAGGGTAGGGGGAAGAAATCCAAATCAATAGACTACAGCAAAATGGTCAAAAGGCATGCGCCAAGCCCATTTATTTTATCTAGTTACCCTTCCTCACTGCCCCCCTTTCCTGGTCTCCTCCTGGGCATCTGTCTGCTCTGTTTCCATCCACACACATTTTTTAAAGAAGTGAGATACAATTTTCAAGGCAAGAGCTGTTTGGCCTTTCCAGATACAGCACTAATGGTAGTCGAGGGAGAGTTGCATGGCTGTACATTTCCCGATGGACTGGGACGTCCCTGAGCTCCCCAGTCCCGACTCTGGAGGGATGAGAGTGTGGGTGATATGGACTTCCTTCTGAGCCGGCCAGAGAGAAGCACGAACGCGCCTTGGTCTTGGGATTCTGGCAATAAGTGGTGCTAGGCCCTCTCTTCCCCGGCAACCCGCCCATCAGGAACAGAGGAGAGGTCCCTTCATGCCCAAGGGGGTCGGAGGAAGGGACGGCTCCTCCACACCGGTTTTCAAGTGCCCTGTGGTCTTGGGTGTCACTGCTGTCTCTGAATCTCCCCTTCCTTAATGGAAAAACAAGAACCACGGTAATAAATTTTGACTTGCCTTCCCCCTTCCCCTGTCATTAAAGAGCAGAAGGTAGATCCCTCTCTGTATTAGAATAAAACCCCACCTCCCTGATCATATGTACACACTGCTATATTTAAGTGGATAACCAACAAAGACCTACTGTGCCGCACAGAAAACCCTGCTCAGTGTTAGGTGGCAGCCTGGATGGGAGGGGAGTTTTAGGGGAGAATGGGTACATTTGATTGCATGGCTGAGCCCCTTTGCTGTCCACCTGAAACTATCACAACATTGTTAATCGGCTATACTTCGATACAAAATAAAAAGTTAAAAAAAGAATAAAACCCCAGCTCCCTTCCCTAGGATTCAAGGCCTTGCCGTGATCCAGTGGCTACAGTCTTCCTCACATATTCCCCCTCGCTCCAGCATCGCAGGCTGGCCATTCTCTCACCTGGGCTTCTGCTGTGCCCTTGACCCGGCAGGCCCTCACTCCTGCTCCTTCTCTCTTAAGATCTCCCCAGTCTTTTAAGGCCCCACTCAAATACCTCATCCTTCCTCTTCTCTGATGGGTCCTTGCCATTTTCCTCTGTCCCCTAGCACATCTGTACCTATCTGGAACCGATATAGATAGAAGATGAATCAGCAGCCACTTTTGGAAATGTTGTAGCCAAGCGTTCCAGGAAACAGACTCACTCAGAAGGACAATGCAGATAGTGGAGGGCAGTTTATTACACCGGCGGGCCCAAGGCAGAGTCTCCTCTTAGCCAAGGACCCTGACCAGTTTTTGTGAAAGCCTTATATACTCTAACTGTAAGTGCACAAACCTGCCTCCCCAAATTCCCTGAAGCTAGTCTGAACAAAGGAAAAGAAAGATACAATCAAAGTTAACCCGTCATTCATATGCCTTAAGCCTAGGTAGTTAACAGTGGACAATTATCAATAGGCCTGTGGTCATACCCCAATAAGCATAATAGAATATATGATTCTATTCGGTTACACAGATAATTAGGATAGTCTTTTAGGGACGGAGAGTCTAGGTACAAGCCCTGGAGCTTTTCCTTCCAGGGACCTGGTTTTCCATTTGGTATGTCGTTTCCATAGATACTGGGTATATAGCTCAAAGTCCACAGTTCAGTCCAAGATAGAGTCCTGCTTTCAAGATAGAGCCTGTTCTGTTTTCTTCTTCAGGAACACCAAGAGTGCCATTTAATAGTGTCAGATGTATCTCTGCCTGTCCTTGAATCATCCATCAGCACCATCACCTGCTTGTCCCCACGTCTCTGTTATACCTTCCAACCTGCTCCAGCTCTGGACACAACCAAAACGTGTGGTGGTATTTCTGCCCTGTCTCCCACCCTCGTCTTGTAGGCTTGGGGACAGTGGGGTCAGGACTACTGTATACCCTGACCAGAAGCCAGATCACATCTTCCTTTTCATCAATTGGAGTAATGCATAAACCTATTTTATTTAAAATGCTTTTTAAAAAATATGAACCACTTAAAATGTCTTTATTGAATTTGTTACAATATTGCTCCTATTTTTATTTTGGGTTTTTGACTGCGAGGCTTGCGGGATTTTAGCTTCCCAACCTGGGAGCGAATCCATATCCCCCGCACTGGAAGGTGAAGTCTTAACCACTGGACTGCCAGGAAAGTCCCTGCTTGAACCCATTTGAAAGGGAAATATATCTTGAGGATCCTCAGAATTAGCTTATTTTTAGTGCAATAAAACTGCTACTTAAGTATGCATAGATACATATTAATTAACCTTCTTAGATTATAGCTCTTGTGAAACAAATATTTCACAAATTCAAAGCAAAAGAAACCCTGCAAAGCTAAGAACATTCAAACTGTCAAGGCTAACTTCACATCAAGGACTGTTTTGCAGAAATCAAAATTTCCACTCACAGTGTGAGTGGGGTCCTGGTGGCTAGAACATTCCTTCTTCCATTTCCAGCATGGCTGCAATTTCTCCTCCACCCTACACTCTTTCTCAGTGGAACTACTCTCAGGCCTTCATCAGTCCCACATCTTGGTGTCACTTAGGGCAGCAAGGAAGAAGGAAACATTGGAAAATGAAGAATGCAAAGGGACTGTGAAGAAAGCCAGCTCCATGCTGGTCCTTTCCATTCTGCTCTGATGCTGCGGGCTGGGAATTGCAAATCTCATTTCTGCTGCTCCTGGGCTCTGACAATTTAGGGTGCTTGGAGGAGCCTGGAAGGCAAAGAGAAAGTACTTGCTTCTTCTGGGTTCTCACAAGAGTAGTACCCTTGCCAAACTTGCTGTGTTTCGTGCCTGATTACTCCCTGTTCTTTTTCTTTTTTAATTGAAATATAGTTGATTTACAATGTCGTATTAGTTTCTGCTGTACAGCAAAATGACTCAGTTATACAATACACATTCTTTTCTATCTTCTCCCAGGATATTGAATAGAGTTCCCTGGGTAGAAACTTGTTTGATTACTTCCTGTTCTTGATAGCATCTCCCAGCCTTGCATCATCCCAGCAGTGGTCGCTCACCTTTCACTTGAGGAATTTGCAGCTGATGATGTGACATTTGCAGAGGCAGCTCATTGCTTCTGCTGGGAGACACCAGCTCACGCTGCCCCATGGAGCCCCTTCTCCAAATTTCTAAGTCCAGTAGTTCCAACCTCTTCTCTTGCATCCCTCAGCCCTACAATGGTAGTGATTTCCTGCAGCTTCTACTTCAGAGACATCTTAAAGTGTATTTTGTATCATTTCAGTTAAAGGACTTTTAACTATTTCATTTCATTTCTATTAAAATGTTAATTTGAAGTTCCTGTCTTCAAATTGTGACTGAAGTCACAGGGGTGGCCTGGGCAGGAGAAAGAATTAGCAGTGGGAATGGAGGAAAGTGGATGGATTGGAAAGATAAGTAGGGTGTTGATGAATAAAAAGCTCATGGAACTGACTCAAATTCATTCCTTTTTATGGCTGAGTAATATTCCATTGTATATACGTACCACATCTTTATCCATTCATCTGCTGATGAACTTAGAGCCTCTTATATAGAGTGATTAGAGGGCAGAGGAACCAGAGATCAAATTGCCAACATCTGCTGGATCATGGAAAAAGCAAGAGAGTTCCAGAAAAACATCTATTTCTGCTTTCTTGACTATGCCAAAGCCTTTGACTGTGTGGATCAATAAACTGTGGAAAATTCTGAAAGAGATGGAATACCAGGCCACCTGACCTGCCTCTTGAGAAATTTGTATGCAGGTCAGGAAGCAACAGTTAGAACTGGACATGGAACAACAGACTGGTTCCCAATAGGAAAAGGAGTACGTCAAGGCTGTATATTGTCACCCTGCTTATTTAACTTATATGCAGAGTACATCATGAGAAAGGCTGGACTGGAAGAAACACAACCTGGAATCAAGATTGCCGGGAGAAATATCAATAACCTCAGATATGAAAAAGCAGAGACATTACTTTGCCAACAAAGGTACGTCTAGTCAAGGCTATGGTTTTTCCAGTGGTCATGTATGGATGTGAGATTTGGACTGTGAAGAAAGCTGAGTGCCAAAGAATTGATGCTTTTGAACTGTGGTGTTGGGAAAGACTCTTGAGAGTCCCTTGGACTGCAAGGAGGTCCAACTAGTCCATCCTAAAGGAGATTAGCCCTGGGTATTCATTGGAAGGACTGATGCTAAAGCTGAAACTCCAATACTTTGGCCACCTCATGCGAAGAGTTGACTCACTGGAAAAGACCCTGATGCTGGGAGGGATTGGGGGAAGGAACAGAAGGGGACGACAGAGGATGAGATGGCTGGATGGCATCACTGACTCAATGGACATGAGTTTGAGTGAACTCTGGGAGCTGGTGATGGACAGGGAGGCCTGGCGTGCTGTGATTCATGGGGTCGCAAAGAATCAAAGACACAAAGACTGCAACATCCCCACTGTTGTGGTTTGGCCAGGCTGCTTTGTTTACAAAGAACGGAAACACATCTGAATATAGCAACAAACAGAGATGTGCTGGAAGGATAGGGGCAACTCCCAGGACCCAAACAGGGAAGCACATAGCTCAGTCTTGGAAGGAGGGGGATCCAGGTATCAAGGGAGCTGGGAGGTAAACACACATGGACAACACCCTTGCGCATCCTTGTGTACATTATTGACTTGAATGTCTCTGTCCTTTCACTTAGTTCAAGAATCAAATTCCCACGAGAAATGGCCTCATTGACCAAATGTGGGTCAATGGCCTGATTGACACGCCTACCCCGTGGCATGGTCAAGACACACTGATGTTCTTACTGGGACCGCAAGGATGGGGAGGGTGATATTGCTCAGCCCTCTCCCCGATTCAGCCCCCAGTGTGTGCCAGGCATGTAGACTCAGTCACTTCACATGCAGCAGGAGGTAGGTTCTCTCATTATCCTTATCTCATAGATAAGGCAATCACAGCTCAGAGAGGGTAAGCAGCTTTACCAAGACCACTCAGCTGGGAGGCGGTTATCATCAGGGCTCAAACACAGAAGCTTCATCTCCTAGACTCACGGCCTCTCCCAGTCCTTGTAGCTATAATGTTGCTTGTAGCTTCAATTCCCCAAAGGAAAGTCCAGGGAGGTCCTCACAGCAGAAAGAGAAATGGGTGCTGAGTCAAGAAGAGGGGCCCTGTGGACCCAGTGAGGGGAGGAGGAGGGGGAGGAGGAGGAGGAGGAGGAGGAGGAGGAGGAGGTTTGGAGCCAAAGGCTTTGACTGTGTAGTCCATGAGTGTGTTTATTTCACGTAAATTTTGTGAGAAATTCCTCATTAAGGGATGCCTGCTCATCTCCGGGCCATCGCACAAGAACTCTGGGTGGGTTGGTACCCACAGCTGCCTGGAGTGCCTCTGGCCTGACTCCCACACCCAGCTGGACGCATCCAGTCCTCCACGCATGCTGCTCGGCCTACATGCCTTTGTTCTCCAGATTCGTACGTCCTGGGCAGCACTACTACTATTCTCTCAATGGCCTTGAAAAACACTTATTGGTAAATTCCTCCTTCAATAGCCAGTAAAAGCCGCGTCCGGCACGTAATTCAGTGAGACATATAACATACGCTCGAGGCCTGCTTGTTGTTGGTGATAAAAAGACAAGACGTTGGGGAAAGTCATATTGTGATGGGGGTGTCTCACACCCCACCCCCCCAATCTGTAAAGTGATTTCATCAAGAAGGGTCCTTCCAGTAGAACTTGCTGCTTGAAGCTAAGCTTGTGCCATTCAGCTTAATCCCAGTGGGATTCAAGAATTTGTTCTGCAAATGAAAGAAAATTTTGTCTTAAAAATGATAGCTCACCTCTCTCTGTGCTGGTGGTTCCCCTAACACTGCACACCCACTTGCCTGTCCTTGTTCTGAGAGAACCAGACTTGGGAGATCCCCATATCTGATGAGTATAAAGCAGCTGTGAGAGATTTTCTGATATTCCAGACAGGGATCTTTTTATCAAACATAAATGAAAACACTCTTAAAACACATTTTTAATTTAATAAGAGGAAAGTTTTAAAGCATTTTAAGTATATTCAAAAATTCAGTCAACAATGGCTAATGATTGAATCAATTAGAGTTATGGAATGAATCCTCCATAAACCCCCAAAGTTCTGGGTTGATGAACATGTGCTGATCTGGGAACAGGTGTGCTCAGGGAAGCATGGATTCTTCATGCCCTTTCCCCACACCCTGCCCCATGCATCTCCTCCATCTGGCTGTTCCTGAGTTTTATCCTTTCATAATAAACAGGTCCATCTAGTAGGTAAGACAACCCCAGTTAATGTCCCCTCCCAACACACATACATATACATATACCTCCCCACATACACACATACATATACACACAATACACACCCACACACATACATACATACACACCCACACACATACATACATACACACCCACATATACACATACACATACACACACACACACAGATACATATACCCACACACACACATACACCCACATCCACACACATATGCATGCACACACACACACCACACATATACACACACACACCCCACACACATACACATACATACATATAAACACAGTACACATACACACATACACACCCACCCATTCCCACACATATACACACACATACATACACCCACATACATACAAATATACACACACACACAGTTTGGAACTGGGTGCAAAATTTCAGGCCCATTTCTAGGCACTCCCTAAATGAGGCTCCAGTATCCTGAGGGCAGTTCTCTGAGAAGGAGACAAGGGTACAGGCTCTTGTAAGTAAAGGCACATCAAAGCCAGGGACTATCTCCCACCAAATGGTAAAAAGGGATCTGAGGGGGCCTGGGGGATGCTCCAGGGTTGCCACCATTCACCGATTCTCACTGGAGAGTGAGACGATCATGTGAGGATGTGGGGGGAGATCACCAAACTGGGAAGTCTTCAGGAAGAGTGTAGGGTGCAGGGGAATCTCCAAGTCTTTGGGTGTTTTCCAGATATCTCATCTCCTGGCAAATTCTCAGTTTGTACCAATCAGATACTTAACCTAGGTCATAGAAAATGTTAATACTGGGAATTTGACCCATGCTGCAGTTCAGAAATGCATACAACATTTTCAGACTTACTCTTCAATGGACCCACCACTGCGTCAGCTCCAGGAGAGAAGGATATTGTTCAGAAGGATCACATCATGTTTCCAAACATCTGCCTCCAGCTGCACAACCTGGATACAGAACTCACTCTTCAGTGACTGGCAATACCTCGCTGCTGTTTTGAGCACTCCTCTGACACCTACAACTCCCTATAGCCTATGCCCAAACCCCAGAAGCCTCACCTGCAAGATAGTCTGAGTCATAAGAAACCACAAACAATAGCCTGATGTACCACTGCAGGAATCAGTGGCATCTTCCCCTTGCACCCAGCCCCAATAGCCTGTTTCAAACACCCTGCATTTCCTATGAGTGTCTGGCACTAACTCTTTTTTTTTTTTTTTTAAACTTATTTATTTGGCTGTGCCAGGTCTTGCAGCATGCAAGATCTTTAGTTGAGGCATGTGAACTCTTAGTTGAGGCATGTGGGATCTAGTTCCTCAACTAGGGATCGAACTCAGGCCCTCGGCATTTGGAGCACAGAGTCTTAACCACTGGACCATCAGGGGAAGTCCCAAGGCACTAATTCTTGTCATAGCAAATCTCTTTGGTTACAGGGAACAGAGCTTCTCTTGAGTGAATTAGGATTAAGGGAATTTACCATAATTGATTATAAAGTTGAACTTGGAATGATACTGAAAGCTGTCAGGAATTCTTGAACTCTCTTGGAATGCCAGCTCCTTTCTTTATCTCTCCTCTGATTTTCCTGTGGTTGGTTGTTGCTACTTGTTTATTTTCTCTATATTTTTCTCAGTCTCAGTGGTTTCTGTCTGTTCATATTCCACCCAGGTGGAAGTAACTGGAGAGCCACATGGCTGAGCTCAGCTCAGAGCCCCAACCCACAGAGCCACGAGCTGATACGTGACTCCTGTCTGAAGCCACAAGAATCTGGAGCTACTTGTTAAGCTGCAGGAACAAACTGATATACTAATCAAGTTAATGGATCAAACCTAGTGTCAGTGGATATAATCCCATTCCAGAAAGGGGAAACGTGGTGAAGTGTGTGTCTTTCTTATTTAATAGTCTCATTGCTCTGCCCAATAACTGGCATCTAGTGTGTGTGATCCCAAGAGGAGGGGATCTTTGCCTCTTTTGCAAAACCTACATCACAGTCTTGCAACTCATCTGGAATGAGCACCAACTGTCTTGAGCTGAGACCCCCCTGAGTATCTTGGGAGACCCCCATGCTAAAGCTGAGGAGCCAGTGGCAGAGAAGGATGAAGTAGTTTGTTGAAGATAAGTGGTAGCAGTGGAATTCCAATCTGGAAAGTCTGGTGTCAGAATACAGATGCTAAATTCCCCTGTTGAACTGTCCTGTACACGTGGGCAGGGAAAGGGTAATTCTGGGCATAAACTCACCAAGATGTTTTAACCAGATCCCCACCAAACCTCATAACAAAAAGACTAAATACAGTTTCAAATTACTTGAGTGAGAGAATCAGGGAGTAGCCAAGAACGAAGATTGTTTTTTAAATGGGTGTTCAACAGTTAAATGCAATAGGCCAAAAATTTGACCTGAGTTTTGTGCTGGCCAATGAAAGAAAAGCAACTGACTTTCAAGGAAAGCATGATTCATGATGTAATACAAACTCATTTTCAGGAGGTTCCAATTGTCCCAGGTATTGAAACTTGAAATGATTCCCCACCACTGGCATTTCATACAGAGCCCCCAATGTCCTTACAGCAGATCCAAGCACATCTATCACAAAACTTTAACAAGTAATTTCTTCCAAGACGCATTGGTGGGAGCAATGTCAAAGCACCACTTTGTAGCAACTGCCCTGGGAGAATGAGAACAATTCAGTCTCAGGGCACAGCTTTGCCACCTGGGATAAAAGCAGAGGTAACTTTTAGAGAACTTCAGCAATGGATGGGTGGCCTAACTTTCTTGGTAAATATTGTCTCTTTTAATCAAGCCTTTGTTAAATATTGAGTGGAAGGAGTTCAAGGTTGCCCGGAATAGTGAGAAGGCAGCTTCTCACTAGCTTGGCTCGATGCAGACTTTAGTGGTAAGTTTAGCTGTGGGTGGGACAGCTATGCTTCTGGGTAGTTTGATGAACTTCACAAGGACACCCGTCTCTAAGGTGGCAACTGATGATCATTGTCATGGTAGTGCCATGGAAACCGGCATCCCCAATCCAGTGGCCTAAAGTGGCGCTCATTTATCCTCCATATGTCCCGGGTGGCTGGTTCCCACTGTGGCCAGCTCTGAGAGCAGTTTGGGTTTTGCTTTCTCCCCTCCTGAATACATCAGTATGTCAGCCAGGACATGCTCTTCCGTTGGCAGAAGTGCTTGGAAGGCAAGGCTCAGGGCACAAGGACATTACACACTTTAGCTTCTGTTACATCCTTTAACCTCCCATTGGTCCAACCAGTTCTCCTGGTGGATGGGTGGGGACGTGTCCACGGTGTAGTATGGACACTGGGGGAATGTGGAGTAAGCAATGGTCTTCCCAGGCAATAATCCAAACCATCCTCTTCCCCTTAAAAAGCAATTTGTTCACCCTGATGAGAGTGGCCGAAATAACAAAGGCTGATAAAACCACGTATTGGCAAGTAATGGACATTGGCAAGTGGTTTATCTGGGAGGTGTGCCCAGGGAGAGTGAGTTGGGGCAGAAGGCCCCCCTGCCCAGAGAGACCACGCTGGAGGTGGCTGGGCCCGGATCGCCTCAGGAGCTCTCAGAACACAGAGTTCCTACCAGAATTGTCCAGAAAGGGAGAGCGCCTGGGG
This sequence comes from Cephalophus harveyi, assembly GCA_006410635.1. NCBI lineage: Eukaryota > Metazoa > Chordata > Mammalia > Artiodactyla > Bovidae > Cephalophus > Cephalophus harveyi. The sequence continues at coordinate 330,679 of SJYT01079283.1, read as the reverse complement.
GTCTCTCCCCAACTCCTGTCTACGCTGGTTGGAGGGCTCCTCCAGGCTGCACTCGTGGATTTGGGCTGAGCTTTTGTGCTGCTTTAGGATCCAAGACCCAAACCAGACCATCAGGGAGCACATTCTTGGAGGCGAGATACTGTTGGTTCAGGATGACACAGAGCTCACACGGGGACGGTCCACCTTGCTGCAGCTGACACGGAGGAAGATTGAGTGGATGGGATGTGAGTCACCCAGAGTGTCTGCCACAGTCACTACGGGGGCTGATTTGCTGCCGGTAAACTTGGGGCACCCTCTGGTGTATTCGCTTTGTAAAAATTTGCTGAGCCATAAACCTGAAATGTGTACACTTTTCTCCTTATCTGAAATCAATTAAAAGTTTCCCTGAAAAGCAAGGAGAATTTCTTTATCTGACTTTTGAACACACATACACATCTTTATATGACTGTAAAACACGCTGGAAATGATTAAAAAGAATAAAGACTGAAAGTTAATATCTTCTAACCTCATATCTTTCACAATAGAATTACAAATGTGTTATGAAATACACCTGTATTCAAAATTCATCTGTTACATTACACTCTGATTCAGTACCAAGCCTCAGAATAATCTGGTTGACTTTTTTCTCCCAGTAGATGACCTTTGTCTCCACTTAAAAATCACTTCCAAAAAAGCAGAAAAATCTCTGACTTTATCATTTAAGAATATTTAGAAAAACTGAGTGGAATCACAGATTGACTTTCTTAAGAGTTTGGTATTATCTGATATTATCCTGGAGGTGTGTAGAGCAGTACCATAAAATTACCATAAAAACAAAAGGGAGTTTTACACTCATTCTTTTGATGAGGATTGTGATAGCTGGTGAAGCTGGTGGTGGTGCCAAACTTCTTAATGGGGTGTTTGTTCCAAAGGGCATTTTTCCTCCCTGTGTTCTTTGGTGTCGTCAAGGTCAAAGCTCCTCCCCCAGGGAGCTGACCTTAGCAGAGCTTCTAAACCACCTGCGCTGATCTCGTTCAGCCAGGTGACCTGCCCACCCAGGACCACACAGGTAGCTGGCAGCTCAGCAGAGCATGGAGTGATATCTAAGGAATGTTCCTTGCACCCTCCTTCTGTCACCTTCCACTGTCAATGTCCTTCAACGAGAGGCCCTAAGTCAGTCCCTGGTGAGGGATTGGATTTCTCTTACAAATGGTGCTTGACCATGCATTCTGAGAGTTTAATCAGACACTTTCTTTGATCATGGTTTCAAAAAATCTTTTTTCTTAGTCAAGGAGAACCTACCTACAGAAAAGAGCATACAGCCCTGTACAGATCTGATGAATCTGTACAAAACAAAGGCTGCCATGAAGGCAGCTTCCAGCTCAAGAAATACAACCACCCTCTTGTGCCCCCTTGCACTCATCAGCCCCTGCCCAGGGGAGCCACTGTCCTGAGTTCTGACACCAAAGACAGCGCTCCTGTTCTTGACCTTCTCGCAGACGTGTGCAGCATGCATGCTCCCTTCTATTGGCCATCCTTCTCTCCACATCTGATGTGTGGTTCACCCCAGACATGAGTCCGGTTAATCGAGTCTCCTGCTGTTGAATATGCCTCTACCTGTTCACTTTCCAGTTGATGTGCGTGTGGGCGAGTTCCAGTTTGGGACTGTTATGGAACAGCACTGCTGTTACTGACCATCTGGGGTACGGCTTGCTTCTTTCTGAAGGGCGGGTCCTGAATGTTCCAATCTTGGCTGGTATGAAATCAAAGTTCCTGGGAGACTGAGTTTGGAGTGGTCAAGGATGTAATTTCTGAGCCCAGCTGGTTTCGTTGGAATCCTGATGTGCTGTCTGCTGCCCGAGTGATACTGGCCATTTCACATACCCACCCCGTGCCTCCATCTGCACGTCTGTAAGAGGGCATAATAACAACAGCCGTTCTTAGGGTTTTGGTGAGTATGGGGTGTCAGTACCAGAGAGAGCTGGACACATCGTAAGCACCAATTGAGAGTTTTCTAATATTATCCTAATGCTTGAGGATAATACAACTTGGCCTTTAATACACCAATGTGGGATTGGCCTGGGCAGGAAGTCATATGAAGTAAGAGGATTGGAAAGGACCCCAGTAGCAAACTTCATCTCAGAACTAGGCCGGGCACCACAGGAGTTCGCCATGTGGGCGCCAGCCCGTGGAAGTCATCCAAGCTCCCTGCTCTCCGCCTGCCTGGGGTCGCATCTGGGACCCCGCAACCTCCCACTCCCCTCCGCTGCCTGCTGCTGCTGCCTGGTACCCTTCTAATGTTCTCCTAATTCCTTACCCACTGGGGATGTTTCCACTCTGCCTAGAATACAGATTCTTTCCGGCATGACGCCATTAGCAGAAAGCAAGCCAGACCCGTAATAACTGACTGATTAAACCAGCCCAGCTGCCTCCATCAGGGGTCACCACACAGACCAGAGAACAAGGCAGCCGTCTTCTAAAATATACTTTTATTTGAATAAGACCAGTCCACATGGGATTAATTAAATACATCCACAGCGAGTGAATGGACTCATGTTGGTGGATTTACTTGTCCGCCTTTCCTATCACGACTCTGGACGGTTTAGCTTCTATTGCTTTTGTCTGCATGGGATTAAGAAGGAAGAGGTTGGACAGGGTTATTAACAGAAAAAAGAGGATGCCTAGTGACCTAATTCCCTTCTGCATCTTTATCGTACCAGGATGTGCAAATCCCCATATGGGACAACAATGCAAATGAGCTTTTCTGGAGAATAAAACATTTGAGACAAAAGAGAAACATGAGTTTGTCATACAATATCACTGCAACTCATAATGCTTAGACTTTTAAAAAATGACATTCTATTATGGAGTTTTATTTCCTGTCCCAGTGGGCAGCTGACCTGGCATAGTGATTCAGAATTCAAATACTGTACAAGGATATACAGTAACTCCAGTTCTCTGAGGATTTGAACAAATGTCAGAAAACCAAGCCCCAAAGCAAATTTATTAGTTGGTGCTGATACCTAACAATTTGACGTAGACGCCGATAAGGCCATCTGGGGATCCTTTTCACTGTTAAATGATTTAGGGGCCTCTACAGAAATTTCCTTGTCTGCTACATTTCACGAAGCCACATGATCCTCCTCCTGCACTGGCAAACTGGGCTAAGTCAACAGCTCTAGCTATTGACTCTTTCCAGTAGATATATTTTTCTTCTTTTTGTTGTTTGGCAACCTTTATATTGAAGTATGCAACAAACACATTTTATTACCTTTTTTATAAAATTATTTTTTAAAAAAGAATAGTGATTGATAATGCTGATATAAATGAAGATTTCAGAATTATCTATGGGCTTCCCTGGTAGATCAGTTGATAAAGAATCTCCTTGCAATGCAGGATACCCAGATTCGATTCCTAGGTTGAGAAAATCCCCTAGAGAAGGGAATGGTTACCCACTCCAGTATTCTTACCTGGAGAATTCCATGGACAGAGGAGCCTTGCAAGCTATACTTCATGGGGTCAAAAAGAGTCAGACACGACTGAGTGACTAACACTTTCACTTTCATGTTTTATTTATTTGAACTATTTATAAGTACAGAAAATTAGAAGTCAAATACATTTTCTTTTTTGTGATATAGTTTATTCAGGGAAAATGACACTTTTGTATCCCTATTTGAAAATTCATATTATTTTCATTAGTGCAATTCAAAAATTGTTATTGCAATACAGTTGGTTTTCAATGTTGTCTTAGTTTGAACACATTTTTCTTAAATGCTTATTTCTTTAAGACCTACAGATAGAGGGATTTCTCATGAAATCTGCCAGACCCACAGTGAATATAATTTTTAACAGGGCTGAAAAAGAATGGTTCTGTTTCAGACTTACTCTCCTCTCCAGCTCAGGTTTTCTATTTGGCCTCTAAGGTTCTGGCCAAAAACAAGTTGTTATTAACGGGTGGAGGTTTCTGGTTTCATTTGGACTAAGCTTACCTCTTGAAGGCAGCTTGAAGAAAGGATGAAGGAGAACTGGGTGTTGTTGATCAGGGCTCTAACCTGGATGGACCACTGATAGGTGGATGCACTCGGGCCAGGAGCCGATCAGTGCAGGCTTTTCAAGTTCTCAACCTGCAATTAACACCTGGACCAACTGAGCCGTGACATCTCCTTCTGGATTTAAAACAGGGTTCCCAACCTGAGGTCCATAGTCCCACCCTGTGTTCCTGATTTCTCTTCTCCCTCCAGCTGTCATCCCCACTCCACCCCTCTTGCTGTCCGCCCCCCTGACCATATGCCAAAGCCTCAAAGCACCCCAGTCATGTCAAGTAAATGACAAGTTGTGACGGTTTTTCCCTGTTCTACCTGCCTTGTTTACTTGCTGAACTTGGAAATGATCTCAGAACTAAGAATGACTTTACAAAGTTGGTTCAACAACCTTTTAATTGACAGGAGGGACAGAGTAGGTTCTGGAAGGTAAAGCAGACATCTCTGCTTTCAGGAAAGAGGACGGTTGGAGAGAGGGATCAGGAAGTGGGTCGTTTTATGAATCGTGGAGAAAAGCCCCTGAGGAAGGTTCTGCGGCCGCCTTAGGGGTCCCAAGATGCCTTCTTATCCAAGTTAAGTCTTCAAGGACCAGTAGGAACCGATCAAGCAAATGCAAGGAAGGACTGGGCAGGCATGAGTAAAAGAGAAGAATCTTTCATGGAGCTGTAAGTAGGCAGGCACTGCTGGGGTGAACATTACAAGGCCAAGAGGAGTGGGAGAGAATGAACCATCATGGGGGTCTTGGGACTTCCCTGACGGTTCAGTGGCTGGTCTTCGCCTTCTAGTGCAGGGAGTGTGGGTTTGATTCCTGAGACGGGAGCTAAGATTCCACATGCCTCACTGCCAAAACACCAAAGTATAAAACAGAAGCAATACTGTAACAAATTGAATAAAGGCTTAAAAATGGTCCATATTTTTTAAAAAGTCTTAAAAAAAACAGTCATGGGGATCTCTTATGATGCCAGGAAACTTAACCTTTTTTCTGTACTTAACAGGCCGTGGGATGGATCAAGAGGTTTAAAGAGCAAAGGAGGTGCCCGACTGGGCTTGCACTTCTATTAGGTGACTGTGTTTGAGTGAACAGATTGGTGAGGGATCTAGAGGGATAGAGACCAGGTCAGGAGCAAAAACCATCATAGCAGAGATGAGCCCCACTGGATCTGCGTAACAGTCAAGGTCCCACTAGCAGTCATAGCAAACAATCCCCCAACTTCCAGTGGGCTTTGAACCATGAAGGCATCCTTACTCATGTCACAGTTCAATGGAGGGTGTTCGCATCAGTTAGAAGACGTTCCAGGTCCTTTCCCTCCTGGAGCTCCACAGACCTGAGAACCTCAGGGAAATAGGAGTCACCTGTCTCAGAGGCATTTCAGAAAGACAAGGACCAAAATTAAATCTGGACATCAGGAACCTGTTCCCTATTTTGGCAAGAAGAGATTTCCTTTCATTCTGCCCAACTCCTCCTGTTCTTTTACTTTTTAAAAAAAAACTTTTTTAACATAACTTTGTATTTTATTTGACAGTGAATATCGACTTCATTGTGAGTTTGTAAGAAAATACTCTAAGGGAAGGGTTGAATGAATATTTTGGCTTATTATTAATTCCCAAAGGAACTCACTCTCTCTCACACCTAAGATATTTTATCATCCTGCAAGATAAGGGCTCCTCATTTCAATTAGTGGAAAGCTTACCATTAGCTAACTAATTAATGCTCTTCCTTTACATCTATTTTCTAATTACAGTCTCCACTGAGATTTTTTCACCCAAGTGGCCAGTGATGCTGTGGATTTATTTTACATTTAGTTAGACAATAACAAATACCTAATTAATGTTTATAAATATAATACAATCCCTCCTGACGAGTTGTGGGTATTGCATACACTAGCAACCAGTTTATTAAAACATTAATTGCAGTTGGATTTGTTTTGGGATTCATGCATAATCCATTTAGTACATAGCAGGACTAACTCATTTTGAAGGGATTATGAATGAAATCCTCCACAAACTCTATCGTTTAATTCACATTGTAGTCAGGAAGGGGAAAGTTTGCCTTCAGCAAATTCCATGGCTCTTCTGGGATCTTCAGTGTGGTCCTTCTTTTAAACCTCCCTCCCTTCTTCCCTTCTTTTCTTTCCTTCCTACCTACCTTCCTTCCTTCCTCCACTTACTATTTATCAAGCATCTATTGTGCACATAGCTCTGGGAATGTACTCAAGATATGTCCATGCAGTGTACAGATGGAAACCAAAGAGCTCAATCAGTCAAACTTACACTTCAGGCTGCATTAGTGAAGTCGTGTCTGACTCTTTGCGACCCCATGGACTGTAGCCTACCAGGTTCCTCCACCCATGGGATTTTCCAGGCAAGATTACTGGAGTGGGTTGCCATTGCCTTCTCCAGGAGATCTTCCTGACCCAGGGGTTGAGCCTGGGTCTCCCGTATTGTAGGCAGATGCTTTACCGTCTGAGTTTGGCTACATTGGAAATTGGCAAACCCATTTTGGAAAACTGAAATCTTTCTCTAAAGCTGAATACACTCCTGCCTTATGACAGCATTTTTACTGCTAAGTATACACAGAAACATGCCCCCATGTTCACTCACAAAACACTTATTAGCATGCTGGTTGCAGCACTATTTGTAATAGCTCCAAACTGGAAACTACCAAAATACCCACCACCAGTAGAATGGGAAAATAATTGATGGCATATTCCCATAAAGGAAGAGTGTACCATAAGGCAAGGAGAAGCTTTGTCTCTCTACTAAGCTCAGAGACAAGCAGAACTAATGCATGGTACTGGAAGTCAGGAGAGCAGCTGTCCTCGGAGTGGGGAGTAAACGGAGATTTGGGAGTCTGGTAATGTTGTTTCAGTCTGGTTCTGGTTAAGTAAGTGTGAAAATCCAGTTTGTGAAAATTCATTGATTATGATGGATGCAGTTTTACACATGTTATGTTTTAGTACGATTTGCAAAACAAATGAAAAGTCAGCTCATCAGCTAGAGACTGGTCTTTGTTTTTGTGTGTTTGTGCTTGTCTAATATAAGTGACTATGTGGTATTTTAAGTCTGATTATTCATTCATTCATTCCACAAGTACTGATGAATTAATTAGTTTGTACTGCTGGTGGGATTACGTGTGAAGAAATAAAAACGCATCAATCATGGTCTCAAGGTTTTTTTTTTTTTACAAGGTATTGATGGACAGAATCACCCAATCGAGTATCACAGCACAACGTGGTTAATGCTAAGGTCACAGGGGAAGGGCATTTAATTCAAGCTAGGTAGATGTAGGTGAGATGTCTCAGAAGGGAGTAGAGAATGTTTCTACCTTCATCCTCTCACTCTCTTTAGGCAGCAACTTTGAGTTTTATTGTGAACCAATCTATCACCTATTGGTTCAAATGAAGCCAAAGCCCCTGGCTCCAGGGCCAAGTATAAGACCCAGGCAAAAGGCAACAGCATATTCCTTCTGGCTACATTGACTGGTTCAGAGATGAGCATGTAACCTGAGCTGGTCTGCTAAGACCAAGAATACTGAAATGAATATCCTACCCCTTCTCCAGGGGATCTTCCCGACCCAGGAATCAAACTGGGGTCTCCTGCATTGCAGGTGGATTCTTTACCAACTGAGTTAACAGGGAAGCCCTAGCAAATTGCAGGAACTGTATAAGGGATGCAGTAAAAAAAAAAAGAAAAACAACTCTTTCTTCTCTCTTGAAGCTGAAAGAGGGTGGATTAGAGCAGCCGCCGCCATTGTGGCATTATCTGGGGTCTGAGAATGAAGTCACTACATGGAGGCAAGCAGGGCTGAATCCAGGGGCTGAAAGAAGTAATGTTCTGGGGATATCAACTGAGCCTTGATCAAGCTGAGCCTGAAGCCCAAGACTATAGGACTTTGCAGTTTACTCAGTCAAAAATTTCTCTTTTCTAGCCCATTTGAGTCAAGTCTTGTGTGTGTGTATGTGCATGCATGTGTTTTAATATGTAACTGAAAGGGGTTTGTTAATAATTGATACCAAGAGTTTCCAGTAGGAGGTAATGTTCAAGCTGAAGTGAGAAGGTAATAGCGGACTTAGAATGCTGAAAGGAGAAGTCATGTCCCAAGAAAATGCAACACTATGCCTGGAGGAAAGGGAAAAGCCAAGAAATCTGATACGGCTTTGACCGGAGAGAAGCATTAAGAGCTGCACACCGGGGCTGGATCACATAGCCCTGGCTCTCGCTGCCCTGCTCAGAGCCCGGGGTGCCTTTGTCGCTGTGCTGGTGACAGCTTCCTCTGACAAGCGCCTGCCTCCAGCGTGGTGGGGGCAGCGCTGCTTTCACGCAGATGGAGTTCACACCCAGGGAGCTGCCTTCCGCCCAGGACGATGGCTGTGAGTGAATAAACACCGCTCTAGTCAGACCACTCCTGGGCAAGTTCTACCACCTCCCAGAGGCCACCATCGGACTGAGCCCGGTCCCCTGAATCCTTCAGCCAGAGACCCCCTGCCCCCAAACGCCAGGCTTCCGATGACACTCAGGCACCGTGTCTCCCGATTCTGAGCTCATGAATGCGTGGACTTAGCCGGTGTTTCTGAAGCCCAGTGGGGTTGACCAGGGTCATCATGACTGTGCTCTGCTAGATGAGAAGGTCCAGGCGGCGTTCCTGCCCTGCTCCTTGAGGCAGCAGCTCCCCGTGTCCCCTCCTCCCTGCAATGCTGCATCGTCAGTGGTCCAACCGGAGCAGTCTTAGAGCTGGGTGGTGAGACTCCCTGGGTGGAGGCAGACGCTGCCAGCCCCCTACGCCCTGGGCTTGGAGGGGGCGCATCCCAGGATGGCACTCCTGCCACAGCCAGTGGCCAGGTCCTGCCAGTTACAGACTCTGTCAGGTCCAAGTCAGGGGCACAGATCCCACTAGTGAACGGAGCAGTGTGCTGCCCAGGGCAGGGAGCATGGAGGTGGTCATCCTTGGAGACGACACAAAGGCCCCACCACTCCCACTCCTCCACTGGCACCGCTTGAGGCTGCCCCCCCAATCCACTAAAAACCTTGTCTTGGGGTCTGCTTCTAGGGAGCCCAACGGAAGGCAGCCCAGTATTGGTTTTTGATCTTGTCTTTATTTTGCATCTTTAATCACAGCCTTAGAAGTATACGTTTATATTAAGAACTGATTCTCGCATGATGTCAGATCGCTAAGGTGGAGACTTTGCTGTGAACAGTGACACGACTCTACCCACCAGGAGGCTGGCTGGATGACAGGTCACCTCTGGGCTCTTGACCACTGAGCTACCTGGAATGTCTCTCGAAGGCAGCTCATCTTCCAAGAGCATTTAACAGAGTGAGTCTAACTTCGTGATGGTGGCAATTCATCCTTACTTCTCTTTTTCTTGATTACTTTTGCTGGGATTTCTTTGGAAGGAATGATGCTAAAGCTGAAACTCCAGTACTTTGGCCACCTCATACGAAGAGTTGACTCATTGGAAAAGACTGGGAGGGATTGGGGGCAGAAGGAGAAGGGGACGACCGAGGATGAGATGGCTGGATGGTGTCACGGACTCAATGGACGTGAGTCTGAGTGAACTCCGAGAAATGGTGATGGACAGGGAGGCCTGGCGTGCTGCGATTCATGGGGTCGCAAAGAGTCGAACACGACTGAGAGACTGAACTGAACTGAACTGAATGAATTTTATTAGTCTTCAAACAGCCCACTTCTGGCTTTATGGATTTTCTTCTCTATACATTTGTTTCTGTCTCATTTATTTTCTCTACTGTACATTTATTTTCTGTCTCCCATTCTGTCTCTACTCTTTTATTTCTTTTTCTCTACTTTGTGGTTCTTCTGGCTTCCAGACATGGTAGCTTTACATCACTGAATTTCAAACGCCTTTCTTCTTGTTTAATACATGAATTAAAAGCTTCACCTGCATCCTACAAGTTTGATATTTCTTGGTTAATCTTCAGTTCAGTTCAGTTCAGTTGCTCAGTCGTGTCTGATTCTTTGCGACCCCATGAACCACAGCACGCCAGGCCTCCCTGTCCATACCAACTCCCGGAGTCCACCCAAACCCATGCCCATTGAGTCAGTGACGCCATCCAACCATCTTGTCCTCTGTTGTCCGCTTCTCCTCCTGCCCTCAATCTTTCCCAGCATCAGGGTCTTTTCAAATGAGTCAGCTCTCTTTGCATCAGGTGGCCAAAGTATTGGAGTTTCAGCTTCAACATCAGTCCTTCCAATGAACACCCAGGATGGATCTCCTTTAGGATGGACTGGTTGGATATCCTTGCAGTCCAAGGGATTCTCAAGAGTCTTCTCCGACACCACAGTTCAAAAGCATCAATTCTTTGGTGCTCAGCTTTCTTTATAGTCCAACTCTCATAGCCATACATGACCACTGGAAAAACCATAGCCTTGACTAGATGGACCTTTGTTGACAAAGTAATGTCTCTGCTTTTTAGTATGCTGTCTAGGTTGTTCATAACTTTCCTTCCAAGGGGTAAGCGTCTTTTAATTTCATTTCTGTGGTCACCATCTGCAGTGATTTTGGAGCCCAGAAAAATAAAGTCAGCCACTGTTTCCCCATCTATTTGGCATGAAGTGATGGGACCAGATGCCATGATCTTAGTTTTCTGAATGTTGAGCTTTAAGCCAACTTTTTCACTCTCCTCTTTCACTTTCATCAAGAGGCTCTGGGTCGTGGCCTCATCTCCACCTAGAACTCTTGACTTCCTACCTTGGTAACAATCCAGGTGAAGATACCTGATATGACTGCTCCCTCCCACTGCCTTTTCGATAGCCTGCCTGGCCTTGCTAGCCCCCCAGAGCCCAGACCCTGCAAAGGTTCCTATGCTTACAGCAGGACTCAGTTTAACCTGGTCTCGCTAGTTGGTCTCAAAGAATGGCAACCCTATAAAACCGACAGACCGGGAAGGAAAACTCTTGTAAGCTGTGTCTTCTAGAGGTAGAGCCTGGGACAGGGTCCCTGGTGCACCTGAACTGTTGAGGGAGGGCTCTCAGTAAGGGAGGGTGTGAAGCAGAAGAGGAAGGAGGCCCCAGTAATGTGGTTCCTTTGTTGTTGTTGTTGTTCAGTAGTTAAGTCATGTCTGATTCTTTTTGACCTCATGGACTGCAGCACACCAGGCTTCCCTTTCTTCTACTATCTCCTGGAGTTTGCTCAAATTCACCTCCATTGAGACAGTGATGTTATCTAACCATCTCTTCCTCTGTCATCCCCTTCTCCTCCTGCCTTCAATCTTTCCCAGCATCAGGGTCTTTGCCAATGAGTTGGCTCTTCACATCAGGTGGCCAAAGTATTGGAGATTCAGGTTTTCCAATGAATATTCAGGGTTGATTTCCTTTAGAATGACTGGTTTGATCTCTTTGATGTGTTTCCAGCCGTGGCCTAATCCATAGGGAGCTTCGAACACTGAGCTAGGCTTTAGAGTTACCTGCCTCCTGAGAAATCAGTATGCGGTCAAGAAGCAACAGTTAGAACCAGACATGAAACAACAGACTGGTTCCAAATTAGGAAAGGAGTACATCAAGGCCGTATACTGTCACCCTGCTTATTTAACTTATATGCAGAGTACGTCATGAGAAATGCCAGACTGGATGGAGCACAGGCTGGAATCAAGATTGCTGGGAGAAATATCAATAACCTCAGATATGCAGATGACACCACCCTTACGGCAGAAAGCAAAGAGAAACTGAAGAGCCTCTTGATGAAAGTGAAAGAGGAGAATGAAAAAGCTGGCTTAAAACTCAACATTCAAAAAACTAAGATCATGGCATTTGGTTCCATTACTTCATGGCAAATAGAGGGGGAAGCAATGGAAACAGTGACAGACTTTATTTTCTTGGGCTCCAAAATCACTGCAGATAGTGACTCCAGCCATAAAATTAAAAGATGTTTGCTTCTTGAAAGAAAAGCTATGACCAACCTAGACAGCATATTAAAAAGCAGAGACTTTGCCAACAAAAGTCCGTCTAGTCAAAGCTATGGTTTTTCCAGTAGTCATGTAAGGATGTGAGAGTTGGACCATAAAGAATGCTGAATGCTGAAGAATTGATACTTTTGAGCTGTGGTGTCGGAGAAGACTCTTGAGAGTCCCTTGGACTGCAAGGAGATCCAGTCAGTCCATCCTAAATGAAATCAGTCCTGAATATTCACTGGAATGACTGATGCTGAAGCTGAAGCCACTTGATCCAAAGAACTGACTCATTGGAAAAGACCCTGATGTTGGGAAAGATTGAAGGTGGGAGGAAAAGGGGATGACAGAAGATGAGTTGGTTGGATGGCATTACTGACTCAATGGACATGAGTTTGAGTAAGCTCCAGGAGTTGGTGATGGACAGGGAGGCCTGGCATGCTGCAGTCCATGGGGTCGCAAAGAGGTGGACACAACTGAGCAACTGAACTGAACCGAACTGAATCCCACCTTGGGGGAAATCTAGCCAGAAAAGGCCAGAAATCGAGCCTTTTCTATGGTGGTCTGCCATTAGCTGCAGCTGCCTGGGGTGGGCAAAGGGGGCTGTATCCGCCAGGTGAGGCAGACCCATAGCCGAAGGAAGGTCCCAAGAAAAGCAGCATTTTTGCAATCAGCAGGCCCCACTTCCAATAGCTCTGAGGGTGGCTGGTACTGGAATTTCGTCTACCACACAAGCCTGTTTAGCTAACGACAAATCAAAAGCAAGGACTGTCTCAATGGCAAGGTTAGTAACTCCTGGAGCCTGAGACAGGAGCCCTGGCTTCAGATTCAGGCTGCATTACGCTGCTCTTCCCACAAGAGCACCACCAGGATATGGGTCTGTCAGCTGGCCTGACTCATTCTGAAAACACCGCCTCACCCTTCTGCTCATATGCATTGCCAAGCTAGTTTGGTATTTGTGATGCAAAATGTCACCCTCCATCCATCATTAACTGTAACCCAATGTCCCTGGGTCTCACTGGGCTGAAGGTACAAATGAGATCACACTGACATTAACAGCCAATTAAGGCAGCTTGTTAGGCCCGAGTCTTTAACGGCACTCCTCACCCCTTTCTGCCAGGCTCAGTCGTTTCTGGGGACTCCCAGAGGGGGTCTTATATGTGCTTGTTAAAAACTCCAGCTGTCTCTGTTCACTCTGTGACTTACGGCCAGTGCCTGACCCCACCGCCTTTGGTACCACCATCCATTGTTGTGGGTGAAAGTGTTGATAGCTGAGGATAAGCCAAGATGAAAGTGAAGCCACAGAAAGGTGTGTTGGGACTTTGCTCATTCATCAGTGACGTGAGCAACTTCTCTCTGAGTCAGACACTAGTTTTATTGTTTTTGAGGTTTTTTTTTTTTTTTTTTTTTGGTGTGGACCACTTTAAAAAAGCATTTATTGAATTTGTTACAATATTGCTTCTGTTGTTTATGGTTTTTTTTTTTTTTTGGCCCTGAGGCATGTGGGATCTCAGCTCCATGACCAGCCAGGGATCTAATTCACACCCCCTGCGTCGGTAGAAGTCCTAACCACCGCGTCACCAGGGAAATCCCCAGATACTACTTTTTGAATGACGGAAGAATACAGCCTCAATATTTTATACACTGTCATGACCAGAGACACAACAAAGCTTTCATCTGTATTATTCACATTTTCTCCACTATTTTTTTTTAAGTTTAAACTCTGATATGAGCTGCAAATTTTTTCCTTTTGACTTATTTTGTCACACAAGTGTTTTTCATTTAATCTTTTCCTTTAAAGCGTCTGGATTTTGAGTCGCCGTTAGAATCATCTCACCTCTTCCAAGATTATAAAAAATCCTTCTTTTTTTAAAGTTAAATCCTTAACTTTTTTGAAGTTAAAAGATTTAAATCTTTGACCCATTTGGAGTGGATTCTATGGTATGCAGGGTGAGGGATGGATCAAGATTTATTTATTTTCAGGTGGCTGATTGAATAGCCTAGTTTTTGAATAGTTAATCTATTTCTGACTGATTTGAAGTGCCTCCCTTATTATCTGGACTTCCCTGGTGGCTCAGATGATAGAGAACCTGTCCATAATGTAGGAGATCTGGGTTGCATCCTTGGGGTCAGGAAGATTCCCTGGAGAAGGGAATGGCAACCTACTCCAGTATTCTTGCCTGGAGAATCCCACGGACAGAAAATCCTGGTGGACAACCGTCCATGGGGTCACAAGAGTCAGACTCGATGAGTGAGTAAGCATACACACAAGAGACTTATTATACACTGCTCTCTCTTACATTTTTGGGTTTTATATTAGGTTCTATTGGTCTATTGCCAGTGTCACACAACTTTAATTATTGAGGCTTTCTAAGATAACAAACAGATTTGGCTCTAATCTCCCACTAATACAATACTTTTTAAGACTCTTCCTATTTTGAAACAGTCTTTCCATGTAGATTTAACAATTCACTGGATAATCCAGTTTCTAAAACCTGAACATTTTGATTTGTTTTGGGTTAAATTTCTAAATTTCAACAGAAACAATGTCTTTATAATACTGACATGTTCTGCCCAGTGACACAGTGTGTCTTTCTTTAAGTTTTCTACAGTGATATTTTAGAGTTTTCTTCATATAGGCCTTGTACAACTCCTGTGTAAGTGCTTCACCTGTTATAATGTTTTCACAAGCAGCACCTGTTGCTATATCTTCGCTCTGGTTATTGCTTGTATTTATGAAAGTTGCTTGTTTCTATGTATCAATTTTGTATCAGCACTCCCTTGCTGAATTTTTGCCTTGTTTGCTGTAGTTTTTCAAGTGGTTCTCTTAAGTCCTTTCAGTTCAGTTCAGTCACTCATTTGTGTCTGACATTTTGCGACCCCATGGACTGCAGCACGCCAGCGTCACACAACTTTAATTATTGAGGCTTTCTAATCCATCCCCAACTCCTGGAGCTTGCTCAGACTCATGTCCATCAAGTTGGTGATGCTATCTAACCATCTCATTCTCTGTCATCCCCTTCTCCTCCTGCCCTCAATCTTTCCCAACATCAGGGTCTTTTCCAATGAGTCAGTTCTTCTCATCAGGTGGCCAAAGTATTGGAGTTTCAGTTTCAGCATCAGTCCTTCCTATGAACATTCAGGACTGATTTTCTTTAGGATTGACTGGTTTGATATCCTTATGCCCTTTAGGGAAATGGTAATATCATCTGCTAAGGAGTTCTACATAAGAGTAAAAGCAAAGCCATCTGGAAGTGGCAGCAGGGAGCTGGGTAAAGCCCAAGCCACCTCCCAGGTCCCAGCCTGGGTATGTGGGGAGAAAACTTGGTGGCAGGTGTTATCTTTGGAGGAGTAGCAATTATCTGTTCAGACAGGAGGTGGGGGTGGGCTTGGATTGGGAGGCAGAGTTTCCCTGGAACAGGCTGAAGTTATAGTATAGCTGTCTCTTATACACATCTACTTGGTGGCAGGTGTTATCTTTGAAGGAGTAGCAATTATCTGTTCAGGTGGGAGGTGGGGGTGGGCTTGGACTGGGAGGCAGAGTTTCCCTGGAACAGGCTGAAGTTATGGTATAGTTTCCTTAAACCTGAAGGGACACATTAAGTGGTCCAGGGAAGTTGCCCGTGGGCTTAGAAAGCCCAGAGCATCATGGGAATGAGAAATGGGCATTTAGAGAGCTTGTCTTGACTGAGGACACTGTGGATGAAACACCAAGATTTAGCTGGCCCACAGTATTGAACAAAATGTTGGCTTGGGGGAATCCTCAGCCTTTTCTTACCTTTTTTAGTTAGTCTATTGTTTGTCTCCACTGTTATCCATCACCTCAGTCAGCTGTGATGTTAGAACATTTGGGAAATACTACCCTTCTCTGCTTTTATCTCAGAGGCCTTTCATCACTGAGAGCTGAAGGGAGGTCAAACAAAGACCAGTCTTTGGAGCAGAGTCTTCCAGGGAAACACTAGGACAAATGATGACAGTTATTTGGAATTGAAGACCATTCTGCTCCCTCTGGTGCCAGGACTACAGACTGTGATTTTTCAAGGCTACCACTGAGCTGGAAAGCAGGGAATGGGTCTAAAGTAGATCAAAATGCCACAAGATTTCTGTTCTTACCAAGATTCAGTCATATTTCTAAATGCACCCAAGAATGCTAGAAGCATTTGGTTAAGTTTCAGAGTTCTGAAACAAGTCGATTCTGGCTGTTCTGGCCATTTTCCACTGCTTTTATGAAGGGCTGCACTTTCAGAGGTCCTAACTTCCATTTTCACTGATGTCATTCTCTTTTTTTGTTTGTTTAATCCATCTTATTTTATCTGGCCAGAACTGCCTTGATAACAAATCCAGCCAAAAACCATACCAGAAGGAAGAGAGGGAGGGAGAGTATAGACAGTATTCCTCATAAATGCAGATGCAATATTCTCAGCAACATATTATCAATTCATATACCCAGAACTGTACCACTGATGTCATCTTTGTCTCCACTTCTCATTATACATCTGTCTGCCTTCCTAGTCTATGTGCCCACATTACGGTGATAGTTTTCTAATTCTCAGGCCAATCGTTCCTTAACTGGACTCTCTGAGTCTCTTAGTTCAATTTCCAATGAGGGAAAATCTGATTGGATCCAACGGCCAACAGAATGATGCTCCCTGCACTAGCCATCTGGGTCTGGGCTGGAAGACCAGGTGGCTTAGACATGACCACCTGGCCTTCAGCCTAAACAGGGATTATGTTGGGAGAAAATGCAATAGAAAGTGAGAAAAGAAGCCTTGCATCTCTAATATATCTATCTATCTATATATTATATTTATTGTCTGCACCGTACAAAATGTGAGATCTGAGTTCCCTGACCAGAAATCGAACCTGAGGCCTCTGCAAGAGAAGCGCAGTCTTAACCACCGGACTGCCAGGGAAGCACCAGCCTTGTATTTCTAAAACAGGCTTCACGGTAAATTTGTCCCTCTGTGACCCCGTTCTCTCCTGCGTATTCTCCAAACTTGTTTCCAGGAATGCAACTCTTCAAGGCACATCCCTCAGGGCTAGCCCAGCTCTCCTTCCCCCTTTTCTGTCTTCCCTCAGGTCTCAGAAATATGGCTTTTCCCTTCTTTTATTCTGCTTAGTTCTCTCCCTGGGGACCTGCAGAGGATGAAGAAAGGCTCTTCCCCCTTCACTGTCTTGCCTCTCCTGAAACAAATGTACTGCTGCTGCTAAGTCACTTCAGTCGTGTCCGACTCTGTGCGACCCCACAGACAGCAGCCCATTGGGCTCCGCCATCCCTGGGATTCTCCAGGCAAGAACACTGGAGTGGGTTGCCATTTCCTTCTCCAGTGCATGAAAGTGAAAAGTGAAAGTGAAGTTGCTCAGTCAGGTCTGACTCAGCGACCCCATGGACTGCAGCCTACCAGGCTCCTCTGTCCATGGGAGTTTCCAGGCAAGAGTACTGGAGTGGGGTGCCATTGCCTTCTCCTAAACAAATGTACAAAGCCTTTCTTATTTTGCAACAATGTTTGCTCTTTAAGGGAGATGGAGACAGGGTTTAATAAAAATTTAAAATACAGGCCATTTTCTTTTCCTCCACCTGCACAGTTCTTCCCTGAGGTTGTCTTGATCTTTGGGAGCTGTTACACCTTCACTCCCATCTGCTTTGTGTCTTGCCTTGCTCTTTGATTCAGGGGGTCTCCCGGCTCTCCAAAG
>SJYT01079283.1:164545-310408 GCA_006410635.1 Cephalophus harveyi | reverse complement strand
CCATGAAGTGATGGGACTGGATGCCATGATCTTAGTTTTTTGAATGGTGAGTTTTAAGCAGCTTTTTCACTCTCCTCTTTCACCCTCATTAAGAGGCTCTTTAGTTCCTCTTCACTTTCTGCCATCAGGGTGGTGTCATCTGCATATCTGAGATTATTGACATTTCTCCTGGCAATCTTGATTCCAGCTTATGCTTCATTCAGCCTGGCATTTCACATCACGTACTCTGCATAGAAGTTAAATAAGCAGAGTGACAATATACAGTCTTGACATACTCCTTTCCCAATTTGGAACCAGTCCATTGTTTCATGTCTGGTTCTGTTGCTTTTTGACCTGCATACAGGTTTCTCAGGAGGCAGGTCAAGTGGTCTGGTATTCCCATCTCTTTCAGAATTTTCCACAATTTGTTGTAATCCACACAATCAAGTGATTTAGCATAGTCAATGAAGCAGAAGTAGGTGTTTTTCTGGAATTCTCTTGCTTTTTCCTGTGATCCAACGATATTGGCAATTTGATCTCTGGTTCCTCTGCCTTTTCTAAATCCAGCTTGAACACCTGGAAGTTCACGGTTCACATATTGCTGAAGCCTGGCTTGGAGAATTTTGAGCATTACTTTGCTAGCATGTAAGAAGAGTGCAATTGTGTGGTAGTTTGAACATTTTTTGGCATTGCCTTTCTATGGGATTGGAATGAAAACTGACCTTTTCCAGTCCTGTGGCCACTGCTGAGTTTTCCAAATTTTCTGGCATATTGAATGCAGCACTTTCACAGCATCATCTTTTAGGATTTGAAATAGCTCAATTGAAATTCCATCACCTCCACTAGCTTTGTCTGTAGTGATGCTTCCTAAGGCCCACCTGACTTCGCATTCCAGGATGTCTGGCTCTAGGTGAGTGATCACACCATCATGGTTATCTGGGTCATGAGGATCTTTCTTGTACAGTTCTTCTGTGTACTCTTGCCACCTCTTCTTAATATCTTCTGCTTCTGTACATCCATACCATTTCTGTCCTTTATTGTGCCCATTTTTGCATGAAATGTTCCCTTGGCATCTCTAAGTTTCTTGAAAAGATCTCTAGTCTTTCTCATTCTGTTGTTTTCCTCTGTTTCTTTTAATCAATTGCTGAGGAAGGCTTTCTTACCATTCCTTGCTATTCTTTGAAACTCTGCATTCAAATAGGTATATATTTCTTTTTCTCATCGCCTTTAGCTTCTCTTCCTTTCGTAGCTATTTGTAAGGCCTCCTCAGACAACCATTTTGCCTTTTTGCGTTTCTTATTCTTAGAGATGGTCTTTATTACTGCCTCCTATACAATGTCATGAGCCTCTGTCCATAGCTCTTCAGGTACTCTGTCTATCAGATCTAATCCCTTGAATCTATTTGTCACTTCCACTGTATAATCGTAAGGGATTTGATTTAGGTCACATCCAGTCCTTAAGGTGGACTATTATTCCCCAGAGCTTGAAATTTCCTAACACAGCAAGAAGACACGGGCCTGTTAGGGAGAGAGTGACTTCACAGGTGTGATGCTGCTGTTGGAGGCCAGCCCTGCTCCGCCCTCTCCGGTGCTGAGTCCTCCTATCAGTCGGGGCTCCTGGTCTCCTTTTCAGCTCAGCTATCTCACCCAGTCCTGGTTCTGCCTGTGCTCTCAGAACGAAGATTGACCTTCATGCCCTCTCTTACTCTCATCTCTTCTAAAATGATAATATGATTATTTTCTAAAGGAGATTTAGAACAAATGGTTTCAATCTGTAGATATGAAAATGGAAAACCTGAATTAATCTTGGTCTTCCTCCCACCTCCAGGAGGAGAAGAAACTCCCTTCCTCCAGGTTTTTTGGGGTGGTTTTGCCACTTTATTTATTTATTTATTTTTAAATTGAAGGATAATTGCCTTACAGAGTTTTGCTGTTTTCTGTCAAACGTCAACAAGAATCAGCCATAGGTATACCCATGTTCCCTCCCTCCTGAACCTCCTTGCCATCTTCCTCCCTAACACCTCTCTAGATTGTGACAGAGACCCTGTTTGAGTTCCCTGAGTCAACAGATTCCCATTGGCTATCTATTTCACATATGGTAATGTAAGTTTCCATGTTATTCTTTCCACCCTCTCCTCCACTCTCCCCATGTCCATAGGTCTGTTCTCTATGTGTGGTTCTCCATTGCTGCCCTGAAAATAAATTAATCACTACCATCTTTCTAGATTCCATACATATGCATTAGTATATGATATTTATATTTCTCTTTGTGACTTACTTCACTCTGTATAATAGGCTCTAGGTTCATCCAACTCATTAGAACTGACTCAAATGTGTTCCTTTTTATGGCTGAGTAATATTCCATTGTATATATGTACCACATCTTCTTTATCATTCATTTGTTGATGGACATCTCGGTTGCCTCCATGTTCTAACTATTGTAAATAATACTGCAATGAACATTGGGGTACATGTATCTTTTTCAATTTTGGTTTCCTCAGGGTATATGCCTAGGAGTGGGATTGCTGGGTCATATAGTGGTTTTATTCCTGTTTTTTTAGGGAATTTCCATACCATCTTCCATAGTGGCTGAATCAACTTACATTCCTACCAGCAGTGAAAGAGGGTTCCCTTTTCTCCACACCCTCTCCAGCATTTATTGTTTATAGACTTTTTGTAATGGTCATTCTGACTGGTGTGAGGTGGTATCTCACCTCAGCCTCAGAAATGAGGTGCATTTCTCTAATACTGAGCGATGTTGAGCATCTCTTCGAGTGTTGTTAGCCATCTGTATGTCTTCTTTGGAGAAATGTCTGTTTAGGTCTTTTCCCCACTTTTTGATTGGGTTGTTTGTTTTTCTGGCTGTATGAGCTGCTTGTATATTTTGGAAATTAATTCTTTGTCAGTTGTTTCCTTTGCTATTATTTTCTCCCATTCTGAGGGTTGTCCTTTCACTTTGTAGTTTCCTTTGTTGTGCAAAAGCTTTTAAGTTTAATTAGGTCCTTCTTGTTTATTTTTGCTTTTATTTCCATTACTCTAGGAGGTAGCTCATAGAGGATCTTGCTTTGAGATTTGTCATTGAGTGTTCTGCCTGTGTTTTCCTCTAAGAGTCCTCCAGGTTTTTGACTAATTCTGCACCCCACCTTCCACTGTATTATAGAACTGGAAGTGTAGAGACTAGACTCGCTAGCTTCCCCAGGCCCCCTTGAAGCTAGGATCCTGGAATCTGGTATTACCAGTCAGATATGTTCATGCAGAATTTGGAGGATGGAAGGGAAGTAGAGATCGCTTTCTGCACAGGCACAGGCAGCCTCCAGTTGGCCCCTGTGTTTGCAGTGACGGGTCTGAGGGCACTGTGCTGGTGGCACTGGTGAGGTCAGAGCTGAAAAGGCTCCCTGACCTGCTGCTGCAGTTGCGTCGTCCAGCAGGGGCCCCTGACTCCCATGCCTCCAGCTCCTCCCCAGATTTTCTGAGCACCAGGGTCCCTGATTAAATGTACCTGGAGTATTGTCCAGCCCAGAAAGTGGCCTAGGGAAGGAAGCAGGGGGTCACAGAATAGTAGATTCCTAATCTGTGTCTGGGTGTTCTCCAGCTCCCCATGGAGTTAATTAGCTTGCTGGTATACCCTCCCCATTCCCCTCCACCCCAGGCTCACCCCCACCCCTCTCAGCACTTTTAGGAATATCTATTTACTACTTTTCCTGCTGGCCCATTATCCTGGTTGCTATTTCTGTATAACAAACCACCCCCAAACTTAGTGTCACGAAATAATTCTATGATGCCCACAGTCAAGGCCTAGTGGATGTGTCTTGTCTTTGCTCCACAGTGTTTGGAGTTCTACCTGCAAAGTCCTAATGACCAAGGGTGACCTAATAACAGCTGGGGGAGGAAATCCCCTAGATCCTGGTTACTTACAGGTTTGAGAGTTGATGCAGGGATAGAATGTCAGCTGGAACTACTGATTAACAGTATTTAGGAGACAGGGCAAGAGTCGATAGGCATATCATCTATAAAGCATGGCCGAAGTGAGAGAAGTGGCAGAAATTCACAAGTGAGAAAGGAATTCAGAATCAGCGAGATTGGTGAAGATTCAAAGCTGAGGCCAGTTCCCTAGCTGAGGCTGGAAATAAGTCACAGAACTGTATCCAGAACTTTTGCCAGAGCTGCACTCCAAGTCATCAGGAATTGCTTGTGTTGTGATCGCTATACTTTCTTTGCGGAGAAGGCAATGGCACCCCACTCCAGTACTCTTGCCTGGAAAATCCCATGGACGGAGGAGCCTGGTAGGCTGCAGTCCATGGGGTCGTTAGGAGTTGGACACAACTGAGCGACTTCCCTTTCACTTTCCACTTTCATACATTGGAGAAGGAAATGACAACCCACCCCAGTGTTCTTGCCTGGAGAATCCCAGGGATGGAGGAGCCTGGTGGGCTGCCGTCTATGGGGTCGCACAGAGTTGGACACGACTGACATGACTTAGCATAGCATATACTTTCTTTGAGGAGGAGGAGTTTGTGAAATCCATACAGGAAAGTGTTCCCTCAAAAATGTTTTTTTTTTTTTTTTAATTAAAAAAGTTGGTCCTTTAAGCAGATGGTGAGCTTCTATTATCGTGGAAAAACTCACCCATGTGGCCCGGCTCCTTTCTGGACAATGGCAGATAAATGAGCCGGAATTGTTTCAGCACCTGCATGATGTATGTCTAGTCTAGGATGCTGCGAGGAGGTGTCATTGATGAAGTGGGCGCCTCATTATCTTGGCTGTTGTTCCAGGAATCAAAGCTATTCTCAGCGCCCATGCCTCATCCCGCATAACTGGGCCACAATAAGGGGAGAAGTGAGAAAATAGGTGATGGAGTGAATAACACATTGTCAGGACCGCATTTCCTGTGAGCCACTGTATTTCTCAGCTGACTCTTTTTACTTTGATATTTTCATTACCAAGGTAATACTTGATCATCTTATTACTGTCAATGAGAAATGTATCAGGTGACAGACCCTCTCCCGTCTCCAGCCCCGCTCCTGGGATGAGCCACAATCTCATGGTGTGGAACAGCTGGAGAGACGTACCCAGGCACACTCACGTGTGTAAAGATGAGACATGTGCATCTGGTTTTGCCTTTGCTACCCTCCCATCTATCCCTGCCCTCTCCCTGTCATCAACATTCTATTCTTTGGATGGTCGCACAGAATTCCATTGTGTGGATGTCTTGTATGTGATCCATTCCCCTTTTGGAGAGTTAGCTTGTACAAATATTTAAATAGTGGACATCTGTGTACATAACTGCATTTATGAGACAATCTCGGTTAAAATGAATTGCTAGAATCAGAATGACCAGGTTCAAGGGCATGCACATTTTTACCTGCCCTCTGAATCAAGCCGAAAAATGTATTTCATTGTTGTTTCTATTTGCATTTCTTTTAGAATTAGTTACAGTTAAGCTCCCCTCACCACCACATCTATTGATCATTTGCATTTTCTCTGTGAATTATGTGGAAATAAACAAAGACTAGCTGAATGAGAACAAGTAAAGGCGACTTATTCAGAGCTTTCAATAGCAAGGGCATCAGCCATCATTATTTGTGTTTGGCAGAGACTTGAAGGCAAAAGGTGGGCCGGAAAACTTTACAGGAAAGAAGAGAGGCAGCTTCAGGTCAGGCGTGCCCAGACCAGGGCTTCTGAATTGAGGAGGCTAGAGGCAGCTGACCAGCCATGAGCATCCCCTGTGGCTGGTCCCAGAGTGTGGCTTCTCTGCAGTGGGGGAGAGAGCATTGAGTCACTCACTGCATATCTTTCGGGGGGCATTAGCATGAGGTGAAGAAAGGTTAGATCCATGACATCAGCTGCCTTCCACCTGGTAGCCTAGAAAGGCCCGTTTGATGGACATCTGCAGTTCACCATCCCTTTAGAGGTGAAGGAAATGCAGATATGCAAGCCACTGACCTGCTCCTTGACAGGACTTACCCCCTCCTCACCCCACAGGTCTTTGAAGGAGAGGGTACTCTTCCTGACTTTGTCCTCTGCCCCTCCACCAGCCTTTGATCTCCCCTGAGGGTCTGCTTCTAGGGAAGCATTGTGTTAGTTGCTCAGCTGTGTTCAGTTCCATAGACTATAGCTATGCAGATATGCAAGCCACTGACCTGCTCCTTGACAGGACTTACCCCCTCCTCACCCCACAGGTCTTTGAAGGAGAGGGTACTCTTCCTGACTTTGTCCTCTGCCCCTCCACCAGCCTTTGATCTCCCCTGAGGGTCTGCTTCTAGGGAAGCATTGTGTTAGTTGCTCAGCTGTGTTCAGTTCCATAGACTATAGCCCACCAGACTCCTCTGTCTATGGAATTCTCCAGGCAAGAATATTGGAGTGGGTAGCCATTCCTTTCTCCAGGGGATCTTCCTGACCCAGGGACTGAACCTGGGTCTCCTGCATTGCAGGCAGATTCTTTTCCATCTGAACCACTGGGGAAGCCCTGAGGACGTGGGCTTCATATAGCATCCAGATCCCTATATCTGTTACAAATTTATTGCCTGGCTTCCAGCAAGTCATACACTCTCCTGACCTCTGCCCACATCTAGAAAATGAGAGTAAGGACCAAGTTATTTCTAAGGACCTTTAAAGAATTAAAACACCATGATTCCCTTTAAATTGTGTTTCTGTATATTTCCTCCAGGAAAAG
Source organism: Cephalophus harveyi (assembly GCA_006410635.1). Taxonomy (NCBI): domain Eukaryota; kingdom Metazoa; phylum Chordata; class Mammalia; order Artiodactyla; family Bovidae; genus Cephalophus; species Cephalophus harveyi. The sequence continues at coordinate 303,757 of SJYT01079283.1, read as the reverse complement.
TCTTAATTCGGGACTCATCATGACTTTCAGGTGGTCAGTGAACCCCTGGAAGTTGTATGCAAAATTGTGGATGTGATTTTTTTCCCCCTGGGGAAAGAGTTCACAGTTTTTATTATATTTCTAAAGACTCCATACGTGTGTGCTCAGTAGCTCAGTCATGTCAGACTTTTTATGACCCCATGAACTGTACCCCATCAGGCTCCTCTGTCCATGGAATTTTCCAGGCAAGAATACTGAAGTAGGTTGCAATTTCCTCTTCCAGGGGAGCTTCCCGACCCAGGGATCAAACCCTTGTCTCTTGCATCTTCTGCATTGGCAGATAAATTCTTTACCACTGAGCCACATGGGAATCCCAAAGACTTCACACCCCCTATCAAAAGTTAGTGACCACACTTTACAGCTTGTTGTTTATAAACATCAGAAGGGCTGTGGAAAGAGCATGGTCATATTCCCCTAAATATGAACCTGGTGAGATGAATGATTTCACTAAAACCATTTAATACTTATTTTAAAAGGGTATAAAAACATATGCGCTAATTATAGTTTTACAGCTGAGTAAATCCATCCTCCTTGCTCAGTCTTCAACAGCTTTGTCTCTCAAGCCTAGTCTTTTGTAGGTTCAGGCTCTTTTGACTTTGCAATCGGGATTTAATATAGACTCTTTTTTTTTTTTCAGACAGTGTTGAATCAGCCAGCTGGGCTTTGCTAGAGAAGAAAATATGTTTTGTTTGTGATGAATAGACTATGAAGTGCACTTACTTGAATTTCTCCCCACGTTCCTCTCCTTTCCTCTCTTTTCATTCACAGACAGACAGGTACACATACAATGGTGAGTATCCAAAAATCTTCCTAGAAGCCTTTCCCAAGTGCAAGATTCAATATCTGGTATCAACAAAAATAGCCTGAGCTGATCACAGCTCAGTCCCACTTGTTACGCACACAGTAGGTCAATAAATTATGAGCCAAACAGCTGCTTCTATTTTCAGAGCCATTAGGTCCCCCGGGTGAAGCACACGGTGGAGGGAGGCGTTGGCAAGCACAGAAGGCTCTTCTTGAGAAATGAAACATTTCCTCTTGTGCATCTGGGTCAGCCATGGACACATCCTCTCATAAAGGATATTTTATGAACCTGAATAATAAGAATTTATATAAATATACATACACAAACTCACACAATGCATATGGAGGTCATAAAGAACTAGTAAGTAATGGGGAATTAAATGCATTGAAGGGTTCAGCCAGACTTGTAAACCAAGAGAGAGGAAGGCTTGAGTATTTGTGATGTCACCTTGATATTGAAGGCTATTTAGGTCTTTCGACAAGCTTCTGTGGACATAAGGGTTGAAAGCTTTGGAGGGAGGTTGGGCCCTCAAACTCTGATGCAGCCCAACTGTGTACATACCTTCATGGTGTCACTCTCATGAGTTTGTTCATTAATTTATTAAATATGTATTCACGGGATGCCAAGGCTTAACACCTACCGCTGATTCAAGCAGACTTCGCTGGTGGCCCAGTGGTTAAGACCTCGACTTCCAATGCAGGGCGGCAGGTTCAGTCCCTGGTCAGGGAGATAAGATCCAAGAATCCTCATGGCCAAAAAACCAAAACATAAGACAGAAACAATATTGCAACAAATTCAATAAAGACTTTAAAAATGAGGGGAAAATGCTGATTCAAATGTTGATTTCTGCCTCATGGGACTTACAGTTTGGAAATGGGGACTGATATAAACTAGTAAACAAATACGTGAATATCTCATTACTGATTGTGAAGAGAGTGATTTGTGAGGGGGCTGGTTTCTGAAGAAATCAGGAAAGATGCGAGGAGCAGGGCAGGGAGGGCGAGGGAGTTGCCCCCGGGGCCGTCAAAGTCTCGGGGAGTATGGCTGTGTCCAATCCCGCCGGGAACTCTGGAGTCAGCGGTGGCTGGGGTTCGTGCTGCCCGAGGAGAGGGGCTGGGCTTTCACAGGCACCTGTGGTGATGTCAGCTCCAGGCATGCTGGCTCTCAGGGGACAAAGTAGCTCCAGTAGTCTGGTGGTTATCCTCTGAAAAAGAGCCCTAGGTGTGAGCCGTGGGAGGTGGAGGCCACTCAAGCTGGGGAGGGACGGGGCTGGAGTGGATCTGCTCTGAGTGCCGACTCTGTCCACCCCGGGATCTGAAGTGATGGGAGTCAACCAGATGAGGTGATGCTGGGGCTGGGGCTGGGGCTGAGGCATTTGAGGCTGAGAATAAATCCTGTGAGTCCTTGAGGCAGAAGGAGACTCGAGCAGCCCGGGAACAGGCAACTGGATGAAGAACAGGCACCGATGGAAGTGAAGTGAGGTTGACATTGCAGGTGAAGCTTCTGCTCAAGTGAGGCACGGATTCCTGGCTTCAGTGATCCCTGCTCTCGTATGTACATGGTGGTGAGGCACAAAGGAGGAAGAAGCAAGCCATTGACCAGGCTCAGAAAGGGACCGTCGGAAGCAGAAAATAGCACAAGTAGACATCGAGCCTTCAGCTCACTGGACTGCTGCCCCAGCAAAGGCAGTGGAGGCTGGGACCCCAGCTCCAAGTGGCCCCCTGAAAGTGATGCAGGCTCACTGCTTGGATCAGAGGATTCTATACGCCGAGAAACAAGGGCAGGAACCAAATAAGACAAAACCCAAGTGGTCATGTTGTATACCATGCAGAAATCGACATTACGAACATCTGGCCTCCAAAACGGCAAGTGTTTTGGACAACAGGAAAAGCAAGTTGCTGTTGTCGGTGAGCCTGTGCTACAGGCAGGCACTTTCATTGTTTAATTGTCGCAGAGACTGTGTGAAGCAGGTTTACATATAAAATCACTGAGCCTTGGAGAACTGAAGTAACTTTCCAGAGGTCAGAAGGCACAGTCAGAATCAGACCTACTGATATTTCCAGAACTCATGGTGTTAGCCCCTTTGTGATCTTCAAGCATCCAGACAAGGAGCAAAAGAAGAAGGCATAGCACTAACCTCACTGCCTGACCATGCCATGTACCAGGGAGGTTCTACCAAAGGTTGAGGGAATAAGCTGAGATTCAGTCTCATCTTCCTTCATAGGGGAAGTCAGAGAAAAGGACTGTCCATCACATGTGGAAAGATAAGTCCAATGTCCTCTTCTCCAAAGACTGCTTGATAAAAAATGTGTTCTTGGCAACCAAGAGAGAAAAGGAAAGAAGGGAGGGAAGCTGGTGGGTTTGAGCTTTACCTGTGCCTATATTCTCAGGTTGAGGCAGCTTTCTCCGCCAGGTCAATATCAATTACTTACCAACTTTCTTTCTTTCTAGACAACTATCACTTGAGCATGTAAATGACTCAAGAAACCAAATTCTGGTGCTTGGTATCATCTGTGACCCTATTCTCTCTACCGAAACCATCTATTCATTAAACAAATATGTATTTTTTCTGTGGATTATATTGTTCATTTCAGGAATATTATTGAGAAACTTCTCCAGCATGAGTGTTGTGCTAGGTGCTGGGAATTTCACCTCTAAGAAGACAAAGTCCCTTGACCTCATAGAAATCATGCACTCACAGGGATGGGTCGACAATGGACAAACAAGTACATCAGTCACAAGATTCTTGTTGGTTTCAGCAACTTGGTGGCTGGCAGCACCATTTACTAAGACAAAAAAGACCTGGAAATTATCAAATTAAGGAAGTCAGAGATCAAAGTTTCTTGCTGGACATATTGAGTAGGTAGGGATAGATGCATCTAAAGCTCCAGGAAGAGGGGTCTGTTTGAGCTGGAAACAAAACAGGGGGAGCATCAGCATGTACTTGGTTTTGGGATTCGTGGGTGATATTCTACTAAAGCTATATTATGTTTCCCATTGAAGGAAACAGGGTTAAGAGTCTATGGGATTTGCAACTGATTTTGCAACTTCCTGTGACTCTGTAATTATTTCAAAATTTAAAACTAAAAAAAAAAAATCCACGGAGCCAGGTAAGATTCCTTAGGGATAAATAAAGAAGGGATCACGTGATAAAAGACTTCAAATTTACCTCATCCTGGAAAACCCAGAAATGTAGATTCACACTAACTCTGGTCTGTATGAGCTCAGGTCCTCCAAAAAATGGATGTCAAGAGGAGATGAGATGGACAGAGCATCTGGGGAGAACACCTATGAATGGTGAAGGGAGCCCAGAATGTAGAGAGCATATTCAGACCCCCAAACAGACTTGACTGGCGAATGAAGGCAAGGGAGGGAGATGATCAAACTGCAAGCAAGCGGCTCAGGAAGTGTCAGCCAGGCCCACAGAGAGGCCTTGAGTCGACATTACCCCTTGAACCAGTTACCCCTGAAAGGAGCCCCATCTCCACTGGAATGAGCCTGATCCATCAGTCTTTGGGAGCAGCCCTGAGAAGCACGGTGTTTTGGGGACATACCTGAAGCCTTCCTCCCGCACCATGCTCAGGACAACAGGATCCCAGAATTTGCTGTCCATGCAGCCCCGAGTCTGCTTCCAGAGTCTGCACAGGCCCACTGCCCAGGTCTGCCCTGCTGAGGGGACACTGGGCTGTGACACACAACCCAGGCTCCAGAGGTCACCAAGGAACAGCTGTTTGCAGGAGGTGTTGGGAGGGGTTGGGCTGGGGGTGTTTCCAGGTCCATATCAGGGTATTTCTCAGTGAAGAGGGAGCTGGAGGCAGCGGGAAGAGGTGATAGGCCCTGTGCAGAGGATTAGCCAGCCCTGCATCCCAGTGTGCCCCGGGGACTCAGAGGGCCCAGGATCCTACAGGCAAACCTGGCCTTCCAGGTCATTTCACAAAGAATATTTTCAAGGTAGGAGGATAAACACGTTTCATCAAAAGCTTGATGGATGTTTTAAATATTTAGACAATGACACGGGGGCCTTCATCTATACCTTGAACTTGGCCCTGCCAATGTTAGAACCATATAAGGGAACCAATTAAGCTGTGCTTAATTGCTCAATCATGTCTGATCCCATGGACTGTAGCCCCCCAGGTTTCTCTGTCCATGGGGATTCTTCTGGCAAGAACACTGGAGTGGGTTGCCATCCCCTTCTTCAGGGCATCTTCCCAATCCAGGAACCGAACCCAGGTCTCTTGCACTGCAGGCAGATTCTTTACCAGCTGAGCTATCAGGGAAGTCCAAACAAGATATATATATATACACACACACATATATATATGTACCTTATGTATGAAATATATGATTGTATAATATAGCCTATATCTTATAATAAAATTGCTCACCAAGTAATATAATTGTAGTTAATCAAGTCATTCTAATAATTTTTGAATAATTTTGGAAATTGTTAATTTAACTCAGCTGTCACTAACTACATGATGCCTTGACTTCATGATTTAACACAGGAAAGCTCATCAAACTCTCTTACTAAGTTGGAGGTCATTAGGTTCCCAGCTCCTGGGTTGTTTTTTCAGCTACAAGGAAATTTGCATTGTAGCCTACATATCCATCGTGGCCAGGACCTGGAGCCTCAGCTCCTGATGACAAGGCCACTTGTGTGCCTGTCCTGCAGTCTGCTCTGTGGCCCCCTCCATGCTGACCTGCCCCAGGGTGATGGACAGGACTGCCCAGGCTCTGTCGCCCGGAAGCTACCTCACCTTGGTCTGCACAGAGCTGGCTGGGGCCACCTACTTCTACACCGACCCTGTTCCAAGCTCCTACTACCTCTCTCCATGGCCAAGTCTAGCTATGCTTATTTCCAAAACATATTTGGAAATATTTCAGGAGCCGTTAGTCCAGACAGTGCAGTGTTTATCAGACAAACTCATCTTGTGTTCATACCTGGACTTCATGTGATTCCAGATGGTTACTGACCTCTGACTCTCCCAGGATAAAAATCCCAGTAGAAAGAGTCAGTGACAGATTAGACCACATGGAGGATGGATGGATCTCGTTTGTTGAGTTGCCCTGATTCCCGCTGCCTGGCATGGGGCTGGGGTTCAACAGATCTTGACTGATTGACAAAACTCTCACCCCATCAATTCAATGGCATCCCAAGGATGATTTAGCTACAGGTCTGCCACACCGTCAAGATCACCTGGCTCTGGGAATATAAACAAAAGGCCTTCATACGTGAGGGTGCCAATCCTCAGTGGTTTGGATTATACTTCTCTTTTCCCCTTTTGAATCTCTATTCTCCTCTTTAAAAAAAAAAAAAAATTCTTGTGTTTGATGGATTAAAACTTTCAAGTTTCAATGAGGGCTCCAGAGACGCAGACTAAAAGGAAGTAATACAGCTCACAATTGTAAGCTCACAATTCAGAAAGGAATGGAGCTGAGATACGGATTTGATACAAATATTTCCTCCCCCTCTCCCCATCAGAGAGCATAATCTTGGAAAACTCTGCAGGTTAGGAGGGTCTGGGTCTTAGCTCATCTCAAATGTAGCCAGTAGCTCCATGAGCTGAATGTTTTTGGTAATTGATCCTACTCACAAATTAGATGCAATAATTTTAAGGTTGGTGGATCAACTAATCAAGCATGAGAATCGGTTCTTAGTTGGACATAAAAAGAGAAAGAGAGTTCATAACGATGTTTGGAAAGCTCAGGGACAATGAATTCTCAGCGGAGATGTCGAAAGTGTATCTGACATTGGAACTCAAGGACCCCAAAGCTGGGAGGGGTGGGAGAGCTGAGCGTCCACAATAACAAAGCCCAGAGACCTGTTCCAAATCAAGGCAGACAGATCAGATAGCGCATGGAGGGGGAGAGGAAAGCAGACGACCCTTTCTATTGTCCACATGCTCAGCCTGCATTATTCAAAGACAGACTTAATATGTCTCAGCATTCCAGTAAACAGGGTAAGCTCGCTAATAACAGTGCAATTCAGCAATCGCCACCCCAAATAAATACATTAGAAATGTCATTACTCTGATCAGATTAACTGCTGTCCTTCATGTTATGCTTTGAATAATCATTATTGCTATTCTTAGTGAATTTGGCATGTCTTACCTCGTCTAGAAATGAACTGAAGAAATGGTGTTTCTCTAGTATTTTTGCTCTTTAAATACATTTCTTAAGCATTTTTAGAGGCATTGTTTTTTCTTCCCATGTAGGTGACTTCATTTGGTAAGACCAACAGTGTTCATTTTCACAATTTCTAGCACCAGGATGTAATTTTTATGCTGGATTTTATTATTCATTACAGTGGTTCATGTCTTTTATGAGAACAATTGCTATGATAGGTTAAATGTCATTATTTTCAAAACTACCCTCAGAGATTAGCTGCTACATCACCTTCTGGACACTTGCACTTGAATATCTGAACCATAGCCCATAATTGTATTATTCACTAGGCTGATTCTTCCTGCTAATAATGCCTGTAAATGCTTTTGTCAATAGCCAGGGATCTGCTCCCAGGAAGCAAAATGTCTCTACCCATTTTGGCTTTGGGGTGACAGCTGGGATCTTTTATAAGTAAATTGAGATCTAGTGATGAGTTTATTTTCTATTGTAGTTAATTCATGATGTGAAGGCTATTAAAATTCAGACTTGTGCTATTTGATGTTCAACATTTTTTTAATTCATGGGATTTAAGAGGGAGAAATACTGCAATCATTTATTAAAGTAGTTTTCCTACCAAAAAGAAAGTGCTCTTTTATGCTAAGAAAATGTTCAGGAGCATTGATACCTAATTAATAGTTATATTGAACTAAGTTCAACAAACATCTAATGAACACATGGGTACCCTCTTACAGAGTGGAGGCTGGCATTTGCATGCATGCTAACAGTCTAAGAGGTGGGCCATGAGTTCTAACTTGATTTTTAATTATCTCGCTTTGTTTCTTTTCTTTTCTCACTTGACCTTTCTTCCATCACTCTTTTCTAACTTGAAAATATCAAAAGTCATCATCTATCTATATATATGGGGGAAATGGGAGGAAATAGTTGGGCATTCAGCCAATGGCAGTTGCCTCCAAGTAGCGACAGAGGCAAATCACACAGGCCTGCTTGTGTCGCCTTGGGCCACGTTCACCTCTCCCCTCTCCCAGGCACCGTCTATTCCTCAGCTTCAGCAGTGCCATGTCTTTGTAACTGGCTTTCTCGGGTACCCTTGCCTCTGATGCTCACACCTGTACCCAATAGGAATCCTTGTTGTACCACATTGTCTTGAAGGGCATTGGCTTTTCCAGGATAGGCTTCTCTTTCAAGAGACATTGGTCTAGATTTAGAACCAAAGCCGTTGCCAGATTTCCAAAGTGAGTTGTGGGGAGTGGACCTTGGTTCCCGGAATGAGCTTCTGGCTGTGGAAATGTGCAGAAGTCTTTTCATGAGAATAGACCCATATGTTACCTTTCAACTTGTGTGTTTGTGCATGCCTGGTTGCTCAGTTGTGTCTAACTCTTTGCGGCCCCTTGGACTGTAGCCTGCCAGGCTCCTCTGTCCAAGGGATTTCCTAGGCAAGAAAACTGGAGCCGGTTGCCATTTCCTACTTCAGGGGATCTTCGCAACCCAGGAATAGAACACTTCTCTTGCGTCTCCTGCATTGACAGGCTGATTCTTTATCCCTGTGCTGCCTGGGAAAACCCCCCTTTCCACTTACAGCACTGAAAAAAGGAAATTTCAGAATATTTAAGATTTCTTTGAGCGGATTATCCATGCTTCCAGATTTGCTAAAATAAAAAATTTATAAGTGGGAAGGGAATTTTTAGGTCATCCTGTTCCTTAATTTTGCACAAAAAAAGTGCCAAATGGTTCAGCAGAGGCTGACCTCAACCCACATGAAGGTATCCGTGAATGCAGTTCCATACGCTTCATGCCAATATCATCTGAGATTTTCTGCTATATGGCCTCCCTTAGTCTCTCTTCCCCTTGAAGTCTGCAAAAGTGCATCCTCATCGAAACCTAATTAATCTAAGTTCTCATCCCACTCGGGTTTCCTATGTGGCTGTGCGACGCACACAGAGGGCCTGAGCTCCCAGCAGTCGGAGCCACGAGGCTCAAATGGAATTAAAATGGAGGCGAGGGCCACACGGCCACATCTGTGCCTCTCTGGCCCCTTCACAATGAGGGTGGCAGATCTCTCTCCTCTTCTTCTTCCTCTGCTGAGCCAATCGCGTTTTGTTGCTTCTTTTCCTAATTGGAGAGAAGCGGCAGCGTTCCCAGCTTCCCCAGCTTGTTCTTGGAATGTGGATCTTTCCTTTCCTGGATTTTTCCAGTCCAGTGGATTCTCGTAACTGCCAAAAGCAACTTCTTGGAAAGACTGGCTTCGGGCAACATGTATTTTCAAGGAGAGCATTTGCTGCTCCCAGGTGGTAGCCTCCTACTTTCTCCAAAGCTTGGAGATCTCCCCTTGTCCCTAAGGGAAGCTGATTGATTCCTTCAGGCTCTAAAGCCAGGCTTCCTGCAACCAATCCTCATTCCGTGACCTGAGAACAAAGATGAATCACTGAACCAGAATAGCAACTCTGTCAAACCAGGATGCTCAAATGAATCTTTACTATCTCTGACATATGTTGCTTAAAGATATACTCCACAGGTGAGCTAAGCTAGCATATATGTGTCATTTATATATATATATATATACACACACACACACCAAAGTAAAATGCAAAGAGTCCTCTGGTTGAAGTATTCTTATATTCAATGACAATTTATAGACCATCAATTACTTGAGGCTCTGAGCCAAAAGCTAGGGCTGAAGCAGAGAAGACCATGGTTGCTGGCCTCCCAGAGCTCACAGTCCAACAGAAAAGTGGGTATAAACCTCAAGAACCACGTTGAGTGGAAACCATCTAACCAGTAAAAAAAATTGAAGTTAAAAGTACTTCATTGGTCAAAACGTCAACTGCTCTGAATTCAACGGAAGCCACTCAAAGATGGACTTTCTTGAAGTGTGTTTATTGTAATGAAGAAACTAGAATTAGCATGGTATTCATTTTATTGCTTTGTGTTGAGTTCAAAGACTGCTTATGGGGGGAGTCCAATGATAAAGTGACAAACAGGAGAACTGTATTTCATCAAAGAGAACAAAGTGGACTCAACATATACAGGAAAACAATACAGACTTAGCATTTGTTTGCAACTAATATTGGGGGATTCTGAGAGCCATCAGAATTAGCTACAAAGGTTTTAACCTTGGACTTTAGTACATGCATTTTGCTGAGGACCCAATATGAGTGTGGCCCTGACGTGCTGTCACCACTGATGTGGCTCTGAAGTCAGTTGGTAATAAATGGCATCATGTCACACTTGTGAAAGGCCATCCTGGTGTGACTCTTACGAAGCAGAGGGTCCTTTCTGAAAGTAGATCCATAGCCCTGTCTCAGTTAGCGGAGTCTCTCTGCTGCAACAAACCATCCTCATATTTCAGCAGCTTAATCCAGTGGAGCTTCCAATACCAACCAAAGTAGTAAAATAAGGAACAACTTATATGCCCACGTCCCTCAGCTCCCCAGAGGGGACTCCCTGGTGGCTCAGACGGTGAAGAATTTGCCTGCAGTGTAGGAGCCCCGGGTTCAATCCCTGGGTTGGGAAGATTCCCTGGAGAAGAGAATGGCTACTCACTCCAGTATTTTTGCCTGGAGAATTCCATGGACAGAGGAGCCTGGCAGGCTACAGTCCATAGGGGTCACAAAGAGTCAGACATGACCAAGTGACTAACACTTTCACTTTTCGATTTCTCAGTTCCCCAAAGCTGGCTAGGAAACACTTTAGATGATCAGGGCCTCATCTTGAAGACTGTCTTCCTAGACGCTTACTGTCTCCTCTAGTTATTTTTCTAGTGTCTTTTTTAAAATTTGAAGTCCGTTTTGCCAACTATTGTGCCCCTTGGAAATTTGTGTCCTGACGATGCTCTGCTGCTTATTCAGTTTCACCTCTGGTCTTACAGTGGTTTTACCAATGGTTTGGTGAAAAGAACAGGGTCATGCAGGTAAGGCAACCCTTGAGTGTCTTTCTTTCGGTAGCTCAAAAATAGCCTATAAAGTAGGCGTGTAGTTTTCCTGCATTGTAAGCCTGATCACTCTTAAGAAACAAGGATTTTTAACAACTCTGCCCTAAAAAACCTGTGGTGGTGGTTTAGTCGCTCAGTTGTGTTCTGTTCTTTGCGACCCCTGGACTGTAGCCCACCAGGCTCCTCTGTCCATGGGATTTGTCAGGCAAGAATACTGGAGTGGGTTGCCATTCCCTTCTCCAGGGGACCTTCCTGACCCCGAGATGAACCTGGGTCTCTTGCACCGCAGAGAGAGTGCTGAGCCAACTGAGCCACCTGTGAAGCCCAACCCAGTAAATGAGTATGTGATAGGAGGAGGAGGGGTGCCCTGCGTCTGAGGATACCAGTCTAGTCAGCTTTTGGTCTCCGTCACATATGATGGGAGATGGGATCCAAGGATCAGAAGTGCTCACCTGGGTCAGCCTTGCTCGTAAACGCTGATAGGCGTAGGAGACCCCCATCATCAGCTAATTCACAAAACATCAGGAGATTGTGAGGATGAGAATCAAGGAAAGGGATGGAGCCAACAAAAGGGAGGGGCTTTAATGAGCAGGTCCCCATGGCGGCAATGGGACTTCATCCCCCAGGGCCCTGGGGGACAGGGCAGAGCACGCGGAGCCCCTGACCGGAGGACAGGTAGCTGTCATCCCTCCACCAACATCTCTCAGCCATTACTTGAGGGCTGCTCCCGGAGAAAGGGCTCTGGCTTCCCAGTTCTTCTGTTTGTTCCCCACTGTGGGCCAGAGAAAGCCCCAGCAAAGTGGAAAGGTCACAGGGTGGGCAGGTGAGGGATGGAGAATGCGAGGGGTGGGGGCAGGTTACGGGCAGTTCAGAATGGTGTGCACCATACTGTGGCTACAAATTACAAACAAATGCTCCACCTGGGCTGCAATTCAGCCCCATACTCTTTGTTTCTTTGCTTTTATTTTTTAATGTATGAATTTTTAAAATTTTTGGCGTTGCTGTGTAACATGCAGGATCTTAGTTCCCCAACCAGGGACTGAACCTGTGCCCCTTGCAATGGAAATTTGGAGTCTTAACCGATGGACATCAGGTCCAATCCTTTTAAATTAATAGATTTATTTTTAGGGGCTTCCCTGGTGGCTCTGTGGTAAAGAATCCGCCTGCTAATGCTGGAGACACGGGTTCCATCCCCGATCAGGGAAGATCCCATATGCCAGAAAGCAACTGCTGAAGCCTAAGAGCCTGGAGCCTGTGCTCCAAAACAAGAGAAGCCTGAACAATGCAATATGAGAGTAGCCCCCTGCTCAGCACAACTAAAAGAAAAGCCCACACAGTAATGAAGACTCAGCACAGCCATAAATAGATAAATAAAATTATTTTGTAAAATTAATAGATTTAATTTTAAAGAAACTTTTACAGACAGGTTTACAGAATCTTTACAGAAATTTAGCAAGCTTATAGAAAAAAAAAATATATATATATATATTTCTGAAAGCACAGAGTTCCAGTAGCCCTCTCCCTTCCATCATTTCTCCTATTATTATAACTTGTGTGATGATCCAATGAAAAGTGAAAGTGAAGCCGCACAGTCGTGTCTGAGTCTTTGCAATTCCATGGAGGACAGACTGTAGCTTACCAGGCTCCTCCATCCATGGGATTTTCCAGGCAAGAGTACTGGAGTGGGTTGCCATTTCCTTCTCTGATACTATTAACTAAAGTCTGCATTTGAATTCGGGCTCACTCTTTGGGTTGTACATCCTATGGATTTTGACAAATGTAGAAAGACCCACACCCATCATGACTGTACCCTACAGAGTCCCCAATGCTTTTCAAAAACCTGCCATTTTTAGCAGTTCATGCGGCAATATCCCCAGCAAATTTGAAAGCCTTATTATACATTCAATTCTGATTCGTCAAAGCAGAAACCAATGAGGCAATTATTTGGGGTGAAGAAGAGGAAATTACCCTTAATTCTTCCAGAATTGCCAGGGTATGCCTGCTCCAAACCTTTGTTTAAGAAAGTCTGTTATGCATGGAACTGTGTCTGTCCCCGGACTCCCACCCTCAGCCCAGATGTATGTTTTGAAGCCCTTCCCAGGTGGCGCTAGTGGTAAAGAAACCTCCTGCCAGCATAGGACACATAAGAGACACAGGTTCGATCCCTGGGTCAGGGAGATCTCCTGGAGAAAGGCATAGCAACACTCCAGTATTCTTGCCTGGAGAATCCCATGGACAGAGGAGCCTGGAGGGCTACAGTTCAAAGGGTCACAAAGCATCAGACACGCCTGAGCTGCCAACCTTGCTGATACCTTGATCTTGGACATCCAGTCTCCAGAGCTGTGAGAAGATTCGTTTCTGTTGTTTCACCAGCCTGAGCTTTGGGAAAAAAGAACTCGAAGCAAAAACTAGAAGAGATCATCAGTATCATCTTTCTAGATTCCATATGCATGCATTAATATACAATACTTGTCTTTCTCTTTCTGACTTACTTCACTTTGTGTAGCAAGCTCTGGGTTCAGACACAGAGAACAGACCAGTGGACACGGATGGAGAGAGTGGGATGAATGGAGAGGATAGCATGGAAATATATACATTACTATATGCAAAACAGACAGCAAGTGAGAATTTGCTGTGTAAAACCGGGAGCTCAACCCAGTGCTCTGTGACCACCTGGAGGGGCAGGATGGCGTAGGAGATGGGAGGGGTGTTCAGAAGGGAGGGGTCACATGTATACCTGCGGCTGATTCATGTTGATATGTGGCAGAGGCCAACACAATATTGTGGAACAACTGTCCTCCAATAATTGAAATCTGTTCTATACTTCTCTGTATTATACAATTTTAATCTTTGATAAATAATAATTTTTAAAAAAAAAAACTAGGGGAGAGGAGTGACCCTGCACAGTCTGTTTTTCTTTTTGAACCAGGAGGAGATTCTTGGGGACCCAAGGTGAGACCTGGAGCGAAATGTTTCTGAAGTGACACGGTGACACTCAGAGCGCCGCAGGGCCCCTGGGCTCCTGGCAGCTGCCAGTCTTGGAGGGGGACCATCCACTGGCTGTCAGCACAGATCCCCAGCTGGCATGTGAATCGTGGAATAGGGCTGTCAGTCATCCTGACTGGATGACATGTGGCCCCGAAAGTACAACATTGGAGACATGTCACTGCGTCACGGCCGGTAACTCCAGCCGAGCCCCTGCCGAGTCTCCACGCCCCCTCAGGCTCCCCCGTCACCAGCACCGCTCCGGTCTCTGCCAAGGTATGGGTGCTATTCTTTTAAAGACACGTCACATAAGGAACAGCGTGCTTGATGATTGCTCCTGACCCGCATCTCCTTATCAGAACACGCCCCCCGCCCCCTGCAGATCCCTTCCTCTCCACAGTTTCACTGCAGACATGCTCTATGAACTACACACCCATTTTGCAGACTCCTGGGAGGAAATCTGTGGGGCTCTAGGGCTTCCCTGGGAGCTCAGCTGGGAAAGAATCTGCCAAGAGACCCTGGTTTGATTCTTGGGTTGGGAATTCCCCTGGAGAAGGCATAAGCTACCCACTCCAGTATTCTTGGGCTTCCAAGGTGGCTCAGACAATAAAGAATTCCCCTGCAATGTGGGAGACTTGGTTTTGATTCCTGGAGTGCGAAGATCCCCTGGAGGAGGGCATGGCAACCCACTCTAGTATTCTTGCCTGGAGAGTCCCATGTCCAGAGAAGCCTGGCAGGCTACAGTCCATGGGGTCACAAAGGGTCAGACACAACTAAGCACAGCATTTGGAAAGTGGTAAAGACATTTGCCAGAGGAAATTCTGTGGGCTGTCTGGGTCGGAAGCAGCCCTACTGACTGTTGCAGTAGTGAAGGGAGGGGTGCTGGGAAAGGGTGTTGAGATTTCTAAACTGATTCAATCGAGGCAAAATTGGCATTGGCTAAACAACAGCTGGACTGGGAGAGGCAGGTTCAGAAACACAGCTTATAAGTGGCTGGGAATACATCCCACCCAGGCAATTCTTGATTTATCTCGTCCTTTCCTTGGGTCTTGATAAGTCATTCAGTTTGTCCAAATCAAACAAGTCTACCCATTATGATGGCCCCCTAGAGCCAACTTCCTGTTGCTCCGAGAATGGTGGACAATGGCCCCATAAAAGGAAGTCTGAATACACACTGATAAAAATCAGAGTTTCCGAATGCGATGGATATTAAAAATACCAAACTTTTATGATGTTTGAATGTTAAACAGCGTCCACGGAACCAAGGTGACCCTGAGGTATGTGATACAGTGAGAAGAAATACAGGGCAGACGGCCTCACGTCTCTGATATCGAATAATTTCCCTATTCAGCCTCCAACCACCGTGGTCTCTGAATACAGAGGCCATGGCTGTGTTTCGTAGACATTCCTGAAAGCAGCAGTTTTCCTGGGGCCTCAAAGAATCCAGTCAATTCACTGTCTCTGAGCATCCCAAGACACCCGGCCAGACCATCTTCCATTTTGGTTTCCTGCCTGACACCATATTAATCTAAATTCAAGAACAAAAGCCTTCATATTTGTTCTGGTACATCGAGGATTACCACCCCTGAAAGGGTTTTCTGTGATCAGCTTGTCACTTTCTTTGCTACTTAATCTCTTTCTTTCTGTAGCTCAATGGCATCTTCTTACTTTCTCTCTTACTGAAGAAATAGGAGGGCTTTTTATTTTTTTAAATCTCTCTCTTCCCCTTTAAAAACCTAGGAAGTTAAAAGGCCAGCTCATCCTGACCACCTGTCTGCGTGGGAGGTGCTAGCAGCCAGCTGTGATATTGTGGCCAGCCAGCTGTGTGAGGGCCCCGCCTGCGGGATTGTCCGGGCTCTATTGGAGACCAGCTCCCCGCAACCACATCCATTCCCATGGTCCAGAGAGGCCTGTGTTTAATGTAGCTTTGTGTATTATGGGCACTGATGTCTGCTCATCAAGTTCACGGCCCGTGTAAGGCCACACACAGGAGGCTGGGCTTGGGGGACATCATCTGGCAGGGCTGAATGTCTTGGCCGTGGTCCTTTCACACACCTATCGGGATCATTGCCCATCACTAAATACAAGCCCAGCCTTGTGACCCTCTGTAGAATGACACCCGTGCAGGATATCAGTATCGGCCCTTAGCCCTGCTCCACTACCCTCCCACCCCGGAAGCAGGTGGTCAAAGACCTCTGAACCTGCTTGGCCTCCCTATCCCCGAGCCTCAGACACCTGGGTCAGACCCCCTCTGCATCCTCAATCGCTCGGGAAGCTGCTAGACAGCAGGTTAGGGAACCTGACCGCCATCCATCCATCTCACCTTCTCCTCGCCCTCTGTAAAAAAAAAAAACTAGGGGAGAGGAGTGACCCTGCACAGTCTGTTTTTCTTTTTGAACCAGGAGGAGATTCTTGGGGACCCAAGGTGAGACCTGGAGCGAAATGTTTCTGAAGTGACACGGTGACACTCAGAGCGCCGCAGGGCCCCTGGGCTCCTGGCAGCTGCCAGTCTTGGAGGGGGACCATCCACTGGCTGTCAGCACAGATCCCCAGCTGGCATGTGAATCGTGGAATAGGGCTGTCAGTCATCCTGACTGGATGACATGTGGCCCCGAAAGTACAACATTGGAGACATGTCACTGCGTCACGGCCGGTAACTCCAGCCGAGCCCCTGCCGAGTCTCCACGCCCCCTCAGGCTCCCCCGTCACCAGCACCGCTCCGGTCTCTGCCAAGGTATGGATGCCATTCTTTTAAAGACACGTCACATAAGGAACAGCGT
Source organism: Cephalophus harveyi (assembly GCA_006410635.1). Taxonomy (NCBI): domain Eukaryota; kingdom Metazoa; phylum Chordata; class Mammalia; order Artiodactyla; family Bovidae; genus Cephalophus; species Cephalophus harveyi. The sequence goes on along the minus strand of SJYT01079283.1, from coordinate 287,097 downwards.
GCTTGATGATTGCTCCTGACCCGCATCTCCTTATCAGAACACGCCCCCCGCCCCCTGCAGGTCCCTTCCTCTCCACAGTTTCACTGCAGACATGCTCTATGAACTACACACCCATTTTGCAGACTCCTGGGAGGAAATCTGTGGGGCTCTAGGGCTTCCCTGGGAGCTCAGCTGGGAAAGAATCTGCCAAGAGACCCTGGTTTGATTCTTGGGTTGGGAATTCCCCTGGAGAAGGCATAAGCTACCCACTCCAGTATTCTTGGGCTTCCAAGGTGGCTCAGACAATAAAGAATTCCCCTGCAATGTGGGAGACTTGGTTTTGATTCCTGGAGTGCGAAGATCCCCTGGAGGAGGGCATGGCAACCCACTCTAGTATTCTTGCCTGGAGAGTCCCATGTCCAGAGAAGCCTGGCAGGCTACAGTCCATGGGGTCACAAAGGGTCAGACACAACTAAGCACAGCATTTGGAAAGTGGTAAAGACATTTGCCAGAGGAAATTCTGTGGGCTGTCTGGGTCGGAAGCAGCCCTACTGACTGTTGCAGTAGTGAAGGGAGGGGTGCTGGGAAAGGGTGTTGAGATTTCTAAACTGATTCAATCGAGGCAAAATTGGCATCGGCTAAACAACAGCTGGACTGGGAGAGGCAGGTTCAGAAACACAGCTTATAAGTGGCTGGGAATACATCCCACCCAGGCAATTCTTGATTTATCTCGTCCTTTCCTTGGGTCTTGATAAGTCATTCAGTTTGTCCAAATCAAACAAGTCTACCCATTATGATGGCCCCCTAGAGCCAACTTCCTGTTGCTCCGAGAATGGTGGACAATGGCCCCATAAAAGGAAGTCTGAATACACACTGATAAAAATCAGAGTTTCCGAATGCGATGGATATTAAAAATACCAAACTTTTATGATGTTTGAATGTTAAACAGCGTCCACGGAACCAAGGTGACCCTGAGGTATGTGATACAGTGAGAAGAAATACAGGGCAGACGGCCTCACGTCTCTGATATCGAATAATTTCCCTATTCAGCCTCCAACCACCGTGGTCTCTGAATACAGAGGCCATGGCTGTGTTTCGTAGACATTCCTGAAAGCAGCAGTTTTCCTGGGGCCTCAAAGAATCCAGTCAATTCACTGTCTCTGAGCATCCCAAGACACCCGGCCAGACCATCTTCCATTTTGGTTTCCTGCCTGACACCATATTAATCTAAATTCAAGAACAAAAGCCTTCATATTTGTTCTGGTACATCGAGGATTACCACCCCTGAAAGGGTTTTCTGTGATCAGCTTGTCACTTTCTTTGCTACTTAATCTCTTTCTTTCTGTAGCTCAATGGCATCTTCTTACTTTCTCTCTTACTGAAGAAATAGGAGGGCTTTTTATTTTTTTAAATCTCTCTCTTCCCCTTTAAAAACCTAGGAAGTTAAAAGGCCAGCTCATCCCGACCACCTGTCTGCGTGGGAGGTGCTAGCAGCCAGCTGTGATATTGTGGCCAGCCAGCTGTGTGAGGGCCCCGCCTGCGGGATTGTCCGGGCTCTATTGGAGACCAGCTCCCCGCAACCACATCCATTCCCATGGTCCAGAGAGGCCTGTGTTTAATGTAGTTTTGTGTATTATGGGCACTGATGTCTGCTCATCAAGTTCACGGCCCGTGTAAGGCCACACACAGGAGGCTGGGCTTGGGGGACATCATCTGGCAGGGCTGAATGTCTTGGCCGTGGTCCTTTCACACACCTATCGGGATCATTGCCCATCACTAAATACAAGCCCAGCCTTGTGACCCTCTGTAGAATGACACCCGTGCAGGATATCAGTATCGGCCCTTAGCCCTGCTCCACTACCCTCCCACCCCGGAAGCAGGTGGTCAAAGACCTCTGAACCTGCTTGGCCTCCCTATCCCCGAGCCTCAGACACCTGGGTCAGACCCCCTCTGCATCCTCAATCGCTCGGGAAGCTGCTAGACAGCAGGTTAGGGAACCTGACCGCCATCCATCCATCTCACCTTCTCCTCGCCCTCTGTGAACCTAATCCCACATCCTTTGAGCATCTCAGGGCCCACACAGGTTCTGATCCTAAGAAGAAGAAAGGAAGCTCACGTTGGAATTGACCCTGGGGCCTGATAGCTCTGGTCCAGCCTCAAGGACGAGAACAGCAGAGGGCCCGGCCCTCCCGCCTAGGGCATCGGATGGTGGCGGATGGGTCCGCAGCTCATCCCTACCCTGCCCACGCCACACTGTCCTCACTTGGATGATCCAACTGGACAGAACTTAAGAGTGAAACCCTTCTGCCCCTGAACTTGCGCAAAAGAGCCTCACTCTCCCAGGTTAGGACAGGGTCTTCGCAGTGGCTCAGACCATGAAACTGGCCTGTTGCCTGGGCCTCTTCGCTCTGCCATGTGGGGTCTCAGGAAGCTTCTCCCAGCAGAGAGCCACCTGTGGTTTACATCATTATTTCGTAAGGAAATGAGATTTTCATGAACCACGAGCAGCCTTCCTATGACTCAGCAAAGCCACAGCCCCCTTCACAGAGCCCTGGTGACATTAAAACATTAGGTTCCCTTCCCCTCCTTGCCTGACAACTCCAAGGACTCAGCTAAACCAGGACAGATAAGGAAAGGAGTAAAGGTTTTCACTAAACCTCTTTCAACCTTTATCTTGGGAGCAGGGATTTTCTGGAAACACCATTTTCAGGTCCAGGGAGCTGGAATATAATTTGGCTATCTCTGAAGAGCGAGGCTTCACTGTTTGGTGACGATGTACCTGCTCAGTGTTCACTCCTCTGTTTTCATTTTGCTCTTCTTCCAGCTCTTAAACCCTCCAGGCCTGGTCCTGCCCCAGGACCCTTGCACAGGCTGCTTCCTCAGCTGGCTCTTTTCCTCCCTTCATTGCATGGTGCCTCCTCCTCTGCTGGCTCAGATCTTAACTCAAATGCCTTTTCTTTGAAGAGGACTTCTGACTGTCTTGGTACAAGTAGTTAGTTCCTAACCCACTTTGTGGTCTTGGAGGCATCTTTTCCTCTTTGGATTTATATTATCTGATTGGCTTCTGATTCACTGTCTGCCTGTAGGTGGGTCTTGTCCCTTGTTCTTCTAAAACAAAATGCCTGGTACACAGGAGGCTCTCAATACATGTCTGTTGGAGGAATTCTGCTCGGAAGATAAGGGAAAGCCACATGATCCTCTAGTGGGGGCCTGTTTGGATATTTTTTGCTTCTCTTATGTATTTTTTTATTTTAAAATTTTATTTATTTATTTAATTGAAGTATAGTTGATTTACAATGTTTCAGGCATACAGCAAAGTGATTCAGCTATACAAATAGATACGCATTCTTTTTCAGATTCTTTTCCATTACAGGTTATTACAAGATATTGAACACAGTTCCCTGTGTTATACAGTAGGTGCTTGTTATTTATCTATTTCACATGTAGTAGTGTGTATCTGCTAGTCTCCAAGGCCACGCTTGTGCTCAGTCCTGTCTGACCCTTTGTTACCCCATGGACTGTAGCCCACCAGGCTCCTCTGTCCATGGAATTCTTCAGGCTAGAATACTGGAGTGGGTAGTCATTCCCTTCCCCAAGGGATCTTCCCAAACCAGAGATAGAACCCGTGTCTCCTGCATCTCCTGCATTGCAAGCAGATTCTTTACTGCTGAGCCACCTGGGAAGCAAATATATGTATATACATATATATGTGTGTGTGGGTATTAGTCACTCAGTTACGTCTGACTCTTTGAAAGCCCATGGACTGTAAGCCCCCCAGGCTCCTCTGTCCATGGGATCTAGGTAAGAATATTGGAATACTGGAGTGGGTAACCATTCCCTTCTCCAGGGGATTTTCCCAACCCAGGGATCGAATCTAGGTCTCCTGCACTGCAGACATATTCTTTCCCATCTGAGCCACCAGGGAAGCCATATATATATATATATATGATATCATTCACCTTCAGCCACCAAATGTCGGCTGTGACCTTTACCCTCATGGTCATTATCCATAAAACTAAATTCACTTCAGATTACTTCTACGTGGAGGACCCGTGAAAACATGTGCTACAAGAGCTTTGAAGGATCATTTCAAACATCCATTCTACCATGTCCCCTCCTCTCCACCAGAGCTCTTTCTACACAGAAGCATCTCCTGGGCTGTGGAGGCTTCTCGAAAAGAAATGCAATTCAGACCAACACTTTCCTCCTTCACTGTGGTTATGCTACTCGTGAAATAGTGTTAAGTTCACTCATTCCTGTTTATATTTTGATAGGATCCAGGGCAGGCCACATTGGCATGTTGATTACTTTGAAGTAAAGTTACTTATGAAGCGGCTAGTGCGGGAAGGACACACTGAGCCTCCTCTGTGTCCCGGGAAGGACACGCTGAGCCTCCTCTGTCCCGGTGACAGAAAACAAACTTTCTGTTGTTTTCTGAAAGTAGAAAACAACTCTCCCCGGTGACAGGCTCCCTCCCTGTAGCAGGAGGTGGAGAGACATGCTTACAACCAGAGATGGGGATGCAGGGACCAAAGGGCTACAGAAACTAACCTTGTTACTGCTTCACTAATTTACTACTCAAACCTGTACGTCTCTGTCTGGTCAGTTCCTCACAAATGTATTGTTTCTATGTCTGAAAGATAAAAAAGCTGCCTTCTTGGATCACTTCTTTGAGTCTCTTATTTCTATGGATGCCTGTACATATGAAATTAATGTGACTTTCCTTTGTCTATTACTCTGTCTTGTGTCAACTTAATTATTAGGCCAAAGAACCAAGAAGGAATGAAGAAACATTTTCCTCCCCTACAATTTCATTTTACAGTTTTTCCACATTGTTCACTTAATTTTTTTTTTCTGAGTGTGTGAAAATTAACATGATTCAAGACTTTTGGTTGTCAAGGGGGCCAGGGGCTAGGAGAGGGAAGGAGTGGGAGTTTGGGGTTAGCAGATGCAAACCATTATATATAGGATAGGTAAACAAGGTCCTACTGAAGAGCACAGGGAACCATATTCAATATCCTGGGATAAATCATAATGGAAGAGAATATGAAAACAAACACATGTATATACATAAACCCGAACACTTTGATGTATAGCAGAAATGAACACATTATAAATCAACTACACTTCAATAAAAATAAAATTTTTAAAAAAGAAAATCCACATGGTTCAAAAGTCAAATCTACACCCAAAGATGTCCTAGAAAAAGAACACCCCCATCCTCACCTGTCCAATCTCACCCTACTGTCTCTCCATCCCGTTCTAACCTGTTCCCTGTAGTTTCTGGTTTACCCTCCCTATATTTCTTTTTGAGGGGAAAAAAAAGGCATTTATTTGCCCATAAATGCACGTTTTCTTATTTTCTGCTCTTTCTTACACTGAAGGAGTGAGGCTGCAGGCACTCAGGAGCTTTCGTTCCTATTTCTTCACTTGACAGCGTATCCTAGAAATCGCTCCTTGGCAGGTCACAGGCTTCTTCCTCCACGTTTTTTATAGCTGCTCCACTGTGCACTGCATGTACATCCTGTATTCAAATACTCTCCTCTGACTGGGCCCCCAGGAAGGTTTCAACACTTTGCAATGATAAACAAAGCTGCAGTGAATAATCTCATGCACGTGTGTTTTTGCGTTGTTCAAAGTGTACCTGTAGCGGAAGTCCCTTGAACTGGCGTTGCCGGGTCCGAGGCAGGTGCCTGTGTAGTTCTGTTTGCTGTGGCCAAGTTCCCTTTTTCCACAGTGGCAGCGATTTGGATTCTCCCTGGTGTGTCTAAGAGCATCGATTTCCCCCCAACAGTCTCATTAACAAAGCGTGCCATGGAGCTTCTTAATGCTTTCCAATTTCATAGATGAGAAACAGGGTCAGCGTCATTTTAACTTGCATTTCTCTTTGTATGAATAATGTTGAGCATCTCATCTCACATTTAAGGGCTGTTTTTATATCCTCTTGTTGTGAGTTGTCTTTTGTCCATTTTTTCTATTCAATTTCTGCTCTTTTTCCCTCCATGTGTGAAGAAGCCTTCCTCTATTAGAGATATCAGCCCTTCGTCTGTGATACACGTTGAAAATATTTTCTCTCGGTTTATCACGTGTCTTTGATTTTGCTTCTGGGGCATTCTGTTAGGCAGAAGGTAAACGTAAGCATTTCCTGCAGTCACACTTGTCAGTCTTTTCCTTTATCACCTTTGGATTATGAACCACAATTAGCCTTTTTTAAATTGCAGGTTAATAGACAGCTGGTGGGAAGCTGCTGTTCAGCACAAGGAGTTCAGTTCGGTGCTCTGTGATGACCTGGAGGAATGCAATGGCAGGGGTGGGCGGTGGGAAGTGATTCACTTTGTTGTACAACAGAAACTAACACAGCATTGTAAAGCGATTCTACTCCAATAACAAAAGAAATCAAATTGAAGAATATACAGGAATTCACCGAATTTTCTCTGAATGCTTGTATAGCTTTTTTTTTTTTTTTTTGCATTCAGATCTCTAATGCTTTGGGATATTTTTCTTGTGCATAGTGCGAAGTTTGAATCTAATTTTAATTTTTCCCCAAACTATTCAGTTTTTGGAGCATCACTGATTAAAAGTTTCATCTTGAGAAGGACTCTCTGGAGCCAGGATGGGTAAGAGAAAGGAAGGCAGCGAGGTACAGGGAGACAAACCTTGGCAGCTTTCCTCTGCACCTTCCTCATCGCAGACAAACCCAGTGCCCAGCACACCCAGCAAGGCTGTGTCCAATTTCCAAGGGACCTCTGGGCTTGGCCCTCACCACAGCGCTGTTCCTACTCAGGCCTGAGCTTAAGTCCAAGACCTGGTGGCTAAAAGCCAAGTTCAAATGTCTAGTTGTTTGTGGGGAGGGGAGGCCTGGTGTGTGTGGCTCAGAAATGACAGAGTTTCCTGCAGACTCTGTTACGTCCGGTCTGTCAGAGCCTGTACATCTGATCTGGTGGCCACAGCTGGTCACTACTTTTCCCAACACAATTGGAAGGGTCAGAAAAGGCCCCCTGGCCCCCAGGTTCTGAGGTGGAAGCCTGGGGATGATGACACGGAGCTAGCAGAGAGGTAGTAAAAGGCACTGGGCCTCTTGTTCTTTCTGGTGCCTCTTCTTTCTCTTTCTGATCCATTTTGGCGGAGAAGTCTCTGGAAGTCTCTGACAGCAAAGATTTCCTGGAATGTTATGGTTATCTCGCTTCCTATTCCAAATGGAACCATCCTCCAGAACAATACAGGCTGAGAGCTTCCCCTCGCCCTGAGGACTTGCCCTGGCCTCATTTTTAGATACCACCTCCTAGGTCTTCCCACAAACCTCCAAGGTTAGAGTTATTATTATACCCATGTTGCAGAGGGAGAAATTGAGGCTTGGACAGCTTGCCTTCTTGCTGAGGTCATTCAGTGGCTGGTAAAATCGACGGGGAAGCAGGATTTGAATCCAGCTCCCACCTTTGCAACGCCCAAGCCTATTCCCAGGGAGACCAGTTTCTCATTGTCATGGTGTTTAATAAACACAAAAATATCTCAGGAGTTTAAGATGCTGAATTTTCACTTGCTCATTTCACTATGTGCAAGAAGTCAATTGTGTCCTTTTAAATTTGCATTCCAGTTCTGGGTTGTTACAACCAACCCCAGGGCCCAGCCAGCAGGAAAGTCTAAAAGAAATTGACAGGTTGAACTGTCTGAATGACATCTTCAAAATCACTAAATGTTTTCCAAAGGTGATACAATATTAAGTAGAAAGAATGATTTTCTGGGGACACCAGGTGCCAGTTATAAATTTTAAATGCAAATGATCTGTGCTAGCTACAATTAAAAATCGTGGGGTATGACCAGCTAACGTCAGATACAGAATGTCCTCCCATCCTGGGCATTCATCTGCCGGTCATATTGTCGGTTAAAAGTAGTCATTTTGAAAGCAGTAATTCACTCTCTACGGTCCTTCCTTAACACAATTTCAGCCTGCAATTTAGATGATAGGAAAATTACAACCTCTGTGCACTATATTATGTGGTATAAATGTTATTACAATTAAGCCTGCTATGAACACACACACACACAGACCCCAAAACAACCGGTCCTTGATTTAGTCTATTATAAATAACCATTTCCTATAAGCCAAGGAGTTCCTGTTAGTTCAGTGGGAAAGGAAAAAAAAAAAAAAAAAAAAGAATGGCTAAGAGAAGATGATGTAGAATGGCTTCAAATTCTGAGGCTCCATGATTACATTTTTTCAAGTAAGAGATACCCAGAGCCTCTGTTTTCCAAACAGAATAAGCTTGTATTCCCTTGTTTGGATTTTGGAAGCAGACCAATCTTGACCTACCAAGGAACATGGCAGCTTGTTTCTCTGGGACACCATCAGTTTCCTATGCCTAGAAGGCAGAGAACAGGACTTTTCCATATGCAGCTGCTTCTTACCATGGACCCTCAACCCTCCACCAAAACACAGGATGTAAAATACTTAACACAGGTGATCGAGTTTGAGAGAAGGGACTAGAGACGCCAGTGCTGAGCCCCAGGTGAAGCAGAACTTCCAGCATAAATACGAGTCTCTAAATTTTTCTAGCATCTCTATATCCAGAGATGTACACATCTTACTCTTGGATACAGATGACATGGTCTCTTCCTACCCCAATTTGTTTATCATGGAGTCAGATCTTCGTCGTGATGTTTGCAAAAATAACAGGTAGTTTGGACGATCTTTTTCTAATTCTTTGAGCTTTACTAATTTCTCTGCCAGATTTTTTAAGGAACACCTTTTTACTGTGACCAAATGTGAAAGTTCAATTTATTTCATTCTATATTCTTTGTATTATGTAAGTAGAACATATTTAAATAGGAAAATGACAACCAAGGAAAAAATCGTGGCGCTGGAGAAGATTCTACTTTGTGTCCTGTCTTTATTTTCTCCTCCCGACCCAAGAGGCACTTCTGACCTGACTTGAATTTAAGGAGATTTCCAAAGCTGTAAGAAAGGCTATTAATTCAGAAAATCAGTCCTGACTTCCCTGGTTTTTCAATCAGTCCATAGGAACTGAGCTAATTTGGATTCTGTTCAGACTTGTAAACCTTTTTGCTGCAAACAGAGCCCCAGAGCACCGCTGGAATGACAACCGGGCTGAGGTTCGTTCATCAGCTTGAAGAGGTTTTCTAAGCGAGCATAGGGTGTGAAAAGGCCCAATTTGATAATGGATGTGCCTTTCTGAGCTCTTAATTATGTGTTTAATTGGGCACAAAATTCAGGCTCTCAGATTGAGCACGGGGGCTGGCCAGAATAATCAAAATAGTGGTCAGACGAATGGCATGGCAAAGAACTCCCACCTTTGGTTCAACAGCACCAAGGAAGCCCTCCAGTGAAGTCTGTGATGTTTGTTTCCAAGGACCAGAAAACTGCGAGATTGTCTTGATCGGCTGAGTGCCTCGCTGACATGAAGGATGTTGGGTGATGAACAAGGAACGTTCCGATGTTGACGGTGGTGATGGCTGTCACATCCCAGGCCACCAAATATGGCTACTAGGGCTTTCCCAGCTGGAGCCATATGAGCAAAACTGCCCGGTGACAGAGCCTCCCCTTCCTCCGCCTTTATCTGAGATCCTGACATCATGACAGGTGAGAGGCGGTCTGCCTACAGCGTGGGCAGCACAACTTATTTCTGATTGAACAAACTGAAATGCTGTCCATTTGGCAAAGACACACCATTAGTGGTTTGAATATATGTGGTGTTTTTTTTTTTTGTATAATTGCTTTTCAACGTTGTGTTACTTTCCACTGTACAACAAAGTGAATCAGCTATATGTATACATATACCCGCTTCCTCTTGAACCTCCTCCACCAACCCACGCCATCCCAGCCCTCTGGGTCATCACAGAGCACCGAGCTGAGCGCCCTGTGCTATACAGCAGCTTCCACTACCTCTCTGTTTACACAGGGACGTGTGTATATGTCGATCCAAATCTCCCAGTTCATCCCACCCAACCCCCTTCCCCCGCTGTGCCCACATATCCAATCTCTACTTCTGCGTCTCTGTTCTCGCCCTGGAACTAGGTTCCTCTATACCATTTTCCTCGATCCCACATACAGGCATGATAGGTGGTATATGTATGGAGTCTGTCATACAGAGTGAAGTAAGTCAGAAAGTGGATATGTGCTTTTAAATAAGGTAATTTATCGTAAACCATTGGTCAGAAACCAAAGTTCCCATGGAAAGATGAGTCGTTTTCCATTTTCTTCTGTTTTATTAACCGCTGTTTCTCCTGGGACTCTTTTCCTTCGTGCTGTTCCTTCTCGTACGACTTAGGGCTTCCTTCCCCCCAACCCCTACTTCCTTTCTTTCCTCCCTTTCATCTCCCTTCCCTCCCTCCTTCCCTTCCTTCCTTCCTTCTTAGCCTATGAACAACCACATTTTCTTTCTCACAGTTCTGGAGGCTGGGAAGTCCAAGAGCTGGGCGTCAGCACGGCCGTGCTCTGCTAAGAGCCCTTTACCCAGCTCAGCTGATGGCTTCTGCTGTGTCCTCCCATGTGTCCACTAACTTCGTCATTTTCCAATCATTGCATTGAAGATTAAAATTTTCTGCTCAGCATAACTTAGCTCTGTCACACATAGGTTGATCTGTGGTGTTTCAGTCATTTGGCTCCAAATATTTTGGGGCAACTTCCACTGTTGTTTCTTCTTTAACCCATGAATTTTCCAGGTGGGTGTTTTCAGTTTCCAAAAAGTGGAAGGGGCTTTGGCTGTCTTTTTAGTGTTTTTTTTTTTTTTTTTTAAGAAAAGCAAGTTATTTGATTTTTTGGCTGCACCCTGCAGCATGTGAGGTCTTAGTTCCCCAGTCAGGGATCAAACCTACACCCCCTGCAAGGGAAGCAGAGTCTTAACCACAGGACCTCAGAAAAGTCCCTAATTTCTAATTAAGGTCCATTTTAGTCAGAGAACAAGCTTCTAACCTCTCAATTCTTTGAAGTTTGTTAAGAATTTCTTCATTTAAATACTATGTGTTTTAAACAAGAAAACATATTCCCTGTAAGGTCAAGACTTCTAAGCACATGAGTGGATTGGCACTGTTTGTTTGCATTAATTTTCAGTCTGCTTTAATTTCTCTGCTTCTGAATCTTGGGTTACACTCCCCCATTAAGTTTGTAGATTTATTTACCCATGCTTCCGGGTCAGCCTCTGCTTTATATACTTCAAGGTAAAATAGTTAGGTTTATGAATGCTTTATCTTACTTAAGGATATTTCCTTTAAAAAACCTGTCCTGTCTCTTTTCCTGTATTACCACTTTTTACTCTAAATTCTACTATTGTCTGCTCTGAATACAGCTACCAGCTCTCTTTGGCTTAGTACTTATCCAGAATATCTTTTCCAGCCCTTTATTTTCAATCTTTCTGTGTCATTTTGGAGCAATTTGTAAGTACTCTTGGACTTACTTTGTTTTTCAAAAAACACAAAGAGCTTTAAGATCACTCAGTGATAAATCTAGCTTAAGACTCTGAGATAAAAAGAACTGTCCTCACAATGAGGTTCTTCAAATACTTTAAAACAACTTGAAAATCTATAGGAATTACAGAAACAAAATTAGTTCCCTTCTTTATTTGCTCATCTGGACTTGGGAGTTTTTGAAACCTGAGGCTGAAGGGTTTTTGTTTTTTTTTCCTTCTTCTTATCTTTCAGGGAAATCTTGGACAACAGTTCTGGGATGCTGAATCCTAGAGATCATTTCCCCACTAGGAAGGCAATAATGGTGTAACAGCTCTCCACGCCCTTCAGGGAGTGTTCTGTTTAGAAGAGAAAAACATCCCTAAAAGCATTTGTGAGAGATGACTGAGTGTTTTTATCATCAGCGATAGGGACTTTTCCCCCATAAATATATGGCATTCAATAACACAATCTCCTTCCTCAGCTCTATGCACTCGTCCTTCAAAGCCACTCTTTCTTCAACCATGTGACCATTCAGCAGAGAAAAATCAGCCCGTTTACATAACAGCTGTTAGTGCGAGAGTTGACATATTACTTCAGGGCCTTCTGCCTATAATGGGTTTTTCAAATGTGTTGCCATGTTCAGTTGATTAGTTGTGGGTGATCTGAAATGTCAAACTATTAGCCTTGACAACTACTGCCAAGGTTACTATCTTCGGAAAATATCTTTTTAATAATATAACTGTTTGTAAGTGGAAAAGGTGATGCTCAAAATACAAAGTCACAATAAGTGTGGATTACCGAACCACTGATGGCTTCAGTTTTTTCATTCTCCTTGGTGATACATGGTCTGGGGGCTTCTTTTTAATGAGAAAGCACCCCCCCAATCCAGCCCTGGGTTTCCCAGAGCTGCACAAATGTGGGTGGCAGGATGAGAAACAGAACACAGGGGAGAGAGGGAGGGTGGACAGAAATGAAAATTCTGGATTGAAGAGTTCTACCATCTCCTGCAGGAGTGATGTCATAAAGTCACTTCCAAGCCTGCTCACAGAAGAAGCTTTGCAAATCTGACTCCAGTATGGAGGGCATCTTAAAATCTGAATTTGTATATTTCAATCATCAAGATGGTCTGGGCTGTCAAGGAACCTGGAAGGGGCTCCAGTTAGTCTCAGCCTCTCTTTTTTTGTTGTTGTTGTTGTTCTCTGTTCTCAACTGTAGGGCCCCTATCCAAGGGCACCCCATGTTTTTATCAAGTGTCTTCTAATCAGTGATATTTCTAATTGCAGTCAAGTCTTTCCTGCCCTTTTCTCTGTGTACACTAAACTTCCATCATTGTCTTCACCCCTTCTTTCCATGCCTAAACTGGCCTGTATGACGATATTACCAAGAACTGAACATGACATAGGGACATCAAGGTGGGCTGTGATTGCCAGTCATCCTATCAGTAAGGGGTCAACAAGTATCCATATAACTGCCCCTCTCAGGAGAGATATTTCCATTATAACCCAGCCCTCCCTGTTAGTCCAGGCATCTTTGCTGGGCTAGGAAATGCTGGTAGGAGAAACCAACAGACATCTTCCTTTTATGATCAGAGTGACATCAACGCTTACACAATAAAAAAGTGGAAATCTGCAAGGAGACTGACCACTACCAGGAGTTCATCAGCTGGGCCATCACAGAATCAGGGTTTCTGCAAAGGAGGAAAACAAACAAACAAACCACACACACCACGACCTCTTCACATGAAGAAGCACAGAGAAGCTGTGATGTTTTCTTTTTCTTGCTCTTCATCACAAGACCGATTGAACTCTTCCACAGGAATATGTCTTACTCAGTGGGTGAAATGGGGAAGGATTTATACAGGAAGAGAGAAGGATTGAAGAGGCATTCTATAATCTACGAAAATACAAGAAAGTGCATCTTTCCTGCATTGTTTTTTTAGAGCAGAGACTCTGAAACCACAATACCCGAATCCCACATCAGATTGATAGTGAGGTTTCAGGCACTGTGTCAGTCTGGTGGGGAGGCTACTCAGGGGCAGGGGGTCATTTGCTATTAGTTTAAAGGACTCTAAGGAAGGCTGCTAGGGGACCTCCCTGGCTATCCTGTGGTTAAGAACTGCTTTCCAATGCAGGGGACATGGATTCGATCCCTAGTCTGGGAACTAAGATCTCACATGTCGCAGGGCAACTAAGCCCACACACTGCAGCTAAGAAATGACATGGCTAAATAAATAAAAATAAAATTTAAAAATCTTTCCTTTAAAAAAAAATAAAGAAGACTGCTGGCTCTCCAGGAAGGCATTCACTTGAAAACGAGTGCAGGGCAACTCTGCTTCAGCATAGCTCTGGTCTTTCACACGTTCTTCCCACCCCAGTTCCCTACTCAGAAGACCTGGAGATGTGGAAAGCTCACTGTGATAAAAGCCTTTTTCTATAAGTTAGATGCAAATGTCAAATGTGGTTTATTTAATCATTATACGACAAAATAGTGATTAATAAAAATAGTTTAACAGATACAGATTCTAAAGTTTGTTACAGATGTTAGTTAAAATGGGTACACGGGTAGAACTTGAAGAAATAATGAGTTAAAGTGAAGGAAGTTCAAAGATCACCAAACAAACTGTGTCAAAGGAGTTATCATTTTGTTGTTATTGTTTACCCTCTAAATCATGTCTGACTCTTGCGATGCCTCCAGGCTCCCCTGTCCGTGGAATTTCCCTGACAAGAGTACTGGAGTAGGTTGTCATTTCCTTCTCCAGGGGATCTTCCTGACCCAGGGACTGAACTCATGTCTCCCATATTACAGGCAGATTCTTTACCACTGAGGCACCTAGGAAGCCCCTGTTATCATTTTAAATGTGTATTTTTGTTATCAGTTTCTAAAGCTGAGGTCTCGATTGCTTTCTATTGAAAATCATCTCAGAATAACATTTTACATGTATAAAATAAAATTTAGAGGAATACAAAAGGATCCAATACTTTGAAATACAGTTATTAAAATATTAAAACACTAATGTGTGATATGAGCATACATGAACTTGTTAGTTCATTCTTTCACAGAATTCGGGGTGAGTTGTTATCCCTATAACTTTAAAGTAGTGATGAGCATACATAGCGGTTGGTTATCGCTGCAACAACTGCAATGTGATGTGAAAATATCTGATTTCTATTGATGACAAAGTCACAGGTACTGTTGATACTAGGATGGTTTGTTAACCATATTGATAATGAAAGGAAATACCAAAGTTCAGCCAGAGATTTGAGAAAATGATAGAATTTTTTTTTTCTCATTTATCATTCAGGTTCCCAGACACTCTGAATTCCAACCAGGGACCTCATGGGGGTCCACAGACTCCAATGGAGGATCGACATAGTTCACAGAAGTTACATCACATACTGTGTTCAGGGTCTGGCTTTTTATTCACTTATTTGGATCTTAGTTCCCCAACCAGAGATCAAACCTTCACCCCCTACACTGTGAGCTTATCCACTGGACCTCCAAGGAAGTTCCAGAGGTCTGGCTTTTTTAAGGAAGGCCCTGCCCCTCTCCTGATCAGCACAAGCCCAAGCCGTGCCCTCGAATGCCTGTGGACGTCATTACGGAAGCTTCGCCCTTCCTCATCACGGGCCTGCAGTGTCTGATTTCAGACCCTGAGACTCTTCTTCCAGCTGTCTTAGCAACTGGAAATCTCAAATGTTTCCTCATTTCACTGTAGCTGTGAAGTGAATCCTTGTTCACATCCATAATTCCTTCCGGAATAACTGTTGAGCCTGGAAATCCCACAGTTTCCCCACTGTTGATCAGAAGCTCCAACAGAAAAGACTTCTTGGCTGCTGAGCTTCTAAAAAAAGAAAGGAAGGAATATTTTCTTCCACAAAATGTCTTTGACTTAAAAATGTTATAGTTAGTATCATTAATTAAACCATCTAATAACATCCAGTAAATAGTCGATTAAACCCAAGTCAGCCTATTCTTAGAGGCAATGTAACATGGTGGATGTGTCTCCAAAGTCAAACTAATCTGGGTTCAAACTCCAGCCAGATGTTTAATAAATATGACCCTGAGTGTTTAATCTCCCCCAGCCTCAGTTTCTATAGATGTAAACTGTAGAGAGCCACACACCTCCCAGAGAAGCATGGGAGCTTCTTTCATGCTCCCAGGGAGCATGAAAGGAGGTAGTGAGATACGTGCAGGCACTTAGGACAGAGCCTGAAACACAGAGGTCCATAAAGCAAATGTGGTCCTTACTCTGGAAACACAGTCCCTCCTGCCACTCCCCTTTCTGTTTCGTGGCTCCTTCTAGGAACAGTATAAATGTCAGTTTCCTCATCAGAAAAATGCTGTGCTCTACTCTCGAGACTTCTTATGAAAAGGTTAATTGGGGAAACACATTTTTATAGGACATGCCAACTCCCCCATGAGGAATACTTGCTAAGTTTTTGGCACAGAGAAATAATTGCAAATGGGGAGGGGGGTGGTAGAGGAATCAGAGCAAGAAATTTCAAAAAAAACAGAAGTATCATATGAATAGTCCAACAACAAAATTGCAAGGAGGTAAATTAGGTTCATCATTTGAAAAGACCCTGATACTGGGAAATATTGAAGGCATGAGGAGAAGGGGATCACAGAGGACGAGATGGTTGGATGGCATCACCAATTCAATGGACATGAGTTTGAGTAAACTCCGGGAGTTGGTGATGAACAGGGAGGCCTGGCGTGCTTCAGTCCATAGGGTCACAAAGAGTCAGACACAACTGAGCAACTGAACTGAACTGAATTGAAATTAGGTTCCGACCTTCAGACTAAAAGTTAATCATTCAGTTCTTCTTGGGAACAGTGCCATTGATTCAAATCAATAACAAGGAACACTGTATAAATCACTGTTTCCTTCTTTTTGATTTTCAATCTGGCAAAATTGATTCCTTTAAACATTGCCTCAAATCCATGGGAGGAGTCAATTTGAATGCAATCAGCTATTTTAAGCTCTCTGAATTTTTTAAAATTTGGTTTTGGTACCTATTTGAGCACATGATTGAAATATAACTTGGGCTTCCCAGGTGGCACTAGTGGTTAAAGAACTTCCCTGCCAATGCAGGAGACGTGAGACACGGGTTTGATCCCTGGGACGGGAAGATCCCCTGAAGGAGGGCATGGCAACCCACTCCAGTATTCTTGCCTGGAGAATCCCATGGATGGAGGAGCCTGGCAGGCTACAGTCCATAGAGTTGCAAACAGTCGGACATGACTGAAGCAACCAAGTATGCACACACACAAAATATAACCTGAAAGGACTAAAGACCGAAAGAGTCCCATGTCACGTGTTGCTCTTGCTATTTCACAGGCCCATTTAGGAAATCTAGGTTAGACGAATGAGAACTGAAACGTAAGGTGATCATCTATAAAGTAAGCAACGAAAAGCAACCTCCATCAAAGAAGACACTTCTTTCCTCCATCATTCAGTCTCAAACACCTTTAAATCAGTAATAATGACAACAACCAGCATTTCTTGAGCATTCACGTACTACATGCTGGTCACATGAACGACCTCATTTTTCTCCCACACAAAACCGTAGCAGGCAGGTCCCATTGGCATCCCATTTTACAGATCTGAAGCTGGTTTACAGAGGTGCAGCTAGCGCAGCAGGGAAAGCTAATGTACCCATGCAGGGGTGTCCGTGGGCAAAGACCATTCAAGACATGCTTATTCGTGCACCGCCAAGTCAGTGCGTCACAGCTCTTGTTTAATGAAACTGCAGACTCCCTCAAAATGGAGTGATACATCAGCTGACAATTAGCTGACAATCTTTGTGTGGGAAACTTCAGTCCAAGAAGAACTGGAAGTTCTGCCATCAGAATTTGCCAAACAAACCCAGAAGATGAAGGCTCCGTGCTCTCCCTGCCCTCCTGAGGTCAGTGGCTACCTAGGGACCAGGGCATGGGGTGGAGGGGAAACCCCAGTGTTAATATTGGACACCAACTCTCTTCCTTAAGAACACTGCGGCTGCTGCTAAGTTGCTTCAGTCGTGTCCAACTCTGTGCGACCCCATAGATGGCAGTCGACCAGGCTCCCCCATCCCTGGGATTCTCCAGGCAAGAACACTGGAGGTGGTTGCCATTTCCTTCTCCAAAGTGTGAAATAAAGTCTTTCAGTCGTGTCCAACTCTTAGCGACCCCATGGACTGCAGCCTACCAGGCTCCTCTGTCCATGGGATTTTCCAGGCGAGAGTACTGGAGTGGGCTGCCATTGCCTTCTCCTAGAAACACTGAGAGGAGGCTAAATCATCTTACTCTTCAAAATGATGGGTTCGATCCCTGGGTTGGGAAAGACCCCCTGGAGAAGGGAAGGGCTACCCACTCCAGTGTTCTGGCCTGGAGAATTCCGTGGACTGTATAGTCCATGAAGTCGCAAAGAGCTGGACATGACCGAGCAACTTTTACTAGGAATTGAGGCTGCAATTGATAAATGGGTCACTTCCCTTGAACATGAGTGGATTCTAGGGCCTCAACCTCCAGATCCCATTTAGCTGTCTCTTATACACATCTCCCCCTGCTTTGGATTTAATCAGGCTTTGTTTTGTAAGTGAATGAAACTGAGAAATTTTAAATCAACACTCCGCCCCCATTGCCTTTTTTCCCCCCCACTTTGTGATGTTAACCATGAAGAGGGCAAAGTTTAATATTTAATTTGCCAAGAATCTTCCCAACCCATTAGAGATAACTACACATTTTTATTCTACACAGAGTTTCAACCACCTTACTTTATAGAAATGGGCATAAGAATCAATGAAGAAAAGATGAAGATGGTTAACACCATAAAAGGACCAGTCTATTCAAATGGCTCAGCATGGCTGCCTACCTTCCCAAGTTCCTAATGTTTCTACAGGCAGTGGAGAAAGAATGAGAAAGGAAATTCTTAGTTACCATTCACTGAGTACTTACTACACACCAGGCGCTGTACTGCTCACGTTGTTTTGTACAGATATTGATTTTATTCTTACCCCTCCTTGGGAAGATAAGCATAATAATTTCCATTTGAGACACGAGAAAACTTTGTATCAGAGAAGTGAGTGAATTTCCAAGTTCCACAGTCTGTAAGTGGTTTGAATCCATGCCCTTGACCTCTGGGCCTCCTGTAACTTCTGCCCTGAAGACATATATACACAGCCTAGGAATAAAACTCACGTGTCCAGACTCAGGCGGAGGTCTGGAGGCAAAGGCAGTCAGCTGACTACAAAATAGGCAGACCTGTTACATGGTTTGCCTTCCAGAGACATCTCAGTAGTATTATAAACCCCAATTTCTCACATTCTGCCAAGTCCCCATCAGCGGCAACTTGACATTCACATTAGAAATACACTAATTTATTGGGATGGCTTTTCCCATTTAGATCATAACACATAGGCTGTAAAAACTCCCAAAGTAATGGCTCTCCTTTTATATTCAGATTGACTTTGAACAATATTCTGGGGAATTAGTAATAACTCTTACAGCATCTTGATGAAAAGATAACAGTATATCCATTGTCTATTTGTGGGGAGGGCATGGATGAAAAATGAAGGTATCTAAGGGCTAATCACATAATCTGAGGTTTAACAGCAAATCAAGTGAAATTACGTAGGTGTGAAAGTGTCTGTTGGATGGAGTTGTTGAGTCACTCAGTCGTGTCTGACTCTTTGCGACCCCATGGACTGCAGCATGCCAGGCTTCCCTGTTCTTCACTATCTTCTGGAATTTGCTCAAACTCATGTCCGTGGTTGGAGAGCACTATCAAATATAAGGCGTATATGAAGAAGGCCAGTATTCTGTAATGTGTGGACTGCCACACTCCAGGTGCGTTTTGCTGGCTATAATCTGGGACATCTCCCTGACTAAGTGAGATTTTCTAATTCATTCACTCCTTGAACACACACTCAAATGCCAGATACCACACTGGCATGAGGTACCACATTCCTGAGCTAGGAACCAGCGGACACCTTGGGGAAAGGAGAGAAGCAGAGACGAGCTTTTTAAAGCACGAGGAAGAATCAGAGTTCAGGCTACTGGAGATTTTATATCAATGATATCCTGAGCTGAGAAATGCGGGTTCTATTTGGTATCTCCTGGGCACTCAATAAAGGGGCACTGATGAACTACGGAGCTGAACCAGAGCCCACAAGGCAAGTTGGAAGAGCTAGGTCATTTAAAGAGAGGCCAGAGGAAGTTTTGGCCGTAAAATCACTTGTGACGTTCTAAATGCAATGCATCAGGAGGTGTAAATGGTTTAGTAAATAGATTTTTGCCAAATAGTTTCCTCACAACTCTTCCTCCCAGAGCAATGTCCACATCATTGTGGAATCCAGTTTATCCATTCTAGGAATTTCAATGAGTACCCCCCTCCCCAAAAGTTATCTTAACAAAAAAGTGATACCCATTGTTATCTCATGATCCAGCCAACAACACAGGGCCCTTCTATCTTTACTTGGAGACTGAATTTATGGAAAGGCGGGGCTTCTCCTGCTCACAGCCACTGAGCCCATCCAAGTTCCAACATCTCCACCTTCAGGAGACAATGTAAAACTCACCTCGGTACCCAGTCCTTTTTGGATATAGGATCAAGCAGTACACCCTACAGCAACCTCATCTGCATTTCCTTTTTTTTCTCTTTTCCAATCCCAACCCTCCACCTCTCTCCTCATAAAACACCCTGATTCTTAAGGCTGATCTCAGATATCCGCTTCCCCCTCCCCTGTCGTGAGAAAACAGTGGGAAGAAGGGAATGTCCCTCCTTCTCCTCGTCTGGACACCAGGCCTCTTTCAAGGTCCTTTCTGACAACTCAGCAGACAGTCAACACCCAGGTCAGAGATATTCCTCCAACCACAGTTCTAGAGGAAAAGGGGAACAGAAAAAAAGATCCAAAGATTCCACTAGAAAAATGGTACATAAGATGATCTTATTTGCAAACTGGAAATAGAGACATAGAGAACAAACGTGGACACCAATGGGGGACAGAGGGGTGGGATGAATTGGGAGATTGAGATCGATATATATACACTGTTGATGCTATGTTTAAAATAGATAGCTAAGGAGAACATACTGTATAGCTCAGGGAACTCTACTCAATGCACTGTAGTGACCTAAATGGGAAGGAAATCCAAAAAAGGGAAATACATGTGTACGCACAGCTGATTCACGTTGCTGGACAGTAGAAACTAACAAGACATTGTAAAGTAACTATACTCCAATAAAAATAGAAAAAAAAGAAAAGATTCAAGGATTCCAGACATTTTTCTGATTGTATAGAAAGTATTGGCTACAGTTTCCAAGAGTTGGGAGGTTAACCACAGAACAATGGAAGACTGCAGACCAGCAGAGGTGGTCCAATGACTCATGTTTCTTTCTGTCTCTTAATCAAGGGCTGTTGGCTTCAGCTGGGAACAGAGGGTGAGTCTCCCCTGGCACTAAGGTCCACCAAGATCAGGAACAACCATCACTTCAGAAATGTCACACTGCCCAGGGGGTCCCATTCCTCCCAGTAGTTACATCTAGGCCAGTCAGCGCTGTCCAAAAGAACTTCCAGCCACGGTGAAGACGTCATTTCTTCCTGCTCTGTCCACTTCAGTAGCCACAGATGATGTGACTCTGGGCACTCTTGAAATGTGGCAAGTGGGACTGAGCAGCCAAATGTGTATGTTTCCTATCATTTTAATTAATTTTTATTTCAATAGCCACCTGTGACCAGCTGTTAGCATCTGGGTTAAAATACTCTATGCCAAGTCTAGAGTTTGTCAGCATGAAGCTGGAGATGGTTTCTACCAGCTATATCTTGAACCCACGCTTTCTCTCTGCTTCCATGCATGGGTCCCTTTCTGGTTTTCATTTTCCCACATGGCCACATAGCCATCCTTTAAAACCATTCCCTTGCTTAAAAAAAAAAAAAAAAAAAAAAAGAAAGAAAGAAAGGTCTCAAGCAGAAAAGTGGGCAAACACTCCAGGCAGAATCTTTGGCTTTTCAATTAAATTTTTTTTTTTTTTTTATATAAGTTACACTTGTTTCCGTGCCTTCCAGATTATCTAACTGGAGTCAAGCTAGATAAGTACTCTGTGACGTAATTTGTCACATGGGTCTCTATTTCCAGGCAGAAGGACTTCCAGAGCTGCAGATGCTCCGTCCACAGTTGCAGCCCAGAGTCCTTTGGGAGGTGACATGGTAACAGCCTCTTCCTGTGGCTTCCAAACAGCCTGATGGTAGAATTCCCCATGAGCTCCTCCTGGGAATTTTCCAGAGCCCCTCTCGAACCCGAAGAGTCAGACTAGGCAGAGGTGGATCCCCTGTCCTTCAATTTGATGAGCTCTCCAGCACAGAGTAAGCATACACTGGTACCTGGGCAGCTCTGGGGATGTCCTGGCCTGTCCACTCTGGGCAGGAAAGCTTCAGTGGCAATGTCCTTTCCACTCCATCCCCCCGTGGGTCCAGTCATGGGAAGAGCAGAAGGGAATTTCAATGGTGTTACACTGAAAATGTTGTGACTTCAGGGGAGAAAACCATATTCAGCCTAAACTCTTATCAGGAAGCTCTTTCGCCCCTAAGGGTATGAGAATTGGACTATAAAGAAAGCTGAGCACTGAAGAATTGATGCTTTTGAACTGTGGTGTTGGAGAAGACTCTTGAGAGTCCCTTGGACAGCAAGGAGATGCAACCAGTCTATCCTAAAGGAAATCAGTCCTGAATATTCATTGGAAGGACTGATGCTGAAGCTGAAACCCCAGTACTTTGGCCACTTGATGCAAAGAACTGACTCACTAGAAATGACCCTGGTGCTGGGAAAGATTGAAGGTGGGAGAAGAAGGAGGCAACAGAGGATGAGATGCTTGGATGGCATCACCGACTCAATGGATATGAGTTTGAGTAAACTCTGGGAGTTGGTGATGGACAGGGAGCCCTGTTGTGCTGCAGTGCATGGGGTCCCAAAGAGTTGGACATGACTGAGTGACTGAACTGAAGGATTTTGAAATGCTTCTTCTGTGGAGGGATGGCAACAAATACTGCAGAGACCACCAGGGAGCACAGGCAGAGTCTCACCTGGGGTGGAAGGTGCTGGAAAGCCAGCTGCCACACTGGCCGCCATTCCTAGGGATTTGAATGGAGCAGGGAGCCAGCTGTGCAGAGGAGACCAAGAACACTGTGGGACAGAAGAGAATCACACAGGCCCACGGAAGACGTCAGGGGAAGAAGAATTCCTCCAAGCCTCTACAATCCCACCAGTCCTTTTATGAGGAGGAACAAACTGCATATCAGCATCTTTGAGTTGGTTATATTTGCAGTTTAAGTTCCACGTGGTAAAATGTACATGGCTCGAACTCGCTGGGTGTGGATTTTTTTAACTTCACAGAGACCCCAAGCTAATCAGTCTTGCAAAAGGGAGCTAGGTGTGGCCGCCAGGACTAAGTGGACCCCGCCCAGGTGTTCCAGTCAGGATTCTGGGGTGCAAAAACCTGCCCACACAGGCTGGTACCCTCACTGAGGTTTGTTTCTAAGATGAGATCTTCAGGCAATATCAACATTTTGAGAACTAGAGCCTAAACCCTGATGTCTTTGTTTTTCTATTGCCTTTCCCCTTCCTTCCTATTCTATTTCTATGTCACAAACTAAAAATCTGGTCAAATTATGTTGGCTTCATCTTCCCCTTCCTCTTGAAGAACTCTCTGGAGGGAGAGGCAAGCTGGGTTTGCCAGCATTTTCTCTCACAGGTGTGGACAGGGAAGAATGCACAACCCCAACCACGTCAGCGGAGGGGGAGGGGCACACACACTTTGTGGATGAGGCGTTGCTGTAAGCCACACCTATTTGTTGTAGATTTTCTTTGGTCTCTAGGGCTTTCCTTGTGGCTCAGCTGGTAAAGAATCTGCCTGTAATGCAGGAGACCTGGGTTCGATCCCTGGGTTGGGAAAGACCCCCTGGAGAAGGGAAGGGCTACCCACTCCAGTGTTCTGGCCTGGAGAATTCCGTGGACTGTATAGTCCATGAAGTCGCAAAGAGCTGGACATGACCGAGCAACTTTTACTAGGAATTGAGGCTGCAATTGATAAATGGGTCACTTCCCTTGAACATGAGTGGATTCTAGGGCCTCAACCTCCAGATCCCATTTAGTGCCCTAGAATTCAAAGACATTCTCTTTATGCCTCCACTAGAAATTTCTTGGGGTTTTCTGGAAGGGGACACCTGAGACCCAGGAGGGTTTGTTTCTCACTGGTTGGGACTCCGACCTTTGGAAGTGTTGGCTCCATCAGATATGGAAATGCGCTCAGCCCAGTGCATCCTTTCCCTACGTGACCACATGCCAGCTGCTCATCAAGATGCCCTGGGCTCTTGTTTTCTGCTGCTGAACATTTCTGTTCTTGCCTGTTACACTTCTTTACTTCTGTCATTAGCTGCATCTGCTCAGACGAGCTTGCTTCCATTTATCTTATTTACAGTAACGTCGAGTGCACCATTAGTATTGCTGAGAATTACCCTGGCTTCATGAAGATGCCTTCGTCATTTTGAAGGAAAGCCACCCAAATTACATTGTGTAGGGAGGAGAGTTCACACCAGTCTATATATGTGAAGATCTTCAAGCATTGTTCTGCATTTTTTTAAAATCTGTTTTCCCTGGAGTAGTTTAAACCTCTTGAATTAAGATCCATGCTCAGATGCCAACAGGGAATGGAGTGTGTATGGAACCAGATACATCAACTTGAATGTGTTTATTGCTTAAGTGTCATTTCTCCCCTCATCTCTTACATAGCCTTTTCCGGTGTTCAGAAAGGAATCTGGTGTTTACGATGATTTTTATCATTTCTCCCAAATGTGTGCTCTTTGAGTCTTCTGGGAACCATAGCAAGTTTTTTCATTCATTCTTTTTTTTTCCCTCCTTTTTCTAAAGTTATTGCCCTGTTCAATTTTTAAAACAATGGTTCTGGAAGCTTTAGCTGAACTCTGATTTTTTTTAAAAAACAGTTAAGTGGTACTACAGTCCTGCCTTCAGTTTCAACAGGAAAAAGAATTTGTATTGCTTTTTAGGATTCAGCTCATCTCTCTAAGTCCCCTTAGAACCTAAGCCCACTATTCTCCTGAATTTGTATCTCGCAGAGATGGGAGAGAATTGTGGCCAAAGGTGGAATTGCAAGCGGGTTTACCTCCACGATGATTGCACTTGTGCGCTCTCTGCTGGCCTAGTTTATGGCAACAGCTGTCGGGGAAACTGGTCTTTGGAAACAGGTGTTTAGGAAGACCGTGCTTCCCCAGTGGCTCTGCGGTCAAGAATCTGCCTGCCATGCAGGAGACCCAGGAGACAAGGGCTTGATCCCTGAGTTGGGAAGACCCCCTGGAGAAGGAAATGGCAACTCCCCTGAGTATCCATGCTGGGAAAATCCATGAACAATGGAGCCTGGCAGGCCTCTGTTTATGGGTCACAAAGACTTGGACATGAGTGAGCACTCACGCGTGTTTAGGTAGAAAAGTAGAAGAAAATGAAGACGACTAAAAGGTCTTCTACAGACCCTCCCCCAAATGGATAAGAATAAATATTCTTAGAAACTTTCAATGAACTGTCCCTGGAAGTTAACTTCCCATGCTTTTAAAGTAACAGTCCAGAATGATATATTAACATTTATCATGGTAGGGGCCCAAGCAAGATGCTTAGGGGAGGAAGGGGGCATGCGCCCTCACGTGCCTGTGTGTGTTAGTCCAGCTCTGGCATTTCCATTTGCTTCTCCATTAAAAAAAAATATATATATAGGCAACTGGCATTTCCTCAAACTTATGCATAAGGTGTTACACAAATGTACCTTCAAAGTCCCCCCTTCACTGCTTCCAGGTCCAGCCAGATAACTGCTTCTAGAGACAAAAAGCAGCCACCACCCTATCTGTCACATACTGCAATGCAACTGGTAGCTCAACCGGTAAAGGATCCGCCTGCAATGCAGGAGACCCAGTTCAATTTCTGGGTCGGGAAGATCCCCTGGAGAAGGGATAGGCTATCCACTCCTGTGTTCAGGCCTGGAGAATCCCAGGGACAGAGAAGCCCAGGAGGCTACAGTCCATGGGGTTGCAAAGAGTTAGATATGACTGAGTGACTGAGTGCATACACACACACACACACACACACACACACAATGTATCTGCTCAACTGTCCAGTTATACATAGTGGAGATTTACCAGATGGTGATTCTGAACTTCTCTTGTGCCCCTGAAACATGGCTTGCTTTCCTTCCCAACCATTCTCGGGTGACCAGCCAAATCCTTGGGTATGGAGGGGCTGTAGTCATTTCTGGATTCCAACTTCCTGGGCCCCCCCGGAGGGTGGAGGACTGGCCTGGGAGGCACGCGCTGAGATGAGATGCTAGCAGTGGTGCTTGGTGCTCCTTTGGGGCTGAGGCCTCAGACAACAATATCGTAACAACGTTAGGAAGATAGAAGTCCCTTGGATTGGGACAGAACCAGTGTGGCTTCTGATACGTGGCCAACACAGGCTCCAGTGAAGTGCCCACTGCCCCAGCAGGACAGGCCAGGGCTGTGGTGGCCTCCCACCTCTCCACCACATCCACTCCCCCGTCCCTGCCACCACTGTGTCCGCTGCACCCTGACAATAGCCTCCCTACCGCTCTTTCCATTTCCACTTGTCTCTCTTGTAACCTAACACTCCACTCTGAGTCAGAATGCCATTTAAATGTCACGCCAGAGTTCATCCCCAAATCCCAAAGTGATCCTTGCATCCTCTGGATTAAAACTTTCCAAAGATTTCCACAGCTTTTTAGGATAAAGACTAAAATCCCAGCTTATGGGACCCCTTATCTAAATTTCCCATCAATCCTAAGTCCAAAAAGCCTCTTTTGTTCTTGTTGTGTATTGCAGGAGTACGTCTAATATCAGAGCCTAAGCTCTGTAAGGGCGAGGTGAGAGCCAGGGTTCCAATCAGTCACTGTATCCCAGTGCCCTACACACGGAGCCTGGTATTCAGCAGGTCATCCATGATTATAACTATTCACTGAAGGAACCGATGAATACACAGTGCAGGCAGTGGCCTGGGTAGCTTCTCCAGTGCCAAGACTGAGAGCACCAGCCCCTTTGGGAAGAGCTCCCTTGGCAGGAGTATTGGTGACAGCCGCCATCCTTCCCACTCTCGTGGCTTCACCGGCCACACAGTAATCAACTCCAGACATCACCAAGAGGGGTCAGAGCGCAGGAGACCCGGGTTCGATTCCTGGGTTGGGAAGATCCCCTAGAGAAGGGAAGGGCTACCCACTCCAGTATTCTTACCTGGGAAATCCCATGGATAGAGGAGCCTGGTGGGCTACAGTCCACGGGGCTGCAAATACTAGGGACGTAACTGAGCTTCTAACACACAGGACAGCAAGTGTTAGCGGGAGCATGGATACAAAGGAACTTCCAAGCACTGCTGTGGCTGTGTGAGCTAGCTGGTAGTGACACAGTCAGAGGCAACAGAAGGAAGGTGATCTGGATTTCTCCAGCTGGTTTGCTCCTAACACCACCAGTGCAGACACTGGACCATACCTGGTCTCTGCTCCTAAAACATCTCTGGGTGAACCCCTGGGAACAGGGCCCGTTGGGCCCTCATCATCCCCTCCTAGAGAGAGTAGCCACCCCTCTTACTCTGCCTCCAACTCCAGACATCTTCTAAATTAGCCCAAGTGTGGTCTGGGTGCCAAAGGTCCAGCTACCTGCCCCTGGAGAAAACTCGAGATGATCATGATGGTCTGGTCTCTTGCAGCAATCCAACTAAACTAAGAAAAGCAGAAAGAGAATAAAAGAGGAACAATTTGAAGGTTCCCCCAGTAGCTGAGGCAGGTACATAAACACATATGTACTTGAAAAGTGAAGAAAGTGTTAGTCGCTCAGTCGTGTGCGACTCTTTGGAATCCCTTGGACCACAGCCCACCAGACTCTGTCTGACTTTCTAATCCCCACCCGCTAAACAAGTCTCATACTTCCCACCTGTATCCCCTTCCTCTGCAGCCCCGTCCCCTCTGACGGTGGACACCACAGTATACCTGCAGGCACTATGCTTGAGCACCGCTGTGTACTCCTGCCCGGGAAGTTCCTTCAACTCAGAGAAAGTCACCATTCCTCCAAGTAGCCATGTCTCAGAGTGACTTTTCTCTTTGGTTTCCCCCCAGCTCCTCCGCAGTGCTTTCTGATGGCCTTTGTGTACCTGCCTTAGAGAGGCTTCAAGCTTGTGTGTGTGTGCTGAGTCGTTCAATCATGTCTGACTCTTTGTGACCCTTTGGACTGTAGCCCACCAGGCTGTTCTGTCCGTGGGATTCTCCAGGCAAGAATCCTGGAGTGGACTGCCATTTCCTCCTCCAGGGGATTTTCCCGGCCCAGGGATCTAACCCACATCTCCTATGCATCCTCCACTGCAGGCAGTTTCTTCACCCACTGAGCCATCATGGAAGCTTTTCAAGGTTAGGGGCCACATTTTCACATATTCCCGTGCCTCTCCCATACATCTTACTTGGGAGTCACTCACTGTCTCAACGATGGTTTGCTGAAAGGAAGAATAGTCAGTCGGTGATGCTCTCTGGTTTGAGTGTTCTTCTTTCACCCCTAAAGCAGACACTTCCAAACGGCAATGCCTTCTGCACAAAGGCGGGCAAACAGTTTAATTCACAAATGCCCTCCGGCACTGAACAATAATGATCTGACCGGAAAATTGAAAAGACATGTTTCTTTTCTTATTTTTTCGCCCATCCAGGAAACTAAGTGACAAAGGCCAAGGATGAGAACAAGTAGTTTTCTAAGCTCCTGAAGAAGAGGTGTGGTTTGCCTTGCTCGGAGCCAACAGGAAGCGCAGGTGGGAAGAACACTGACTACCTTCATGTAATAATTATTCCTCCTATTTCAGAAAGTTCTTATTCAAACCCCTTTTGTGGACATTACCTGCTTTTACTTCAGGCAAATACTTGACTTTTATTCCTTTGAGTTAAAAAAAAATGATGCAACTTGAAAAGTGAAGAAAGTGTTAGTCGCTCAGTCGTGTGCGACTCTTTGGAATCCCTTGGACCACAGCCCACCAGACTCTGTCTGACTTTCTAATCCCCACCCGCTAAACAAGTCTCATACTTCCCACCTGTATCCCCTTCCTCTGCAGCCCCGTCCCCTCTGACGGTGGACACCACAGTATACCTGCAGGCACTATGCTTGAGCACCGCTGTGTACTCCTGCCCGGGAAGTTCCTTCAACTCAGAGAAAGTCACCATTCCTCCAAGTAGCCATGTCTCAGAGTGACTTTTCTCTTTGGTTTCCCCCCAGCTCCTCCGCAGTGCTTTCTGATGGCCTTTGTGTACCTGCCTTAGAGAGGCTTCAAGCTTGTGTGTGTGTGCTGAGTCGTTCAATCATGTCTGACTCTTTGTGACCCTTTGGACTGTAGCCCACCAGGCTGTTCTGTCCGTGGGATTCTCCAGGCAAGAATCCTGGAGTGGACTGCCATTTCCTCCTCCAGGGGATTTTCCCGGCCCAGGGATCTAACCCACATCTCCTATGCATCCTCCACTGCAGGCAGTTTCTTCACCCACTGAGCCATCATGGAAGCTTTTCAAGGTTAGGGGCCACATTTTCACATATTCCCGTGCCTCTCCCATACATCTTACTTGGGAGTCACTCACTGTCTCAACGATGGTTTGCTGAAAGGAAGAATAGTCAGTCGGTGATGCTCTCTGGTTTGAGTGTTCTTCTTTCACCCCTAAAGCAGACACTTCCAAACGGCAATGCCTTCTGCACAAAGGCGGGCAAACAGTTTAATTCACAAATGCCCTCCGGCACTGAACAACAATGATCTGACCGGAAAATTGAAAAGACATGTTTCTTTTCTTATTTTTTCGCCCATCCAGGAAACTAAGTGACAAAGGCCAAGGATGAGAACAAGTAGTTTTCTAAGCTCCTGAAGAAGAGGTGTGGTTTGCCTTGCTCGGAGCCAACAGGAAGCGCAGGTGGGAAGAACACTGACTACCTTCATGTAATAATTATTCCTCCTATTTCAGAAAGTTCTTATTCAAACCCCTTTTGTGGACATTACCTGCTTTTACTTCAGGCAAATACTTGACTTTTATTCCTTTGAGTTAAAAAAAAATGATGCTAACAAACAACCAGAAACTAGAATTCAGAGTAGATATTTTTGCAGCAGGAAATCTTTTTCCCTGACATAGTTTTCTGGGAAAAAAAAAAACCCTCTGTATATATGAGAGCTGTTGCCTTGACTCTCAGTTCCTATTTTTGTTGCCATTAACACTGATTTTCATGAATCTTTTCATCAGTTGGAGACAACTAGCTAGGGTTCAACAGAACCTGATTTTAAACATAGTGCTTGAATCAACAGCTACTCTTTCTTCAGAAAGGTGATTATTCTACTATTATGTCCTACAGTGTTTTCGATATACACCTATGTCAAGAACCCACTTGGAGGGAGGTTCTGAGGTAGAAGGCAACCTCCCAGACTCTCCTGATCTGAAGGTTGATGGACATTCAACTTAAACGCAAGGAAATGAATTTTTGTTTTCTCTCCATCCCTTACTTCCTCCTTTGTTTTCCTGCAACAGAAATTTCAACTAGGATTTCCACTAACTTAAAAACTCTTGGGCAAGACGAAAACTCAGGGATTTCTTAGTTCACTCCTTGCCTCTTGGTCCAACCCTCTCAATCCGTCACACAGGGGGTTCTGTGGGCAGCTTTGAAAGGTCTCCATAGACATCAACTTCGACTTTCCCCTATGGTTTGCTTTGTCTGATTTCTACGGTCTGTTTTGTCCTATTTCTGATCTGAGCCCTTATGAAAACTTGGTACTTGCTTGTTGGACATCTTTATCTTCTGGCACTTAAACTCCATGAAAGCAGAACTCTGTTTCAGCCACTGTGTCTAGAAGAATGCCCGGCACACAGCAGGTGCCCAATAAATACTTGCCAGTTGATGGTGGTCAAAGTAAGAAAACACTCATTTTTTTTCCCCTGATATTTTTATACAAGATATGGAGCTGAGCAAAATGGTTGAATTAAATTTAAAAGAATAGAGAAGAAGGGAGAGGAAGAATATGAGGGAAGCTGAGACTTACAAATCTGTGCAGCTATGGGTGTTAAGCAAAGTTAGTCTGTGTCAAAGAAACCCACCCATCCAGACAAAGCCAGTGTTTCTCAAACCAGAATCCCCTAGAACTCTTGCTTGAATGCAGATTCATACTCAGGAAGTGCCCCCCATCTGCATTTCCAACAAGGTCGGGGATGGTGTTACTGCTGGTCTGTGGACCACATGTGGAGTAGTGATGTAGTAAATAACCAAAGGAAATAAGCGAACTCTTTTTTGTCTTGAGGACAGAACACTGACCAGATAAAGGGTTGTTTTTTTTTTTCTTCTTTGTTTTTGTTCTTTTTGCCAGAGACCCTAACTCTAGAAAGTACACACATCTATTATCGCAATAGAAATTATTCCAAATAGGGAAATAAGCAGCTCAGTAGTTGGCAGGCTACTTAATACACTGGGGAAGAAAAATCAGATTTGAAAAATTACATGGAAATAGTTTCATTTCCATTAGATATTTTAACTGATTTCTTCATGACCACTGATGTAAAACAAATACACTCAGATGGATCTGGGAGGAATCTTGCCTCTTCACGCATGTTATTTCATTGCTACACAGATGATGAAAGAGGAGGAGGAGAAAAGTGATCCATAGACTGAGGGTGACTCTCCAGCAGATCCGCTCTGCACAGAGACGCTCCAGGTCCTCTGAGGGTGCAGCCCTGGCACCATCATGCCTCTTTGTGGGGACACATAAGACGCCTTCTTCCTTCAAGCTCTCTACTGTGGCTTGGATGCTGTGCAGCCCTCCAGATGTTTATGAAACAGAGCGCTAAAGAGAGGCAGGCAAAAGAAGGGAGGGCAGAGATGTCAAGGGCTCCATTCATTGGGATAGACCTGCTGCCATCCTGTCCAGCCCAGCGATTTGTGCTAAAGCTCCCTGGCTGCTAGAGGCTGTTTTCCCACTGCTGGGGTGGGGGGACCAAGCAGAAGACGTAAGAACTGGAGGGGGTACCGCCGCTGGTACCCCCTGTGGGTTCATCTCTCTAGGATGCAGAAACCATACTCCTGAGTTCGCGGTCACTCGAAGCTCTGGCTTGATTCTTGAGCCTGACCCCTTGATGGTTGTGGCCCTGTTTCCTTCCACTGCACAGCCTTGCTTCCTGAAGGATGGGGTCCCTCACTCTCCCAGGGCCTTGAAAACTCGGAAGCCCCAGAAGGATGAAAACAAACACAAAACCTCTTCCGGTTTCCCTCTCTGTTCAGGACGAAGAAAGTTATTTTTGTCAAAGCTCACCTATCAGTTTGCCATCTGGCAGGTGGAAATTAAAGATGGACTGCGTCTTCTGAGAAAATGAAAGTGACTTCCAATCCCTTGCTGATAAGCACAGGCCACGGCTGGGTGTCACACACGGGGTTATTGCTCCAAAGAGGGACATGCAAGCCGCTCACACACACCTGCAGCCCTGCACACACACCTCCTTTACACTTTTACACACACATTGTGGAGTAAGAACCACTTCATCCTTTCAAATCCAATAACGTCCAACCTGGGACCCCAACACAAAAATGCCCCGTCTGGTTTCTCTCGTCTAGGGTCTGCCGTTTTCATATTTAGAACAACGCACTAGGTCCTCCTAGGATGGAAACATAAGAGGCCCAAGAAAACTCTGAAACAACTCCACAGTTCTGCAATCCTTAAGCTACGCTGGCTTGTTTGCCCTCAAGAGTCTTGCACCCCCTGTAGCCCAAGTTCAGGCCCCAGTTCACACCCTTGCACCTATACTGCTTCCCCCGTGTCTGCTTCCTTCATGATAACTGTTGAGTCCCAGGGACGCTTCTCATTCTTGCTCTGCCATGGTGCCTGGTCTCTGCAGCTGGCGGACGCCCCAGTGCCGAACCCCTCGCCCCACCCCGCATCGGGGTCTGAATAGAGCCTGCCGGCCTGGCCTGCCTTGGGTGCATATCAGTCTCGCTCTCAGTCACCCCTGGGTGGATGTCCCCCAACCCCACTAGTTGCCTGGGTGACCCCTGGTTGCCTAGCATTGTATTTTATCAGTCAGATGGGCTTTCTGTCACTGGGGATCTGGGTCTATCACTACCCTTCCACACGTGGTCCACCAGGCTCCGTCTCCCAGACAAGACACCTCGACCCCTATTCCAGCATCTATCCAAGTCAGCAGATAAAATTCTTAGATAAAGAACAGTGAAACAATCCATTGTAACAACCGGCTCAGCTATGGATAAAAACACTGCCGTATTACTTGAACCAAGTGATACCACCACCGAGAAACGGGTCACAAAAGGTGCTTCTTGATCTCCTTTTGCAAATTTGTGTTCTTGTCTCTATGTCCACCTACATCAGAGCTCACAGGCCTCACCCCACCAAGTGGATGTGACACAGGGAGTTTCCAAGGAAATAAAAAGGATTCTGACATGCTAAATAAGCCAACGAAGAGCATATTTTAAAATCAGTCTAGACACTTCCCTGGCGGTCCAATAGTTAAGACTGTGTATGCCAATCAATGCAGGGGGTACAAGGTCGATCCTTGACCAGGGAGTTAATATCCCATGTGCCTTGTGACCAAAAAAAACAAAACAAAACAAAACATAAAACAGAAACAGTATAGTAACAAATTTAATAAGGACTTTAAAAATGGTCCACACATACACAAAGAAATATTTTAAAAAGATAAAATCAAAGAGTATTCAAGGAAATAACCCTCAGTACCAAAATTATCTCACATCACAAAACAGAAACTAGCCACTAAAAATGAACTTTGATTGGAGGAAAAGCATATGCAAAATAGGTACTTACAAAATAGAAAAACAAAGCTATCAATAGCTTCTATCAGAAAAGACCTGGTTTGTGAGTCTGTGTCTGTGAATTTGAGCTGTTTCCTGAAGCTGATGGTTTGAGGTTTCTACAGAATCCTGGAAATCCACACTTTATCTTCACCATGAAAAGGAACAGTTTGGGTCCCCAACAAAGATGCATGCTTGGGTCACTTGCATCAGAAAGAAGCGACTTCTTTGGAGAGGAGAAAGGAAGCCAGGTGATGTCGACAGCTGAAGACCTGGAGGAGAGGGAGGAACTGCACTGGGAAACGGAGGAGAAGCCTCTGCCCGTCAGGACAGAGGGGGTTCTCCTGCCCGTCTCTTTCCTCCACGCGAGGACACGAGGCCACCAAATACACCGGCCATGATCCAAGGATGTGACCCCCACCAGGGCAGGAGGCTCAAGCCGTCAAGGTATTTAAAAAACTATAAATGTATATTCTCATACTGTGCTGAAAGTCGTTTAAACAAAAACCTCTGCGTACCCAGGCCCTGGCTGGCAGTTGTTGTCGTTCAGTTGTTCAGTTGTGTCTGACTCTGCGAGACCATGGACTGCAGCAAACCAGGCTTCCCTGTCCTTTACTATCTCCCAGAGCTTGCTCAAACTCATGCCCATTGAGTCAATGATGCCATCCAACTGTCTTATCCTCTCTTGCCCCCTTCTCCTCCAGGCTTCAATCTTTCCCAGCATCAGGGTCTTTTCCAATGAGTCAGCCCTTCACATTCAGTGACCAAAGTATTGGAGTTTCAGCTTCAGCATCAGTGCTTCCAATGAATAGTCATAGTTGATTTCCTTGAGGATTGACTAGTTTGATCTCCTTGTAGTCCAAGGGACTCTCAAGAATCTTCTCCAGCAACACAGTTCTAAAGCATCAGTTCTTCCTGATCTGATATCAATCATCTTTTGCCTACATCTAAGTCAGCAGTTTGCCAAGAACAAGGAGTCAAAGATGAATATTTTTTAAAAACAGTATGACTTTTTTTTTTTTTCATTTTAACCATGCTGGGAAAGAAGATTTAGAAAGAAATGTTTAAAGAAAAATTATGTCAACTGCTTTTAAATTGAAGATTTTCCCCCATGGGGTTACAATAAAATTGCCAAAAATCTTTCAGTTGAAACATAGTATAGCAAAGTTGTCAGGAGGAAGAAGCAGAACCAAGAACGAATTACCTAAGTCCAGAGAAGTTAAGGGGGCTTCACAGGGGGCGCTGTGGTAAAGAACCTGCCTGCCAATGCAGGAGACGCAAGAGACTAGGGTTCGATCCCTGTGTCAGGGAGATCCCCTAGGGGAGGAAATGGCAACCAACTCTAGTATTCTTGCCTGGAAAAATCCTACAGTTGTTATATATGCAAATAAATATTTAAGAGGAAAATGTCTCTAGAAGACAGACAGCAGGTTCAGGGGAAGCGGTGATTTGTAACCAGCCTGGACTACTTTGGAGACTTCAGTGATGCAGGTAGGCTGGAAAATGTCAATGTGCATTTGGAACGCCATACCAGAGGGGCCTTCGGAACCGGGATGTTCATTTATTAATAGCTGTCACACACATAACAGATTTGCAGCCCTTCAAAGGTTAATCACTTTTGTCCTCCCCTATAAGCCTGAATTTTATTCTCTTCTTATCACCTCTTGTGCATGCTGAGTCACTTCAGTCTTGTCTAACTCTTTGAGACCCCATGGACTGTAGCCCACCTCTGTCCATGGAGATTCTCCACGCAAGAGAGAAGTGGGATCCTCCCGACCCAAGGATCAAACCCACATCTCTTATGACCCCTGCATTGGCAGGCAGGTTCTTTACCACTGGTGCCACCTGGGAGCATCACCTCTCACTGACACATAAATAAAGGGAAAGGAAAAGGAGGAAGAAGAGAGAAAGGGGAAAAAGAAAAACACAGAGGAAGTTCCCTGAGAATTGTTATACATCTGATACATGTAGGTGAAATTGCTATTTCCGCTATAAAAAATTCCGAGACAAAAGGAGAAGCCTGCGTTTGTTCTTCTAACCAAAAGAAAAGCCATAGGAAACGTTTGCAACAAATAGACAGCTTCTGATATTTTCTTTTTCTAATTTTTAAACATTTTTTTTATTTGGACCATTTCATTTTTAAAGTCTTTATTGAATTTGTTATAATATTCTTCTGTTCTTTTTATGTTGAATAGTGGAGACTCTATTAATATGGGAACACATATGCAAGGCACTGGGAGGGTTGATACTCACAGTTTTGGCCCCGAGGCACCTGGGCTACTTGCTCCTGGACCAGGGATTGAACCCGCACGCCCTGCATTCGAAGGCGAAATCTTAACTGTTGGATGGCCAGGGAAGATCCTGGAGCTTCTGATAATTTCTGGTGAATAGCATATGTAAAACGAAATAGGGGGTTTTCTAAAGAAGGAATGGGATGGAGATTTGACTGAGTCACAGGCTCTGAAATAGTCAGAAAGCAGATCTTAAGGGAGAGAGCTGGTTCTATATGGGCTGCCCGGAATGTGATTGCTCCTGGAACTGGAGCTTCCTCTACTTCTATTAAGACGATTAACAGTCCACCTTGAAGTTCTGAAATAAGAGTGACTTCTTCAGTGTAAAACCGTCCCCACCTGCAGAAAAACAGGTCAGCAACGTGGTATCACTCTGCTTTCCCCACAGATCAATGAAGCAGACCTCTCTGTATAACCTGAGGGTCCTGAGACTTTTCTCTGCAAGTAGAATTCTTGTAAATCCAGTACTTTTGCTAGAGGTTTTTGAAAGGACTCCCTCGTGACAAATTCTGACAAGCAAACAGCCCTGCCAGTTTTTCTGGGGGAATATCTGGGTTTCTCCTAGAGACACAGGCATCCTAGTGAAGTAAAAGTCCATGAACTTAAAAGAATGGTGGATACGGAACAGAGTGTGTGTTCCCAGAGGTTCAAGGGAGCAGGCTTCAGAGAGGAGGCACACAGTGTGCGATGGACAGGGTGTGCAGAGGGGACTCAGCATGGAGTGTGCCTCCCTGGCTGAGACAAAGGTCATCCCGGCTGCAGGCCGACTGTGACTCAGCTGTCCACTCTCTGGCCCCAGTTCCCATTTCCATACCCCCCTTCTGCAGCACCTAGGATGGGCTGAGCGCCCCAATGGGCATTTCCTGAGGCTCCTCCACTGTGCCCACTGGATCACAGCTCTCCAGGGTTTCCCCAAGTCCAGGCTCTCCTCTGTAGGACTCAATCTTCCCTAACAACAGTCATCCACACTTGTTCTTTACAGGAGGATGTGTAAACTGCTTTTACTAGTGGGAAATGCCCGTGAACAAGACCACACTCCACAGACCTCCCCTTATCTTGGCACCTGCTGCTTGGAGGCCCTGGACTGATACATCTGGGAGGAGGAATTTGTTAGAAGAACATGGGGCAGACTGTAAGCTGTAAGGAAAACCCCAGCCAGTGTCCGGTAATCTAGACACTGAAAACTAGCAGATGGTCAGTCAAGGCCCCATCATCAGCATGAACCTGTCCCAGCCCCTTTCTGCCTCACAGAATGGGAACTGACTGATCTCACATAGGTTTGACCTCACGTAGGTCATGACCCACCCTCGTCTGGTTTGCCAGGCCCTCCAAGACTGCCTGTAACAGGAAAGCATAGCCCCCTAAGGAGAAGTGAAAAGAAGGAACGGCAGTGGGATGAACAAGGACGACCAGTGTCCTCACCATGCGTAGTCCAGGATGTTCTCTGCTGAGTCCTAAAGTGTCATTGTGGAGCCAAGCTCCACCATATCTGCTGCAGAGTCTGGCAGCGCCCTGCCCAAGTTCCCTCACCGCTCACCTGCTCTTCTTTGTCTCAAAGCTTTCTCTGGCACACAGTCACCTGTCTCTCTGTGGGCCAGGAGAGCCTGGGAATGAGCAGCAGCCAATGACTAAAGAGACCCCGGGTCCCTCATCCTTCCTGGGGACTCTCTCCACTGGCTCTCATAAGTACCAGTGGGTTTGATTGCCAGTAGCCTATGGTGATAACCTTCTGATAACACACCTATCACTGGCTACCTGCCTTTCCTGGGCTCATTTGCTCATTCACGCCTCAGAATCTCCTTCATCTCCCAAATATGTTACTTATACTCAAATCCTTGATTAGGGCCCATGCTGGGAGACTGAATCGCAGTGCATTGATACCATGAGACATCATGTTGCAATGAGAATGAATGGTCCACAACTGCATGCCACCATGTGGGTGAATCACACACACGTGATACAGAGTGAGGCCAGATGCAAGGGGACCCTCCCACCAAAGGAAGGCCCACTGACAAAAGGAGGAGGCAGAAACGTAAATATGTAATAATTCTAAAACAATCAAAACACACGCAGAACACAATGAAAGATTCCACTTTCCACACAAAAGGCCGGTGAAACCATGCTGTCAGTGGTCAGCTTTAGGGGCAGGTAGTGACTCCTGGTGGTACAAGAAAGGCATCTGGAAATGCTCTGCTTGTAGATCTGGGTGCTGTTTACAAAGGTGGGTTTAATCTGAGAAAATCCATCAAGTTTGTGAGTGGGTGCTCAGTCATATCCAACTCTTTGTAACCCGATGGATTGTAGCTCACCAGACTTCCCTGCCCATGGAATTTTCATGGCCAGAATACTGGAGTTGGGTTGCCATTTCTTTCTCCAGGGGGTCATCCGGACCCAGGGATCAAACCTGCATCTTTGGCATCTTCTACATTGGCAGACGGATTCTTCTACCATTAGCGCCACCTGGGAAGCCCCAATGATTACTTTTTCACATTTCTGTAGATAAGAACTTAAAATATTTTCCAAAGATACAGTGCGGGGTGGAGGGTGGGGGAGATTGTATCATTGGTTTGTCTATCTGTCCATCCTTTCATCCATCAAATAATTAAATCTGAGTTCCCAGGAGGCATGGATCTCCCTCCCTACCTCAAGAAAATTACTGTCTTGTGAGTGAGAAAGGAAAGAAAACACTGTAGCAGGGTTCTGTTTTAATGTGGAAATATTAAAACAAAATATTCCCATATTTTGGGTAAAAGTTTCCATATGTGTAATAATGAGTGAAGATGCTGGAGAATAACACTTCTTTGTCACTTGAGAAGTGAAGTATAAAAATAAATTCTGCATTTGATGGAACATTCTTAACCCCTTCAACTGCAAGAATAAATGTCTTTGCCACGCCTTCAGAGAGATGGGACTGGAGAGGCAGATACCCCAACCAGTGGCAGGAGCTGTAATTGGTGACTAATTTATCATCTGTGACAACTCAACACCCTCCAGGCAGGCAGAGCCCAGCGCCTGGCTTCCCTCTGCTCTCTTGTCAGTCTGGCTGATGCTTATCTTGTGCCTTTCCTCACACTACACTGGAGGCAGAGTTTCCCTCCCCCCGCTCCCCTACAGGACGTCTCCAGACAGCTCACAGCCTGCTTCTTGGGAGGACGTGCTGGGCTTTGGAGAGATCCCTATAGATTCACTAGCAGTTCATTTCAGTCGCTCAGTTGGGTCTGATTCTTTGCAGCCCCATGGACTGCAGCATGCCAGGCTTCCCTGTCTTTCACCATCTCCTGGAGCTTGCTCAAACTCATGTCCATGGAGTCGGTGATGCCATCCAGCCATCTCATCCTCTGTAATCTCCTACTCCTCATGCCTTCCATCTTTCCCAACATCATGGTGTTTTCTAAGGAGTCAGTTCTTCGCATCAGGTGGCCAAAGTATTGGAGCTTCCGCTTCAGCATCAGTCCTTCCAATGAATATTCAGGACTGATTTCTTTTGGGATGGACTAGTTGGATCTCCTTGCAGTCCAAGGGACTCTCAAGAGTCTTCTCCAGCACCACAGTTCAAAAGCATCAATTCTTCGACGCTCAGCTCTCTTTATGGTCCCACTCTCATGTCCATATATGACTACTGGAAAAACCATGGCTTTGACTAGACGGACCTTTGTTGGCAAAGTAATGTCTCTGCTTTTTACTGCGCTGTCTAGATTGGTCATAGCGTCTCT
This sequence comes from Cephalophus harveyi, assembly GCA_006410635.1. NCBI lineage: Eukaryota > Metazoa > Chordata > Mammalia > Artiodactyla > Bovidae > Cephalophus > Cephalophus harveyi. The sequence goes on along the minus strand of SJYT01079283.1, from coordinate 247,860 downwards.
TCCAAGGAGCACCCCATGAACAGTATGAAAAGATTCACTAGCAGAAAAGACCCCAAACTGAAAACTGCTTCCCTGGTGGCTCAGAGCTTAAAGCGTCTGCCTCCAGTGTGGGAGACCCGGGTTCGATCCCTGGGTCTGGAAGATCCCTTGGAGAAGGAAATGGCAACCCACTCCAGTATGCTTGACTGGAGAATCCCATGGACGGAGGAGCCTGGTAGGCTACAGTCCATGGGGTCGCAAAGAGTCAGATCCGACTAAGCGACTTGAGTTCTTCACTTCACTTAGGACAGAGCTTCAATAACCAGTTCTATTTATTCTCCAGCAGAGGGCACTAGAGAGGAGCTGGCCAAGCCTGAGGAACACAGACCACAGTCACATTTAACAAACAGCCCGTTCAGGAGTTTGGGATTGACATATGTGCACTGCTATATATAAAATAGATAATCCACAAGGACCTACTGTAGAGCACAGGGAGCTCCACTCTGTATTCCGTAATAACGTATTTGGGAAAAGATTGGATATGTGTATAACTGAATGATTTCCCGCGCGCCTGAAACTAACACAACGTTGTAAGTCACTATACTGCAGTATGAAATAAAAATTAACAAAAAATAGCCCTTCAGTCTGGCCTCCTTCAGGATTCTCTCCACCCACTCACCCCCCATTCCCAACTTCCTCTTCAGAATACAGCCACCATCCGGCTCTCAAGCACCTCTGCTGACAGAGCAGGAAACAGACCTTGGGACGTTTTCCTAATCAGAAAAGTGAGAGTTGTTTACAAGTGATGGTCATTGTCTTGTGGGTAAGATGTCAGGATGCTTGGTGATCCCTGGGGGCACACATTTCTCTGCAGATTTCAGAGGGAGCCTCCCCTTTTACCAGCTCAGCCTTTTTTTTCTCCTTTGAGGAGAAATAGGGGGTCAAGGAGAGGGTGGTTGTGGAGTACAACCCAAAAGGCCACCACTAGGAGGATTACTTGGACCTTCACTTAATAAACTGGGTTGTTCTGACATCTCCAGATAGCCATTATTACTATTATCTCAAGAAGTCTTATTCTTTGAATGCATTTCTTAACCTAAATGCATTAATATCTAAATTATTGCATAATATCTAAACGTATTGATATCTAAATGATTTAGCAAACATTTACAAAAAGCAGAAATTTTAAAGAAATTAACCACTGTTTTCTAATTTTATTTTTTCTGACCTGTCTTCTTCTCTCTGGAGGCATGTGGAATCTTCTCTCTCTCCTTGGTGGTTGGAAGGAATACGGGTCGGGGGGTGCACCACCCAGATCCCCTTTGGGAGCAAGGCACTGGGAGAGTTGGTACTTGCAGTTGAGACCTTCTCTGGAATTGACTTTAACCAAACGGAGTGATCTTGCAGCCATGTGCATCCAATGTCTGGGTAATATGGAGGTACAAGGCTGAGTCCCCTTGGCTAAGCTGAAGACTTTGTTAAAGGGACATCCTGGCTCCTATGTTAAAGGGACATCGTGGCTCCAGAGCTACCTAGAAGATCAGCTGAGACTCTGGTTTGCCAGACAACACTTGCCCTCCTGCTTCCTGCCTGGCCTCTAGGACAAGAACTAAGGTCAAGTCACAATATACTCCAGTGAGGGAAGGGCTGGGTCTGCCAGGTGAGGACGGGGGTCATCGGGTGATGGAGCTGCAGGGCTCAGCTATCGTGTTCCATAGGAGCCAGGAGGTTGGTCTCAGGGCTGTGCCCTGAGGGTGCTGGACCAAAGCGGGTAGAACAAGAAGTTGGATAGTGGAGACGCTATTAATATGGGAACACTCACTCATGATGGGCTTCCCTGATGGTTCAGATGGTAAAGAATCTGCCTGCAATGTAGGAGACCCATGTTTGATCTCTGGGTCAGGAAAATTTCCTGGAGAAAGGAATGGCTACCTACTCCAGTACTCTTGCCTGGACAATTCCATGGACAGAGGAGCCTGGTGGGTTACAGTCCATGGGGTCACAAAGAGAAGGACCTGACTGAGTGACTAACACACAGTCACTCATGATGGGGGATTTAGCAAGGATCTCAGAGGAGGTGCTATCCCCTAGTAGGGTGATTTGGAAGCCTATAAAAAGTGGTGGCCACATTGTTATTCAGTCATTACGTCGTGTCCTATTCTTTGCAACCCCATGGACTGCAGCACACCAGGCTCTCCTGTCTTTCACCATCTTCTGGAGTTTGCTCAAGCTCATGTCCATCGAGTCGGTGATGCCATTCCACCATCTCATCCTCTATCATCCCCTTCTCTTACCCTCAATTTTTCCCAGCACCAGGGTCTTTTCCAGTGAGTCAACTCTTCACATCAGGTGGCCAAAGTATTGGTGCTTCAGCTTCAGCATCAGTCCTTCCAAGGAATATTCAGGACTGATTTCCTTCAGGATGGACTGGTTTGATCTCCTTATTGTCCAAGGGACTCTCAAGAGTCTTGTGGCCACACTGAGAGTTGTAGAAATGCTGGAACAGGATCAAAGTTTCAAGGTCAAATCATGCTCAATTTTATGTACTATGTAAAGGCAAAAAACCCACTAGGTGACTTGGGGCCATGGATCATCCCAGAAGACACTTCATTGACCAAAGCAATGAGGGGTGTACAGAGAAGAGAAAGACCCACTGTCTTTGAGAAGTTTAGTGTAGGCTCTTCCCTGTAGGACAGCGCTGGTGGTAGGAAATAGTGTTATAGAGCTGGGATTCTTGCAGCAAAGAGGGTGAGAGGAGCCAGAACTCAGATGGGAGCCCTTGTTAGAAGCCAGGTGGGCACAATTGTTGTAATAAGTGGCATGACTGGAAGTCACCCAGTGTTCCCTGACCAATAGAGAGCTAAAGGGGTGACCAGTAAAATATGTTGCTCTGAGGGTCAAATAGGTGGTCAGTTGTGTCATGGTACACAAACAACCCTTGGTGATTCACTAGAACTTTCAGAACGCGGAAGAGCTGTTGTTCTCATGGTTACAATTTATTGCAGGGAAAAGATACAGCTTAAAATCAGCAAAGGCAAAAGGCACCTGGAAAGAGGGCGGGAGAAACTAGGTGTGAGTGTCCAGCTGTCCTCTCCCAGGGGAGTCACGGGAGGTGCTTCAGTCTCCCAGCAACGGTGTGTGACCACAGGTGGCGTTTTGACAGCCAGAGAAGCCTAGCTGAGCCTTCTAGTCTAAGCTTGGGGTTGGTCATATAGACACGAAGTTCCCATATGCTTGATGTTTGCGGCTCAGCCCCCAGCCCCTCCAGGTTTCAAACTGACACAGCATGGCCAAAAGCTCCCCCCATAAGTGACAATGATAGTGTTAACTGTGTCCCAAGGCCCCAGGTTCAAAGACACTCTGATCAGTTAGGATATCCTGAGGGCTTAGAGGTTATCTCCTACTAGCCAGTCGGGAGCCAATTTCTTTGGACCATGCATGGTTTGAACACCCTAGACCTGTTGAGTTAAATCTAATACTGCACATCAGCCAACAGGAATCTTGCTTTTTTGGTAAAGAAAAGAAATCAAGGAAGGATAATCAGGAGTTTGAAGGTTGTCCCCCCCCAAAAGGGTCCCAATTCCTTGCCCAGTTACAGGACTTGCAGTTCTGAGTCCTGGAGCATCTGGAGGAAAGGAGAGACCTGACTCCTGGGAAGGAGGACCCTCCCCTTCCCAGGAGTGTATGGTGGCAAAGTGTATGGTGGGCATTTGCCCCCAGACCTTCCATTTAGCTCACTGAGCACTGAGGACGAGGGGACACACAAGCTCTTCAGGGACTATTAAGCACATGCACTGAGCTGACACTGATCCCTGAAGACAAAACATCACTCTGGCCCCTGGTCAGAGAGGGTGCACATGGGACCAGGCAGCTGAGGGTGTCCTGGGTCAGTCCAGCTCCTAGCGAGCCCACCAGGCCCATTGACCCAGGTGGTGCTCATTTTCAAGTCTCTGAAAGTATCATTGGAGCACACATTTGATAGTTGCTGGAGTTCTCACAATCCTTCCTTGACCCACGGTGTAAGAACTATGCTGGGAAGACCAAAAACGAACCCTGGAAGTATCCCCTCTCAGGCTGCTAAAATATACTTTAAAAAAGTCACATTTAACATGCTGCTATATTTAAAATAGATAACCAACAAGGACCTACTGTACAGCACAGGGAACTCTGCTCAATATTCTATAATAATCTAACTGGGAAAATAATTTGAAAAAATGTGCTGCTGCTAAGTTGCTTCAGGCGTGTTCAACTCTGTGAGACCCTGTGGACTGTAGCCCACTAGGTTCCTCTGTCCATGGGATTCTTCTAGCAAGAATATTGGAGTGGATTGCCATGCCCTCTGCAAAATACTGGAGTGGGTTGCCATGCCCTCCTTCAGGGGATCTTCCCAACCAAGGGATCAAACCCAGGTCTCATGCATTGCAGGCAGATTCTTTACCATCTGAGCTACCAGGGAAAAAGTATAGATACAGATACATGTATATGTATAACTGAATTACTTTTCTGTACACCTGAAACTAACACAGCATTGCTAATCAACACTATTCTAATATAAAATAAAAAAAATTCCCCTGCTCTCTGAAGAACTTGGGAAATCTGGATATTCTGTAGAATATCCTGTTTGGGCATGATATTGATGATCAGGCCAAGTGAGTAAGAATGTCAGAGGTATTGGTAATTATGTCCCTTTTACTTAAAAACTAATCTTATAATCCACTTTTTACCTATCAGTTTGTTTATCATTGAATTCTTTCTGGATGGACACAGAGAGCCCAAGCATTACTGCATCCTGATACCAGGAACTAAGGCCTGACCCAGGAGGAGGATGGAATGATGACTCCTTCTGACTTCAGTCAACTAAAACTTGGACTCTGTTGACCTTTGCCCCAATTCTTTGCTGAATTCTCCTCTGTTCAAGCCCCCTTATGAGTATGCATGTACCTCTAGGTTAAAACTTCCCCAAGTTTGCTGCTCTGAGAGACCCTGGGAAAAGATTCCCCCATCCCCATTCTCCTCACTGGCTGCAAGTAATCAATCCTTCCTTCTCCCCCGTCCACACACAAAAAAAGTCAATCACTCTATTATACAGCTGTAACATATAATATTGTACACCAACTATACTTCAATTTTATTTTTAATATAAATTTATTTATTTTAATTGGAGGCTAATTACTTTGCATTATTGTATTGGTTTTGCCATACATTGACACGAATCCACCACGGGTATATACGTGTTCCCCATCCTGAACCCCCCTCCCACCTCCCTCCCCATCCCATCCCTCTGGGTCATCCCAGTGTACCAACCCCAAGCACCCTGTATCATGCATTGAACCTGGACTGGCTATTCGTTTCACATACGATTATACACGTTTCAATGCTATTCCCCCAAATCATCCCACCCTTGCCCTCTCCCACAGAGTCCAAAAGACTGTTCCATACATCTGTGTCTCTTTTGCAGTCTAAATTCCATATATATGCGTTAGCATACAGTATTGGTGTTTTTCTTTCTGGCTTACTTCACTCTGTATAATAGGTTCCATTTTCATCCACCTCATTAGAACTGATTCAAATGTATTCTTTTTAATGGCTGAGTGATACTCCATTGTGTATATGTACCACAGCTTTATTATCCATTCATCTGCTGATGGACATTTAGGTTGCTTCCATGCCCTGGCTATTATAAACAGTGCTGTGATGAACATTGGGGTACACGTGTCTCTTTCAATTCTGGTTTCCTCAGTGTGTATGCCCAGCAGTGGGATTCCTGGGTCATATGGCAGTTCTATTTCCAGTTTTTTAAGGAATCTCCACACTGTTCTCCATAGTGGCTGTACTAGTTTGCATTCCCACCAACAGTGTAAAAGTGTTCCCTTTTCTCCACACCCTCTCCAGCATTTATTGCTTGTAGACTTTTGCATAGCAGCCATTCTGACTGGCGTGAAATGGTACCTCATTGTGGTCTTGATTTGCATTTCTCTGATAATGAGTGATTTTGAGCATCTTTTCATGTGTTTGTTAGCCATCTGTATGTCTTCTTTGGAGAAATGTCTATTTAGTTCCTTGGCCCATTTTTGATTGGGTCGTTTATTTTTCTGGAATTGAGCTGCAGGAGTTGCTTGTATATTTTTGAGATTAATTCTTTGTCAGTTGCTTCATTTATTATTATTTTCTGCCATTCTGAAGGCTGTCTTTTCACCTTGCTTATAGTTTCCTTTGTTGTGCAAAAGCTTTTAATTTTAATTAGGTCCCATTTGTTTATTTTTGCTTTTATTTCCAATATTCTGGGAGGTGGGTCATAGAGGATCCTGCTGTGATTTATGTCGGAGAGTGTTTTGCCTATGTTCTCCTCTAGGAGTTTTATAGTTTCTGGTCTTACGTTTAGATCTTTAATCCATTTTGAGTTTATTTTTGTGTATGGTGTTAGAAAGTGTTCTAGTTTCATTCTTTTACAAGTGGTTGACCAGTTTTCCCAGCACCACTTGTTAAAGAGATTGTCTTTACTCCATTGTATATTTTTGCCTCCTTTGTCAAAGATAAGGTGTCCATAGGTGTGTGGATTTATCTCTGGGCTTTCTATTTTGTTCCATTGATCTATATTTCTGTCTTTGTGCCAGTACCATACTGTCTTGATGACTGTGGCTTTGTAGTAGAGCCTGAAGTCAGGCAGGTTGATTCCTCCAGTTCCATTCTTCTTTCTCAAGACTGCTTTGGCTATTCAAGTTTTTTTGTATTTCCATACAAATTGTGAAATTATTTGTTCTAGTTCAGTGAAAAATACCGCTGGTAGCTTGATAGGGGTTGTATTCAATCTATAGATTGCTTTGGGTAGTATACTCATTTTCACTATACTGATTCTTCCAATCCATGAACATGGTATATTTCTCCATCTATTAGTGTCCTCTTTGATTTCTTTCACCAGTGTTTTATAGTTTTCTATATATAGGTCTTTTGTTTCTTTAGGTAGATATATTCTTAAGTATTTTATTCTTTTCATTGCAATGGTGAATAGAATTGTTTCCTTAATTTCTCTTTCTGTTTTCTCATTGTTAGTGTATAGGAATGCAAGGGATTTCTGTGTGTTGATTTTATATCCTGCAACTTTACTATATTCATTGATTGGCTCTAGTAATTTTCTGGTGGAGTCTTTAGGATTTTCTATGTAGAGGATCATGTCATCTGCAAACAGTGAGAGTTTTATTTCTTCTTTTCCAATCTGGATTCCTTTTATTTCTTTTTCTGCTCTGATTACTGTGGCCAAAACATCCAAAACTATGTTGAATAGTAGTGATGAGAGTGGGCACCCTTACTTCAATTTTAGAATGTGACATTCAGGGATGATGACAGAGACTTGTGCCATTCTTAGAGATTAAAAAAGATGCAAAGTGATGGTCCCAATGACAGCCCCATTTAATTCCTTGGTCTGTCCCTTACAAAAGCTGACAGGTCCTAGAGGATAACTGTGGAATAACATTGTTGTTGTTTGGTCACCCAGCCGTGTCTGACTCTTTGTGACCCCTTGGACTGCAGCATGCCAGGTCTGCAGGAATAATGTAAACCTAACCAAATAAAGTTCTGTGCCAGGTGTAGTATTTTCCTAGAGCAGATTAATCCAGCCTAAGGTGGGAGGTATCCACCTTTGATCTGGGGCACGTTCTTCACTCCTGTTTTTAGAAGGGTCAGAAACTCTTTGTATTCCCAGGGGACCCACAATCATACACACTTAGCAACCTTGCCCTGGAGTGTTGTATTAATTCTCCTGCTTTGTATCATGACTGTCCTCTGAAGAACATGGGAAATCCAGACAATCTGCAGAATATTCCCTTTGGGTATAATATTGATGATATGAATCAGACCAGTTAAGCAAGAATGTCAGAGGTATTAATTAGTAAGGCAGGTGCACTCCAGGGGGTGGTAGACAAACCATGTGAAGAGTCAGGATCCTAGCACATCAGTAAAACTGTTCATGGCCAGTGGTCTGGGGCATGCCTGGACAACTCTCCAAAACAAAAGATGAACTATTACCTCTTATAGTCCCCACCACTAAGATAAAAATCACAATACCCCGCAGGCTTCTTTGGATCTTGGAGGCAGTATATTCCACAACTGGTATCTTTCTCCGATCCGTTTATAGAGGGACGTGAAAAGATCCCCGCTTTGCCTATGACCCAGAAGAGGAAGGTTGGTCTGCAAAGCCAGCAGCTCTGCACTGTGGGCCATACAAACCCACACTGGTGATGAGAAAGATGCTGTGAAATAGTCACACAAAGATCCAATAGGATGATCACAATGTAGACCTTAAGGTTCTGGAGCAAGGCCATTTCACCTGCAACAGAGACCCACACACTGTTTAAGTAGAGATCTTGGGTGATCACTGGTCCTGGTTGGAAACCGGGTGAGAGGTAGCCTTAGCTCCTTGATGTGAGCTAGTGTCTGTGGAACCCACTGAATCATAAGGTAGGGTGATTGTGAGGTGGGAGGTGTACACATGTGACCCTCCCATGAGTAGGATGGGGGTCATCGCAAACTGTCAAGTGTGGTGCACCAAGTCCACGTCACCCACTGTTGTTGCACCAGCCCCTCTCCACCAGCTCATCCAAGATAGAAGAATCCTGGTGGGTTGGTCGGGGGCTAGAGGAGGAAGGTGGGCACAGGAGGTCTGGGGAAGAGACCTGGAGGTAGAGTGCCTCCAAGTGTGAAGATCTTTGCATCACGTGTTAACACACACCAGAGCCCTTCTGGCCCCTTAGTTGTTTAGCATCTTTTCCATGTTAGGTGCCGTCTGGAAGAGATGGGTTTTCTCAGTAGACAAGAGCCCAGAGAGACCAAGCGGAGGTGGCAGAGCCTCATTCCTAGGTGATTCCTAGAGGAATCACTCTGATCACTGCAGTGTTTGGGGAAGGTCTTCCTCTTTCTGGGAGCTGAGGTCATATCATTAAGTTATCCTATCTGTAAAATAAAGTTCCTATGTCTGGAAGGAAGCAGACACGTCCACCTCATCCAAGGGCTCCATTACCTAGGCTCAGAGCCTTGGAGTGGCTTGCGGGTGTCCAGCTGCAGCTGAGGCAAAACCTGGTCTCCCATCTTGGCTCAGTGCCTGTCCACCCTCCACCACCTGGGGTCTGGGCTTTGCAGAGTGTTTGAAAAGCCAGCAAATGAAAATCTATTGCTGCCCTCTTGTTTATCTGCTCCTGTTTTAGGGAAAATTGAGACCTTGAATCTGGGCATTCCAAAGGGCAATCAATTAGCCAGATGCTGGCATTGGACACAAAGGTAGAGTTACTCTTTCCATCCAGGCAGGAGGGAGCCAGCTATTCATTTTAACAGGAAAATTATAGGCTAGCGTCTATAACAGCATCTGAGTTTATGTTCTCTTAGTTTCTGGATGGTTTTCAGTGCATTCATCGCCATATATGCTGTTGGGCTGAAACAAACATTTCTAATAATTAAAATGCTCTTTTTTTCTCTCCCATCATTCCAAAATCTTAATAAACCACAGCTCACTGCTTTGTGGAAAGGAATGTCTATAACAGCATCTGAGTTTATGTTCTCTTAGTTTCTGGATGGTTTTCAGTGCATTCATCGCCATATATGCTGTTGGGCTGAAACAAACATTTCTAATAATTAAAATGCTCTTTTTTTCTCTCCCATCATTCCAAAATCTTAATAAACCACAGCTCACTGCTTTGTGGAAAGGAAACCCCCAGAGGAAAAATGGAGTGTATCTCCTAAAACTTTCAGGAGAAATGGAGTGTGTCTCCTAAAACTTTCAAACAGAGTCACATTTGTAGAAATGAGGTCGTTAACAGCCTGAATTACTCAGCCCAGACCACTGTCTACCCTCCACATCAGGGTCATGGGATTTCTTTCTTCGCAGTCAGTTTGATAGTTTCATTGCCCAGGATGTCTCAGGTAGTGAGAGGTAGAACCAGACACCTGGACTCCTGAACCTACATTCTTAACTATGCTGACAGCTTGGAGAAGCAAGCACTCCTCAATGGCAAATCATCTCTAGGAGTGATATTTTTTGATATTTGTCTTTGCCTGAATTGCTTCACTTACTATGATCATCTCTAGGTCTGCCCATGTTGCTGCAAATGGCATTGTCATCTTTTCTTTATATGTTAATCCTTTTATTTAATAAATCAATTTACTTTTATTTTTAAAGAGAAATTAGACATCTATTTCTTAAAAAAAGAGAGAGAGAGACCCCGTCAGGGAATCTATACGTATGAGGGTAATTCTTTGATTTTGAAGTGAATAAATGCTCAGGCCAAGCGACAGAGGATAAGATGGCTGGATGGCATCACTGACTCAATTGACCTGAGCTTGAGTGAACTCCAGGAGTTGGTGATGGACAGGGAGGCCTAGCACGCTGTGATTCATAGGGTCTCAAAGAGTCAGACACGATTGAGCGACTGAACTGAACTGAAAAAGTGCTCTTGATGGTATAGGTAGGGGACTATGTCAGGAAGCATTGTCACCTTTTAACGACCATCACTTCCTCTAATGATATCAGTGTTGTAAGTCCTAAGTGAAAATGGATACTCGGTAGTCATAGCAGGTGAGTGGCTGTCACAAACCTCAGCAGATGATTGACTTAGTTCTTGGGCGTCATTGGAGGAGTCTAAGGAGTGAGGTGATTGGGTCGAGGAGATGAACTCGGCAGAACTGTAGGACAAACAGAGGGGGTGAGCAGAGGCTTCTGCTGGTGATGTTCCCCTCAAGGGAAGAGGACACCCCCAAGGACATCTCTCAATGTCCTGAGAAACTCAAGCAGCAGTACTGTGCTGCTTTCAGATGTGTGGCTCGGGCAACCCTTTAAGGAACTGGCCTGATGGTCCTAAAACTGAAAATGAGAAGTAGTGTCAACTATCACGTGATTAGTGACTTTATCTCATCTCACACTGGATGTCACGCCTCTCCTTTACTTTTAGAAAGCCACCCCCCAAACACTTTCAATCTATCTTTTGAGCTCATTCTGACATGAATGCCGTGTTTTATGATTGAATAGCATTTCAAACCCTGTTCCATTTGAACTAGGTTCAACTGCCCTTGGAATTTTTGTCCTTGGGAATTTTTATCATCACCTTAGCACCTCCTCATCAACTATGTAGCCACAGTTAAATAGCATTTATATCAGGGAGAGATTCAGGAGCTTTATGATTCCAAAAACAAAGCACAGACACACAAAACAAACAACAGCTGTTATAAATACAGAATCTGGTCTGGTGTGCACAAGTTTTATAATAAATTATAGTAGAATCTGTTGTCAATCTGATGGGACTTCGAATTCAATCATTGCCATGCTTATGGCCTTCTTTCAATAGTGTACCACCTGAATTTCGAATATTGGGATTATTGAGATGTTTCCATGATTTATGGGGACAGAGGGATGAAGTATTCGAAGCTGGAATTGTTCTGTATGCAACCTTGGCTTCCTGCCTTGGTCTTCCACATGGTGCATCTTCAAAGCAGTAGGGCTTAGGTTTGAACTGCATTTTCTTTGCTAAAGGAACACGTGGATGGCAGGATGTAGTTCACTGTCATCAGCACTGAAAGTCAAAAGACTGGCGCCAGTGCAAGGAATGGTGTGAAACGGTCAGTTTTCAGGCCACAAGTTCTTTGAGGACTTGCTGGGACTGAGCTGTGTTAAAAACGAGCATTTCCAGGTCAGCTGCTGGCTGACCAGCAAAAAACAAATCAATCCACTGGGTTTGCCCCAGATTTGTTCCCTCACCTTAGGAAGACCTACAGGCTTTGAACTTCATAAACATACATTTGCATTTATGTTTTAAAACCTAGGTCTCTTGTGAATGAACGTGGTGCTGTTTCCAAAATGCAGATGCAGAAGTAGAAATAATTCCATTCGTTATGTCACCAAATCGAGTTCATTGTGCGGGAAAGAGTTCTGGTTTGAGCTGGGCGCTTTGACCTCGTGTTTTGGCTGATCAGCAACATTCAATGTTTATCTTTGATAATGGATTTCTGGCAAAACTTCTGTTTTCATTCAGTGAACTACTGAGAATTATAAATTCTGAAATCTGGGCAGACTGGTCAACGATGTGATAAACACAGCTTCACAGATGGAAGCAGGGCCTGCCTCACAGGGCGCAGGCCATGTAATTTATCAACAGTTATTACAGTCAAACAGCAGATCTCCAGCTGAGTTCAAGAGTTCTTTCTAACAGAGCTATAACCTGATTTGCTTACAAAACACATGTATTAATAAGAGCAAAAACGAAAAGAGCAAAACTAGCAGAGGCCAGGGGAACTTTCGGTGGCTGAAGGTCCAGGTCTCCTTCTCTGGTTTGCTGCCACTCTCTCATCATGTTCCTGCCGTATGCTACCTGTGGGGCAACCTTGTTCATAAAGAACCCGGGACCAACGGATGGTACCCTTTAGTTCCTAATACCTACCAATCCCTCCACAAAGGCATCCCAAATGCACATGGACATGGTGTCAAGGTACTTTTGCCATACTGCGGTAGGTCTAGTGCAAGTACCCTAGCCCCTCTTCCAACCAGACAGCTGCTCCTAAGCCCTGCTGGTATGGACATTTTGGATCATTCTCTGCTTAGAAGATTTAGCTTATCCCAAGCTGACAAAAGAGGCTTCTCTCTACGTCACTGCAAAGCCAGTGAATGAACCTACTCGAGGACCAGCCCCCAATCAGACATCTGCACAGTAGTGAGTCCTCTCATCTTTGGAAACCCAGAGAGATCCAGCCAGCCTTTGAGACCTTCATGATGGGAAAATCAAGAGAGCTGTTGTCTGGAGCGTGAGGCCCTTGCTAACTCTGACACCTGAACCAAAGGTTTGTTTTCCCTCCAGGAGTGGGCACAGAGCTGAGGGTTGCCCAGCCCAGCCTCCTGGACCTCCTTCATTGGCATCCAGAGAGGGAGCTAGGCATGCTTGCCACGGGTACCACTGACCAACCTCCTTCACCCCCAAGGTCAGCTATTGTCTTGCCTTTGGAGAATGATGGACATAAAGCCTGCAGGGAGAACTCAAATGAGGATGGTGGGATCTGCTCACCTAGTAAATTCCAACTGCACATCCATCTGACCCAGACATCAAGCGAGGCGCTGGGGACCCAGCCAGGAGTGGGAACGGTGCCTCTCCCCAGGGAGCGGCTCAGCATTTTCTGAAGAAATGAAGAAGAGAGGAAGGTTGACGGAGATGAGCCAGCGTCTTGTGGGGTCTTAGCGGGGTTCTAAGATGACACCGTAGACCACATCCTTGTGCTCACCTGCAGCTGTGGGAAGTTTCCCAGATCACTGACTTAATCCCACCTCCAGCACATGTCTGCTTCTCCCTTTTCTCTACCCGGGGCTGAGGGCAGCCAGGAGGTGTTAGCCCCCTGATGTCCCTAGGGTGACACTCAAGCAGCTGGGATCCTGGTTTCTCTTCCGAGCCTCCTCCGGGGACCTAGGCGAGGCTGAGACAGACCTCACACCTCACTCAGGGACCTGCCTCAGAAGGAGCCCCGGTCACCCACAGCTCAGCCCGCACACTGACACAGAACTTTGTCAGCTTCCCTGCCTGGCGTTCCCCCCTCCCTCACAGAGCCTTCTAGGCTTCCTCCCAGTTAGCCCCTTGGCTCAAATCCTTGCCTCAGACTCATGGGGGGTACAGGCTAAGGATCTGAAATAACACCTGATACCATGATGACTCTCCCGTGGAGGAGGGAGGAGGCAGCCAGCCCCAGGTTCACACTTGGTCGGGCAGAGTGGCCCACCTTGGATGAAGTCCCACCTGTTCTTATGACCAAACAACTTTGTGTGTTTACCCAGTCTGACCTGTTTTATGCAGCCATCCTCCTGAGGTGACTCCAAGAGAGTTTATAAAGGATTTGGAAAGTTAGCAAGTATGAAACACTTAAGAAGGCTCATCTCTTCCCATTTCCCCATGTGATGGATGCTTTTCAAGTGATGCTCATGCGGTCATGGGTCAGCCCTCCCCTTCCCGATGTCCTGGCCTCAGGAAATACAGGCCCTCCTTTTCCTGAGACAGGAAGCACAGGTGCACTGTCTCTCAGGAAAATTCCTTAGGGCCAGATGTGTTTTAGCATTTGAATGGTTCAGATGCTGGAAGGATAAAAGACTACTTACACCATATACGACATCTTACCTCTGGGAGAGTCTGAGACCACATCTCCTGATCAAACAGTTTAAAATTTCTGCATCTCTGTGCTGAACATGAGTTTGCCCCAACCCTACAGAAACTTTTGATTCTCAGAACATTTCAGATTTCAAATTGCAAGCATGAGATGGTGAGGCTGTTTCATATCCTAATCACCCAAGTTCTGTCACCTTGGGTCCTGCCGCCTGTCCCTCCTCTTCTGTGACCCCTTCTCTGACTTTTGAAGGACTCAGAGGACCCATAGTCTATAGCATAAGATATAGCTCTTGATACTACCTTAGCTTATATTGTTTTCTCATGGTTTTCATGCATGAATCTTTCACTTCAATTTTAAAAATCCTTGAAGGCAGCAATCACATTTTATGTACCACACTGCATTTAGCAAGCCTTTTTTGGTTGCAGGAAAAATGAATCCTTATTCAGCTTTTAAAAATTGAATTTGGGGTCTTCTAACTGAAAAGTATAGGAACAAACCCTGATTCAGGTCCAGCTGGATCCAGGGACTCCATCAGTGCATCAAGGTTCTATCTGAGAGCTCTCTGTGTCTCTGGATGCTGCTCCTTCTTGACCAAGCATTCTATATGGCAACCCCTAGAGGTTTGAGGTTTATAACTAACTAAGCAGTTTTCAGGGAGGACAGGTTCTCTGTCCAGATGCTTTCACAAAAACTCTCAGCAATCACATGCATCGGCCAGCTTGGTCCTGAACCAATCTCTGCAGTCAAGAGCAGCTCTGTCTTTCTTCACCAATGTGGGCACTTGTTTCCCCATGAAACAAGTGCTTCCACACATTACTGGTAGAAGATGAAATGGTACAGCTCCCCAGGAGGGGCAATTAGATGTACACTGACCCTTTGACCCAGAAATCCCATCTCCAGGAAACTGTCCCACCAATGCAGTTGGCAAACAAATGTAATATGTGCACACAAACTTATTAACCACAGAGCTATTTGTAATGACAAAAGATCGGAAATGATCAAATGTCCATCAGCAAGAGACTGATTGAATAAAACCAAGGCTCACCCATACAATGGAGCTGTTAAAAGGTGTGAGGAATATTGTGATGGCTCATTTTATGGGTTGACCTTATTGAATTGTAGGGTGCCCGGATAGTTGGTCAGACACTATTCTGGGTGTGTCTGGGAGGATGTTTCTGGGTGAGATTAATGTTTAAATTGGTAGACTGAGTGCTGAAGGAAGCAGATGATCCTCTCCACTGTGTGTGGGCCACATCCAATCAGTTGAAGGCTTGAAGAGAACAAAAAGCTGACCCTCATTCCAGTAAGAGAGAGGCCTTCCTGTCTGATAGCCTTTGAGTTGGGACATCAGTCTTTCCCTGCCTTTGGACTGGAGTGTTTGACATCACACAGTGCAAGTAAACATCACTTCATGGTTGCTGAACCTCCTGATACTGGTCCCACAGATACACTCAGCAACGCTTCCTGAATAAGTGAATATGTCAATCAATTAACCCACACGTGAAGGTTGATACTGCAGAGGTTATTCAGTCTGTAAAAACAAGAAAATACACAGGCTGGTATGAAATTACACAATGGTTATTCAGGGTCTTTTGGGGCTCCATACACATTTATAATTTTTTTCATTCTATTTCTGTGGAAAATGTCATTGATAATTTGATACTGATTCCTTTGAATTTGTAGATTATCTGCGGTAGTGTAGTCATTTTGACAAGATTGACTTTTAAATCCAAGAACGTGGTCTATCTTTCTGTTTGTGTCATCTTCGATTTCTTTCATCACCATGTTATAGTTTTAAAGAAGGCTCATCTCTTCCCATTTCCCCATGTGATGGATGCTTTTCAAGTGATGCTCATGCGGTCATGGGTCAGCCCTCCCCTTCCCGATGTCCTGGCCTCAGGAAATACAGGCCCTCCTTTTCCTGAGACAGGAAGCACAGGTGCACTGTCTCTCAGGAAAATTCCTTAGGGCCAGATGTGTTTTAGCATTTGAATGGTTCAGATGCTGGAAGGATAAAAGACTACTTACACCATATACGACATCTTACCTCTGGGAGAGTCTGAGACCACATCTCCTGATCAAACAGTTTAAAATTTCTGCATCTCTGTGCTGAACATGAGTTTGCCCCAACCCTACAGAAACTTTTGATTCTCAGAACATTTCAGATTTCAAATTGCAAGCATGAGATGGTGAGGCTGTTTCATATCCTACTCACCCAAGTTCTGTCACCTTGGGTCCTGCCGCCTGTCCCTCCTCTTCTGTGACCCCTTCTCTGACTTTTGAAGGACTCAGAGGACCCATAGTCTATAGCATAAGATATAGCTCTTGATACTACCTTAGCTTATATTGTTTTCTCATGGTTTTCATGCATGAATCTTTCACTTCAATTTTAAAAATCCTTGAAGGCAGCAATCACATTTTATGTACCACACTGCATTTAGCAAGCCTTTTTTGGTTGCAGGAAAAATGAATCCTTATTCAGCTTTTAAAAATTGAATTTGGGGTCTTCTAACTGAAAAGTATAGGAACAAACCCTGATTCAGGTCCAGCTGGATCCAGGGACTCCATCAGTGCATCAAGGTTCTATCTGAGAGCTCTCTGTGTCTCTGGATGCTGCTCCTTCTTGACCAAGCATTCTATATGGCAACCCCTAGAGGTTTGAGGTTTATAACTAACTAAGCAGTTTTCAGGGAGGACAGGTTCTCTGTCCAGATGCTTTCACAAAAACTCTCAGCAATCACATGCATCGGCCAGCTTGGTCCTGAACCAATCTCTGCAGTCAAGAGCAGCTCTGTCTTTCTTCACCAATGTGGGCACTTGTTTCCCCATGAAACAAGTGCTTCCACACATTACTGGTAGAAGATGAAATGGTACAGCTCCCCAGGAGGGGCAATTAGATGTACACTGACCCTTTGACCCAGAAATCCCATCTCCAGGAAACTGTCCCACCAATGCAGTTGGCAAACAAATGTAATATGTGCACACAAACTTATTAACCACAGAGCTATTTGTAATGACAAAAGATCGGAAATGATCAAATGTCCATCAGCAAGAGACTGATTGAATAAAACCAAGGCTCACCCATACAATGGAGCTGTTAAAAGGTGTGAGGAATATTGTGATGGCTCATTTTATGGGTTGACCTTATTGAATTGTAGGGTGCCCGGATAGTTGGTCAGACACTATTCTGGGTGTGTCTGGGAGGATGTTTCTGGGTGAGATTAATGTTTAAATTGGTAGACTGAGTGCTGAAGGAAGCAGATGATCCTCTCCACTGTGTGTGGGCCACATCCAATCAGTTGAAGGCTTGAAGAGAACAAAAAGCTGACCCTCATTCCAGTAAGAGAGAGGCCTTCCTGTCTGATAGCCTTTGAGTTGGGACATCAGTCTTTCCCTGCCTTTGGACTGGAGTGTTTGACATCACACAGTGCAAGTAAACATCACTTCATGGTTGCTGAACCTCCTGATACTGGTCCCACAGATACACTCAGCAACGCTTCCTGAATAAGTGAATATGTCAATCAATTAACCCACACGTGAAGGTTGATACTGCAGAGGTTATTCAGTCTGTAAAAACAAGAAAATACACAGGCTGGTATGAAATTACACAATGGTTATTCAGGGTCTTTTGGGGCTCCATACACATTTATAATTTTTTTCATTCTATTTCTGTGGAAAATGTCATTGATAATTTGATACTGATTCCTTTGAATTTGTAGATTATCTGCGGTAGTGTAGTCATTTTGACAAGATTGACTTTTAAATCCAAGAACGTGGTCTATCTTTCTGTTTGTGTCATCTTCGATTTCTTTCATCACCATGTTATAGTTTTCAGAGTACAAGTCTTTTGCCTCCTTAGGTGGGTTTATCCCTAGGTATTTTATTCTTTTCGATGTGATGGTAAATGAATAGTTGAAAATGAAATGAAAAATGAAAAATTAGGAGTTTGGGGTTGACATATATATACTACTATACTTAAATAACCAACAATAACCTACTGTATAGCACAAGGAACTCTGCTCAATATTCTTTAATGACCTAAATGGGAAAAGAACTTGAAAAAGATTAGATACGTGTGTATGTATGACTAAATCACTTTGCTGTATGCCTGAAACTAATGCAACATAATAAATCAACTATAGTCTAGTATAAAATAAAATTTTAAAAAATAAATAATTCTATACACGGATCACAAGCATTGCTGGTTATAGACAGGAGGGGAAACAAAGCAAGAGAAAAGTGGTCTGACTCAGCCTTGCCAGATGGTGAAAATATGAAGAGCAGAAAAACATGCAGGTCCAGAATCACTCAGCCAGGGTCACGGAAAGAATCTGAGGATCTGCAGCAAAGACTTGTCACAAAGCACACTTCACTTCCAGAGCAGAACAAGCCCAACAGCCCCTATATGAAAAGTTTGACATGATATCTTCTGAGAAATCGGACCACTGCAAGCTCTTCCTACTGTTAAGCTAGCTTGCCTCCAACTGCTTACATTCCTTTGTGGACTTTCAAATCATGAGCCTGCAAGGGATTACTCTAATGTTCTGCGGTAATCTGTCATTCCATGTAACAAAACATTTCATGATAAATCACTAAAAATATCCCCTGCAGCTTGAAAAGCAGATCTGTTTGGTGATGCAAGCACGGGGTGAAGAGGAGGTGGTTTAGGCTGGGCATCCCCCCTCCCCCACTGACCCACAACAAAGCTGGAACAGGTGCAGCCCCAGCCTTGATTGGCATGACTGAGCCCTTCACTGCAAGATTCCAGCTCCCTCGGCCCCTCAAAAGTGGCTTCAGGGGATGAAGCCCCTGGGAGAAATGCCCAGGGGATGATGATGATCTTCAGGGGATGACGCCCTGGGAGAAAACCGATAGGACTTACTTCTGGTACTGTCTGAGTCCATCTGTAGTCTGTGCAGGTCCTCGACACGGTGAACACCGCTTATTTGTTGTGGACTTGAAAAGGGTAAATGGGAACCTAGGTGACTGGACTAAACCTAACCTGGGATCAGCAGTCCCTCTGCAGCGAAGCCTGGAGGTAGAAACCTCAGAGCAAAGACCTTATGTGGGAGGAGGGAGTCTCACCCAGAAGTCACCCAGGGGACCCTTGTATTAGCAAAGGTTCCACTCCTTGTCCCTTGGATGGGGCAACATGAGGTTCGTCCCCAGGTGGACTGTGCCCGGTTTCCCATAATGGTGGCCTCATCATAAACACAACCTGTACTGGCTGCTTCTCTGTCCTTCCCCACTTCTCAACTCCCTGAGATGAGCTGCTAATACAGCAATGTTCTCCTCAAAGCCTGCCTCCTGGGAAACCAAGTCAGGACAGCCCCAGAGGCCCACAGACCCCTCTGAGCTCAGCAGAACGTGGAAGAGACTCCAGACTCTTAGCAGAGTTGTGTCGTAGGCAGTGTTAGTGCTGCGAGGAGTTGACCGAGAACCATGGAGATGGAGCAGCAGGGCCAGTGGGAACGCAAGGGCCGAATTCTGTAGAGACAGCGCAGGCAGAAACTGGGATTCCTTCCCTGTGATGTGGGTCTGAGAGTGAGCCCACCTCAGCCCAGCCCAGCTCGGCTTGCATCAGCAGAACTGTCTGCTTCTGGGTAAGATCAAATAGGGATTTTTTTAAAACTCTTAAGGTTTGGGGTACTTTGTTATGCAGCAATGGTAACTGCTACATGACGTTGAGGTATATAATTGATAAATACATTGTATGTATTTAAAGGGTACAATGTGATTATCTGATATGCAAAGCAAAAAATTGTTCCTGCTGTTACCAAGTAAGGAAGAAAATTATAGGGGATTACCTCTAATGTATTACCTCCAATGAGGTAGAGAGTAGGGTTGAAGACCATAGCTAATCTGCAATTTTTAACAAATGACACCAAATACTTCCTTCCTTTAAGGTGCTGTTGGTTGTACCGGGCAGAGACTGAACTATAGGTATCTCCTCTGTCATCCACCCCAAATATTTGTTCTAGGGGTGGGGCTGTTCAGATAACTGTCACCTGCTTTTATGGAGAGGATGAGAAGGTGTGTATAGTAGCCAGGTGATGCTTGCCACTGCGTGGTGTGACATATAAAGGCCCTAAGACCAGGGCAGTGAGACTCCACTGAGATGTTTCCATCTCATTGGAGTGGGAAAGAGCCCAAGGCAGATCAGGAAGGAGAAGCGGCTCCTGAAACACCAGGGATTTCAGAATGAAAGACTCCAGCCTAGGAGCACCCCCTGCCCTCCTCAGCTGTAACCTCTCAGTTCTCAAAATAACTCCACAGAGCATATAAATGGGAGAAAATATTTGCAAAACATATATCCAAAGAGGACTTGTATTTACAATATATAAACAATTCTTGCAACTCAATAGTAAGACAACTCATTTTTTTTTTTAATGGGCAAAAGATTTAAACAGGTACTTCCGCCAAAGGAGATTTTAAAATGGCAAATATATTCATGCAAAAGTGTTTCATGTCACTAATTATTAGGGGAATGCAAGTTAAAATCTTACTGAGACACCACTACAAATCTACTACAACAGCTAAAATTTAAAACTGACTGGACTTACCTGGTGGTCCAGTGGTTAAGAATCCACCTGCCAATGCAGGGGACACGTGTTCAATCCCTGGTCCTAGAACTAAGATCCATATGCTGTGGCAAACAAAGCCCATGCACCATAACTACTGAGCCCATGCTCTAGAGTCTGGGAGCTGCAACTTCTAAGCCCACGTATTATAACTGCTGAAGCCCTAGTACCCAAGAGGCCATCCTCTGTAACAAGAGAAACCACTGAAATAAGAAGCCAGAGCACTGCAACAAAGAATAGCCCCCTCTCACCACGACTAGAGAAAGCCCACCTGCAGCACAACCAAAAATAAATAAACCAAATTTTAAAATAAATAAATAAAAAACTGACCATACCACTTGTTGAAAAGGATGTGAAACAATTAGAACCACTCTGCTGATGGATAATAAAATGGTGCACCCCCTTTGGAAAATGACTTGGCAGTTTCTTTAAACAGTTATGTATATTTCTGACATGAACTCGGTATTCCATTCCTGGAGAAACAAAAGCAGTTGTCCTGGTAAAGACATGAACATGAATGATCATAGCATCTTTATGAGGAAGAACTGCAAGTTGGGCAAAGCCCAAATGCTCATCAACAAGGGAATAGACAAACAGAGAGCAGTGCATCCATACAGCGGAACACTACTCAGCAATCAAAAGGAGCAAACTACTGATGCACACAACAGGAATGAATCTGACAATCACTGTGGTGAGTGAAAGAGGCCATACTGTATATAGTGCGCATTCTGTTTCCACATATATAAAATTCTAGGGGGATACAAAATTAATCTGAAGTCACAGAAGACAGGGGACTTGCTTGGTGGTCCAGTGGCTAAGACTTCCTGATACCAATGCAGGGGGCCTGGGTTCCATCCCTGGTCAGGGAACTAGATCCCACAAGCCACAGCTAAGACCCGGCACAGTCAAATAAATAAATAACATATTTTTAAAAAATAAAGTCACAGAAGGCAGATCTTACCTGGTGCTGGGAGGATTGAGGGGAGGGAAGGACTATGAAGTCTTAAAGGAACTTTTGGGAATGGTGTCTCTGTCCACTGTCATAAGTGTGATGTTTTTGAGGGTGTATGCCTATGTCGGAGCTCATTAAATTGTATATGTTAAAAAACAGAGAGAAGAAATCTTAAGCCAGACAAAGGCAAGTGACACCTGGCACTTGTGGTGCTCCCTGTTCTGAAAAATTCATAGGCAAAATGGAACAGGGCGTAGTGTCTGCCACATTCTGCAGGGGGCCTGGTCACTTCCGAGCTCAGTCCCCACTTCACTCTGTCCTCAGCAGACAAGAAATGTGAAACCTGTGTGACTGGTCCAAGGTCATTTATCAAGTCACAGCCAAGCCAGCGGTCTGTCCCCCCTACATCCCAGCTGTGAACCTGCGCTCAGGTCACCGGGTCACCCAGCTTCCCAAGCCCTTGGCAGCCACCCTTTGTGTCTCTGGTCTGTTTTCTCTCTGAGTGGTGGACCGAGAGCATTTTTCTCCGAAGTTGAGTTTTTAAGGGCGCTCTTGGAAACCAGTCTCGGTCTTCAGCGAAATGGCATTTCTCAATCCATTGTGTCTCCAGGTCACAGATAAACAGCTCTTTAGTCCCCCTGGGTGGCTTTGATCATTGGGGCCTTTATCCCTGATCTGCACCCGGCCAGCCTCACCCCTCTAGACCCCGCATGGGCCCAGCCTCCGCCTGGGTAATCTGTGGCTCAGTGCGACATACATATGCTTAGCCAGAGTCATAAATGCCTTCATTATCCGGACCACCCAGCTCATATTTTATCTTCAATATGAATGCCCTGCCCCACAATGGCCCTGTTGTTCCTCACCCTCAGGCTGCAGCCAGGCCCGGCGTAATCTCCCTGTTCAGAAAGGACCCCCCAGGGTTCAGGCTAGTCTTTCTACTTTTGTGAGCACTTGCAAAATCCTTTGGGAAACCGGTGCGGTTGACAGCCGCGTCTCCTGCCACTCGTCTCCCAAGCTCCTCCTGGCCATTCAGGGGGGATTTCCAAAGGCCCCGGGCACCACACACAGAGTGGCTGCCCACCCGCCCTCGCCCACGTGCCAAGACCACTCGGGCTCCACCCAGGGCTGCATGCCGGCCGGGGAAGCCCTCTTGGTCCCCTCCACCAGGCTCCAGCATCCCCCTTTCAGCCTCTGCCATCCCTCCTGTAAGAAGCTCGTGCTCCATACACACAACAGAGATGCAGGAAAGCACAAGAAAGAAATGCCAGTGGGCCAAACAAGACTCATCTCGTCCTACGTCTATACACCCTGGAGGAGGTGCCTGTCTGTGTGGACAAAAACACTTCCTGAGAACTTATTATTCCAGTGGTAAAAATGACTCTTGGCTGCTTCCAGATTGTGGCTGGAAATCTTTGATTTTATGTGTTGAGAAAGACTCCCTTTTCCAGGACTGTCTGCTGACACCTGGACTCTTAGCGTGGTTCGTGGACCAGCAGAGCCAGCATCTCCAGGGAACTGTGAGAAACGCTGATTCCCTTCCAGTTTTGCTGAATCAGAACCTATACTTTCATGAGATCCCTTGGTCATCAAAGTGGAGGAGACCTTCTCCAAGGGTGAATGAACATTCTAAAGAGAAAGTTCATCAGCCCCCTTAATACAAAGATGGAGAAAAGGTGCTTGTTTCCCAGGTCTTTGGGGCAATTTCTAGCAATCGCAAATTCCCCAAAATGTTGACTCCCCAGAGGTGCTGGTGGGAATACTTCTGGAAGAAGATCAAGAACACGACCCAGGATGGGACACAAAGTATGTATTTGGGGTGGGGTAGTAGGCACAGGGGGCTTCCCTGGTGGCTCAGACAGTAAAGAATCTGCCTGCAATGCAGGAGACCCGGGTTCAATCCCTGAGTTGGCTTGGGAAGAGAATAGCTACGCACTCCAGTATTCATGCTTGGGAAATCCCATGGACAGAGGAGTTTGACAGGCCACAGTCCACTGGGTCTCAAATAGTCAGACACGACTGAGCGACTAACACACACGCACACACACACACACACACACACAGGGCGCAGAGAAAGCCACTGGAGACGTAATCCCACCAGGGCCTTACTTAGCAGCCACCCTGGGTTCACCAGTTCATACATCCCCCACAGGTTACAGCTATTTTTACCAGTCTTCAGAAACCTCCATCACATGCCATGGAAGCGTTTCTATTTCAATGTTGCCCTATTGTGGAGGTAATGTCAGTTCCTTCTCTTTTTAGATCCATTTTCCATAACACACACCACACTTGTATTCAAATAAGTATGTTTAACCACTGGAAAAATGGAAGGGCAAAAGGTGTCTTTGCTGAACTCAATTGCTCTCCAGGAAAAGTCAAGTTATTGCCACTGCCCTGTGATTTTCTTTCCTCTGCATCAGCTTGTTCCCTCTGGGCTAGGGTTTCTCAGCTGATGGGGATTTTGTCCCCCAGGAGACATTTGGCGATGTTGGGGGACCTTTCAGGTTGTCACAGCTAGGGAAGAGGAGGTGCTGTTGGCATCTGAGCTGGGCAGAGGCCAGGCTCCCAAACATCTCACAGTGGAAGGAACAATCCCATGGTAGAGATGGGCCCAGCCCAAGGTGTCGCCTGCTTCTTGGAGAAACCTTGCTCAGCCAGCTCCCGGTCCAACCACATTCCATGGCCACTCTGTTGATCCCACCAAGAGTTGCTTCCCTCTGCTCTGCCCAGACAGAGCCGTCTCTCTCCTTCCTTATGGAAGACACAAAGGATTTCATAAGAATCTCATATCACGTTTATTAAATGCTGAATCCATCCCAGGCATCACTCTAGGTGCTTTCCATCTTCTTTCCAGCAACTCATGCACTTTTCCCAACAGATTTGAGGGGTGCTACTATCACGATGGGCTTTCCTGTTGGCTCAGATGGTAAAGAATCCGCCTGCAATGCAAGAGACATGGGTTTGATCCCTGGGTCAGGAAGATCCCCTGGAGAAGGGAATGGCTACCCAGTTAAGTATTCTTGCCTGGAGAATTCCATGGACAGAGGATCCTGGTGGGCTGTAGCCCATGGGGTCTCAAAGAATCAGACACAACTGAGCAGCTAATACTTTCACTTTCACTACTGCTACTGCTACTGCTAAGTCACTTCAGTCGTGTCCGACTCTGTGTGACCCCATAGACAGCAGCCCACCAGGCTCCCCCATCCCTGGGATTCTCCAGCCAAGAACACTGGAGTGGGTTGCCATTTCCTTCTCCAAGAATACTGGAGTGGGTTCCCGACCCAGGGATTGAACTCGGGTCTCCCGCCTTGCAGGCAGACACTTTAACCTCTGAGCCACCAGGGAAGCCCTTTCACTTCACTATCGTTACATTATTACTATTATCATCCCCCAGTCTATAGAGGCGGAAGCTGAGACTTGGAGAGGAAGACTTTGCCTGAGGCCACCCAGCTGGTCAGTGGCAGAGCCAGCTTCTTTACATGAGTGGATTGCTTCCAGAACCTACCCTCTTAACCAGAACACAATTTCTCTGTCAAAGAACTGAGGATGATGAACAGAGAACTTGTTTCATGCCAGCCAGGACTTCAGAAGACCCAGCCCTTCTCAGAGGAACACGTGCTTTTTTTTTAATATTTATTTTTGTTCATTTGGATATGCCATGTCTTAGTTGAGGCATGCAGGATCTTTGATCTTTATAGCAGCATGAGGGATCTTTAGTTATGGCATGCAAACTCAGTTGTGGCATCCAAGGTCCAGTTCCCTGATTGAGGACTAAACCTGGGCCCCTGACTTGGCGCCACTGGACCACCAGAGAAGTCCCAACATGCTTTTGCCTCGGAGCCAGTCTGGAGGGAAAAACAACAGCGCTCATTTTGGGGAAACCCCAGAAATGAGGAGGTTTACAGAGTCTCTGATGCTGGCCGTTATGAAACTTCATCTTGTTTGACACGAAGCCTCAGGACATCAGTCCTGACCTAACTGCTGACCCTATCGATGAAGCAAGACAGAGAACAATGAACCATCCTTTCTTGCAAGGTGACCTCCTTGCCTACCACCTGGTTGCTCTAAATGCCTCTTCATGACAAGCATGTGAGTTCAGCTTTGGGGGGAATGAGAAAGCTGCAGATGGTCACACGGAGCCCAGTCTGGAGGCCAAGGAGAGTGTTAGGTGGAGGCTGAAGGGTAGGGGAGGTACCACAGGGAGCTTTGAAGCCCATAGTCACATTGCCCTTGTCCAGAGGCTAGTCACAGAGATCTTCAACAGAGGCTTGGCGTGGTTAGTGCAGTACCTTGACTTCAGATTCTGGGATACAAACTCAGGTGTCTCCAGAAGCAGGCAGGTAATATCTGGCAGTAAGTGGCCAGACCCATGTATTTCATACTAATTAGGCATGGCCTTTTAATTCTAAAAGATTCTTCTGAAAGAATCATGCATTGTTCCACTTTTCTTAAACCACAAGGCTTTCTGTTATCTCTCATTTTCCCTCTCTGGGAGAAACATGGGTATAAAAATGATTTTATTTCCTTCTTCCCTGCTTGTGAAATACCAAAGCAAGTCAGCTGATCATTGACAATGTATGTATATTCGGCTTAGATGCATGGGAGGGGGTGAAACTGGGTAGGGGCTGAGATAAAGTGGGGACAGTGTACTACATCTTATCAAAGATAAACACAGCTGGCCGCTGGTTAAAGTGATAAGGACAATTTCTAATCAGTAATAACTACTGTTTTAGGAAAGAGTCCAGTGTGAACTGCATCTAGCTCTGAATTGAACAGAGATGACTAGGAGTTTTAAAGGGAGAATGAGGGAATTGGGAGAGGGGATGATCAGGGTCCTGGTAGACCCAGAGGAGTGAAAAGTTACAAAGCAGAGAAGGGAGTGTTGTTCCCTGTGAGATCCATCTGGGTCTGCTCACTGGCAGTTATGGAAGTGAGGCTCCTGACCTCCTACAGAGGCTGGGAGTTGGGGTACCCTCAGTCATGGGCTGAAACAAGCAGGGAATTCTCCTGGCAGTCTGAGCTTTCTCAGGCAGACAATTGAAGGAGGTCTTGGATCATCCTAGGGATGTGGCCTTGAGCTGGTAGGGACTGTTGGTGTTTGTTCAACCCTTTCAAGGTCTAGGTTCAGGCCTAGGGGAGAAGAGGCTCAGAGGAGCCCAGCCAGGATCTGGTAAAGGACAGAGTCTCCATCAGTTTCCATGATGTTTCCACAGCTCAGTTTCCACAGCCATCTGAGCCCCAATGTTGCTAAGACTTCCAGTTGCCAAAGGAAAGCCAGAAATGTAGATGTTTGCATGAAATCTCCCAACTTTAAAATTTGGGCACTTTATCCCAATACATGTATTTTTAACATAGTGTAGCACAAGCTAACAAAACCTGCCCATGATTGGGCTCTGGCTTTCTGGCCAGCAGGGTGTAGCCTCTGCAGGAGCTCGTGGTGGGTAAGTTGACCCTTAACCTTCTTTCTTGCCTCTTAAAAATGTCACTCTTTGGCAAGAGCACTTTCCCAATTCTTCACTTTGTGTTCACTTCGATAAAAATGCTTCCGGACAGATGACCTTTCACTTCCCAGGAAGATAGATAGGAACATTTTTCTTATTTTGTTGCTGATTCTTAGGCTGATGAATCCTTTTCCTTTAAGAACATCCCTTGATTTTGTTCCTTCAGGCAACATGCTACTTTGCTGAGAAAACTTGGCAGATTATATTTTTAAAAATATAGCGCCAAGCACATTCTCCTATCAGCTGCTCCAAAACCCATGACCCCGAAGGAACAAGGCCTGCAATCCGCTCTGTCTGCCTGTCCCCCAGAGTACTTGTTATTAAACACAGAATTGGGTACCTCTGGCTCACATGCCTGAGAGAAGTTTATAATAAGCACGGACTTAAAAGGGTTAAATGGAGAAGGAAATGGCAACCCACTCCAGTATTCTTGCCTGGAGAATCCTGGTGGGCTACAGTCCACGGGGTCACAAAGAGTCGGACACGACTGAGTGACTTCACTTTTTCACTTTCACTAAAAGGGTTAAATACTTCCTTCCAATCAGTGGAATTGCCCTGATGTTATTGTTACCTGAAATGAAAGGTTCTTGAGAAGCAAGCTCAGTTTCCACAGTATTTTAAAAAGAAAGGTTCTTGAGAAGGAAGATTTCAGCTACTCCCCTCCCCCCCACCTCCCCCATCAGGCCAAAAGTTCACTTCTGAAGCCCTTTGCCTGCATTCACCTCCTTGGGAGCAGACAGCAGGTTTTACTGTTCAACACACTTTATACTTCTAGCTTCAAGGAGAAACTATTTAGATGGGCTAATCTCAAGGACTAGGGGTTGACTCCAAAGAGAGGTGAGAAATCAGGCAACGGGGATCTTTCTGGAATTCACGGACAATTGTGCAGAGCAGGAGACTCACAGGGACTGAAATTCAGGCTCATATCAGAAGCCTAGAGTGGTTTCTGATCCCAGGGGTTCAGCTCCATAGATAGGGCTCTTGAGCCCCAGCCCATAGGCGGAGTCTGCCAATCCCTCCCCTTTATGGGGTATTACGGATGAAATTGGGTCCGTCCCCAGATTCATATGTGGCAGTCCTATCCCCGAGTACCTCAGAACATGACCTTGTTCAGAGAAAGGACTTTAAAGAGGTGAACTAAGTGAACATGAGGTCATTAGGGTGGGCCTTGATCCAATAGGGCTGATGTCTTTATTAGAACAGGGAATAGGACACTGACGCGCACAGAGGACGCGGCCCCCTGCAAGCCAAGGAAAGAGCCTTAGAAGAAACCGGCCCACTGACACCTTGATCTTGTTGGTCTTCCAGTCTCCAGAACGGTGAGGAAACACATCCTGCTGTTGAAGGCTCCATCCTGTAGTCCGCTGTCACAGCAGCGCTCATGGACTCATCTACAGGGATTGGCTGCTGTGGCCCCTGGGTGCTGTGGCCGCCGTCTTACCCCTGAGTATCCGAGGCAGTGGCCTGCACTGACCCAAAGCTTCTGCTTCCGGAGCGCTGCTCTGTCCTCGTGGCTCCTCCTCTTGGACACAGCACTTAGACCAGCCCTGCTCTCAGCCTGCTGGGTCACGTTTGCTGCCCACTTCCAACTCTGTGGCTAGGAGGTCACCGGTATGCTTGGAAGAGGCCTAAGGCTGTCTGCCGTGGTGTGAGGCTGTGGGAAGAGACTGCCCTTAAAAAGGAGTGTGTATGCATGTGTATATACACGTGTGTGTGTGTGTGTGCCTGTATGTATGTGTATGAAGCATGCTTAGATTTGACCTATGGCTGTGCTCATTTGTTCAAAAGCCAGTTTACTCTAGAAAATGCAAACTAGTCTGCTGTGGCAATGAGATGGGGGCGGGGGCAGGGGCATGGGAGGAATGGACAGCAGCGAGGTTTGAGGAGGAAGAATATGTTTTGATGGTGGTCATGATGTCGTGAGCACACTTATCTTTCAAAAACTCATTGAATCCTTTACAATATGGATGCTGTTTATTGTATTAAATCAAAACTAAATAATAACTTCCCCAAAAAAAGGTGGTTGTTTTTAAAAGCCATTTTATGAAGTCGGTTTCCAGATATTTGACACCTTGGAGGGTGACAATGAAGCCTGAAGGCTTAGGCCAGGCTTTAGTGAT
Organism: Cephalophus harveyi; assembly: GCA_006410635.1. NCBI lineage: Eukaryota > Metazoa > Chordata > Mammalia > Artiodactyla > Bovidae > Cephalophus > Cephalophus harveyi. The sequence continues at coordinate 218,612 of SJYT01079283.1, read as the reverse complement.
GGCTCTGCAGACACTTCCTTGTGTGACCTGCAAGTGTGAGTCCCCACCTTCTTGGACTGGCAAACTGTGAAGTCGGTCGGGAAGGGCTGGGTGCACTGAGAAATGAGTGACTGACTTGCTGATGACAGGAATTCAGTTTTCAGGATGTTCCCCAAACTTCTGATTCAGGAAGTGCAAGAAAAGACCCCCTTGTCTGAGTCCTACATTTGTTCACACACCCATTTTGTTCCGGAACCAAGTTTCCTCAGAATTCTGTTTCCTCCTTGGCATGCAGCTTTGATACCTGCCCCATCGGTACATATTTATGAGGTGGTGTTGATTTCAGCATAACCTGGAATGAATCCTGTTAGCATCTGGAAGGGATGAGCCCAGACCGTGCCCAGGGCCTGGCTTCATTCACAGTGGCTTCGTTTTAAATGATGAGGTCAGCAAGGGTAGATGAAACCAATATATTGCTGCTAAATCAGAAGAGTAGAGTTCAAAGACACAGTCAAAGTTGAAAAAAAAAAGTGATTAAAAAGCAGAGAAAGAGATTTTCACCAGCTGCTCCTTCTTACAAACCTTGTATTGAGATCCAGCCCACAAAGTGCACCAATAATAGAGGAACACCTCCAGGAATTATCACAAATGGCAAATGCCTGGGTCGGCACTGGATCGAGATAGAGAAAATCACCATCAAATGGAAGCCCCCTCATGCCGCCTCCCTGTCTCCTCCTCCCCACTCCCCAAAGATAACCTCTACCAGAATTCTAGCAGCATCAAATAGCTTTATCTCCTCTTGACTTCATATAAATTGACTCTTACGAGATGAATTGCTTTGTGTTTAGCTATTTGGCTCAAAATTGTGTTTGCAAAACTTACCTGCATTTTTGCTCACTGTCATAGATGTTGACTCCCATTTGTATATTACTTGTCTCTATGACTACAGCATAATTTATTTATCCATCTATTTTTTTCTGGGCATTTGGATTGTTCCAAATTTGGGGCTAATATGAGTAGTGCGACTATGAATATTTTAGTATATTTCTTTAGATGAATACATGTTTGGAATTCTGCTGAGTGTATACCTACAAGCTGCATTGTTGGCTCAGATGATCAGTTTTAGTAGATGCTACCAAATAATTTTCTTAAATGGGTGTAGTAATGTTCACTTTTACCATCAGTGTCTGTGGAACAGTTCCTGTGGGTCCTTGTCACATTGTTTTTTAAAAATCATCTTTTTTATACCTACAAGCTGCATTGTTGGCTCAGATGATCAGTTTTAGTAGATGCTACCAAATAATTTTCTTAAATGGGTGTAGTAATGTTCACTTTTACCATCAGTGTCTGTGGAACAGTTCCTGTGGGTCCTTGTCACATTGTTTTTTAAAAATCATCTTTTTCACTATTACCTTGCCTCCAGAATATACACAAAAACTTCCACAACTCAACAATAAAAGAACAAATAGCCCAATTTTTAAAATGAGCAAGGAGTTTGAATAGATATTTCTCCAAAGAAAATATACAAATGGCCAATAAATACATGAAAAGATGCTCAACATCTTTAATAATAGAGATATGCAAATCAAAGCCACAGTGAGATACCACTTCATACCCACTAGGATGGCTACGCTCAAAAGACCAACAATAGAAAGTGTTCATGAGGGTATGAAAAAATTGGAATCCTCATATATAGCTGATGGGACTGTACAATGGTGAGCTCACTTTGGAAAGCAGTTTGACAGTTCATTTAAAAGTTAAATAGAGTTACCAGTAATTCTACTCCCAGGAACAACCCCAAGAAAACTTAAACAATAGGTCCACACAAAAACTTGTACATAAATGTTGAGAGCAGCGTTATTCATAATAGCCAAAAAGTGGAGACAATCCAAGTGTCCATCAACGGATGAATGGATAAATAAAATGTGGCACATAGATACAATGGAATATTATTCAGCCAAGTACTGATACGTGCTACAGGTTGAATGAACCTTAAAAACACTATGCTAAGTAAAAGAAGCCAGACACAAAGGTCACATATTATACAATTCCATTTATATGAAATGACCAGGCTAGGCAAATCCACTGAAATATAGTGAAGTGAAGTGTAGTGAGGTGAAGTGAAAGTTGCTCAATCGTGTCCAACTCTTTATGACCCCGTGGACTATACAATCCATGGGATTCTCTAGGCCAGAATACTGGAGTGTTTACCCTTTTCCCTTCTCCAGGGGATCTTCCCAACCCAGAGATTGAACCCAGGTCTCCTGCATTGTGGGCAAATTCTTTACCAGCTGAGCCACAAGGGAAGCCCAAGAATATTGGAATGTGTAGCCTATCCCTTCTCCAGGAAATCTTCCTGACCCAGGAGTCAAATTGGATCAATGTCTCCTATCAGTGTCTCAAATCAATGTCTCCTACATTGCAGGTGGATTCTTTAACACTGAGCTATGAGGGAAGACCACTGAAACTTAAGTAGATTGTTTTTTCCAGGTTTTGGAGACATACAGTGGAGGAGCAAGGACTGATTCATACAGGGTTTCTTTATGGGGTGATGGGAATGTTATGGAATTAGGTACTGGTGATAGTTGCACAACTTTGTGAATATACTACAAAACATTGAATCATACATTTCAAAAAGGGTGCATTTTATGGTATGTAAATTATGTCAATTTAAAAAATATATCTCTATTTCAACACTGCATCAGGTACGCATGCAAAGTCAAGTTGTGTTGATTAACCATCCCAGTGACACTTTCTTTCTCTTTATAAATTCTGGAAAATTCCCATTCTTTCACCTTCTATTTAATCACAGCACTTTAGCTTTGGCACAAAGACATTATTCTATTGGAAGCTGTTTTGTAGCTTAAGAACAAAATAAATTATTGTCACTGTGACTCAGTTTGAATTCACGTAAACTGAATTTTCTGCTAAGTAAAATTCTGAGAGATAATTCCTCTTCATCTGTGGTTAATCAAACTTCTTAGATATCAAAAGTACCACCTTAACTGACTATTCAAACTATGCCCCTGGAAAAGGGAATGGCAACCCACTCTGATATTCGTGCCTGGAGAATCCCATGGACAGAGGAGACTGGTGGGCTGTAGTCCATGGGGTTGCAGAGTCAGACACAACTGAGTGACTAACACTACTACTTGCTTTAGAAAATACAAATTTGTACATTTTCTTCAGCATCATTTCCAGTATATTCTATGGTGCCATGCTTAACATCAGTGAACAAATACAGCCTGCATTCACAAATAGGAGTTTTTCAATAAATGGTTTATTTCTCATTCATGAAAAATATTTTTAAGTTGAAAATTTGTTGAAAGATTGTGTTTTATAGCTTAAACAGGCATTTTTAAAAAAGGAAATGAAAGCAATTATTCCAATCCAGTTTTTATGAAAGTTTTGTCAGACAGTTTCCTGTTTCCAAATGTTTCTCAAACTATGTTATGAGCTGAGCAACTCAAAAGTTATGTTAGAACCCTGACCCTCTGTACCTGAAAATGTCTCCTTATTTACCAATAGGGTCTTTACGGAGGTAATCAAGTTAGGATGAGGTCATTAGGGCAGACCCTACTCTATCTGATTGGTGTCCTTGCAGAAGAGGAAAAATCTGGACATGTGGATAGACATGCCCGGAGGGGGAACGGTGTGAAGAGACCCAGGAGAACCCCACATGGAGGCAGAGGCCTGATGTGCCTAAAGATAAGCAGAAACGAAACATTCTTTGTTTCGTGATTAGACTTTCAGTTGTTCATGTGATTTCAGTGTTAACAGAGATTTCTGGGTTTTGTGTCTAAGTGAGTCTCTGCTCCCCCAGAAGAGACTCTAAGATAATGATAAGGATGCTGATGTTTATTTTTGAGGTGACTAAAGGAAATGCTGGTGGGGAGAGGGGACGGAAGACAAGGAGGGGAACCAGACAGCAAGGCCGTGTGGTCGACAGTTTACCAGAGGCTTCCTGGGGCACTCCTGCCAGGTAACTTTGGGATCAAACCCAGGGATCAAACCTTTGTCTCTTGCATCTCCTGCACTGGTGGGCAGATTCTTTATCACTAGCACCACCTGGGAAGCCCTTGAACTCAACATATGAAAGATCAAATCCTCGCTTTTGACAAATACCATCACCTTCCAAGAATTTCTTTCCATTGATTTCCATCGTTCCCAACTCTGAGTCATTTGTGAAAACACAAATGACCAAAATGGCTGTAACAGCAGAGCCCTGCAGGCAGTGAGCCGAAGCCACCAGTAGCACTGATAGGTTTGCTTTAGGCTGAAATGACTTCATTCTTGATCGATAATACAGAGTTCATGGGGCACTTCGCTCACAGCCTACTATTTTCGTGTCAAACTTTCTGGTTGGGCAATCCTGTTTCTTGGCCACTACCTGCAAACTGAAGCCCCAAGGGCAAGGATCACCTGGATCAAAGACAACGTGCAGAGGGTGGTCACTCCGTCAGTGGAGGGGTCTGGTCCTGGGTTCATGGGCTTTCTAACTCAGCCCTGTGTGCTCTGCCTTCCCAAGACCGTCCATGTGCCTGAAAGGCAGTTGTGCTGTTTCCAGAGGCCACTCTGCCTGGTTCTTAGTGAGCTGAGTCTTCCGCAGGCAAGGAGATCACCTTTGTCTGACCCTGTTAGTAATGTCTGGATGCTTTCAAGGCCTCTGGATGGCCTGGGATGGCCTCCAGTAAAAATAACCCCCAGCAGTAACATGGGAATTGCGATCACCTTGATGAGCTGTCATCTCAGAACATGAAAGGGACAGGAGAGGGAAGGCGGGGTGGGGGGGGGAGAGTGTGGGGATTTAAATAGCAGGAGAGAAGAAAGAAAATGGAGACAGAGAAAGAAAGAAGCAGATTGAAAGAAAGGACACGCAAGGACTTCCCTGACGTTCCAGTGGTTAAGATTTTGCCTTCCAACGCAGGGGGTGTGGGTTCTGTCCCTGATAAGGTAGAGCTAAGAGCCCACACGCCTCGTGGCCACAAAACCAAACCAGAAACCAGAAACGATATTGTAACAAATTCAACACAGAGTTTACCAATGGTCCCTATCAAAAAAATTTTAAATCTTAAAAAGGAAATAAGTAAAATTAAAGAAGGGGACTGGAGGAGTGAGACATCCTGGAAGGGACCCTGGGCAGAGGCTGCGCATCAACATTGTGATCAAGCCAGCATCTGTGATAAGCCCCAGTGTGGAAGACACCCCCCAAGGGTCCCTGCAAGGGGAGGAGTTGTCACATGTATACATCAGTCTATGGAACCCATGGTTTGAGGGCTGCTCCAGAGGGATCTCGATTCTCTGGATCTTCCAGCTGGTCACAGGAAGTGCTCGGTGGCGACGCAGTGGGTGAGACACCCATGGGCACAGCAGGAAGGATGAGAGGACAGAGGGCCAGGCAGCCCATGCGGGCCACAGCTTTCTGCCCAGTTTCTGGAAACTTCTCTTATAAACCTCTGTCATTGACATTTCAAAGGAACACAGTGATACTATCTCTGCTTGACTTGAATTTGACTCCAACACTTTGTTTCAACATCCCAGATGGAGGGGACCTGAAGAATCCTCCCCCAGGGACACTATACCCCCGCCCCCAACCCCCCTCTGGAGAGCAGAGGTGGGAGGGACAGCTCTGCAGACGTCTCCTGACTTCTGGGAAATTAGTCTGCTTCCAATTCTAGAGAAAAGGAAAAACAAAGGCATGGACTTTATATATAAAAGTCTTACAGGAAAATTTCTCATTGCTTGAGATGACTCACAGCAGGCAGTCACAGGTGTCTTAAGCAAATAAGAACAGAGAATGAGAGCTTTAGAAAAGTCCTTTTGGATCACAGCCAACAAAGTTCCTTTAGTAAAATAATCAGAGTATCTTGTATGGTGTTCTCACTTAAAAGAGGTTTGATGGTGTGGATTTCAAGGGCAATGTGTTTACTGTGTCTCTAAGTAACACCTGGCCCAATGGGGGTCTAAAAATGATGACCCAAACACTTGTTTAAAATACTCGCTTAACAAATACTTGTTGAGAATCCAGTAAGAGCTGGACTCTGTTCTCTATGCTGGGAGAACAGCGGTGAACCACACTCACAAAGACCCCTTCCCAGGGGAACTTCTTGCACAAAACAGGCAATGAACAAGTAAGCAAAATACAGAGGATGTCAGATGGTGATAAATGCAATGGAAAAGCACAAAGCAAAGCAGAGTGTGAGGTGGGGGGAAAGTTGGGAGCTGCAGCCTTAAATAGAGTGGGTGGGCAATACCTGAGCTCAGGGAGGAGGGAGGGAGCACTGGCATCTCTGGGGAAGAGCCTCCAGGCAGTGGGAACCTCAGGTGTGAAGCCCTGAGCTGGCAGCCTGCCTGATGGATTAGAGGTGCAGTTGGAAGCTGGGGGGCCGGGACAGGCCACTGAGGGACAGGGGAGTGGTATAGCATGATTTGCTTGGGCAGCTGAAGAGAGAACAAGCTAGTAGGTGCCGGGAGGGTGGAGGGCAAGGTCAAAGTGGGAAATCTCCACTTAAAGCCTCCGTCCTTGGTGTCAGTGTTAGACCGTGCTCAGTGCTCAGTTTAAGGGTGGTACTCACGAAAGGAACTTCTGACAGCTGGCAGAGGCAATTTGGAAAGATTCAAGGGCTCCTTTATGCCAGAAACATTTCCCACAAAAAACTTCTTTACATTTGGTGATTCTAGTCCACATACACGGCCAGAGAGAGTAAAACACTAACTTTAAAAGGCAGGCTGAACCTGGTTTAAAAATGACTCAAAGACCTTAACAGACCACTTGCCAAAGAAAAGGTACAAATGGCAAATAAGGGTATGAAAAGATGTGCATGCACAATGGCTTAGTCATGTCCGATTCTTTGCAGCCCCATGGACTGCAGCATGCCAGGCTTCCCTGTCCTTCACGATTTCCCGGAGTTTGCTCAGACTCATGTCCGTTAAGTTGATGATGCCATCCAACCATCTCATCCTTTGCATTTGTGTACCTTCTGCTCATTTTTACTGTGACCTTATAACTGCTCTAAATGTGAAAGTCTATAAAATAAATGAATAAAGTGGGTTGATATAAAGTAGTTGCATATAAATTGTTCTCATTAATTAGCATTTGAAGACCTGCTCTGGGGCTAGGCACCATCTGCTGTTTCATTGTCACCAAAGCCCTTCAGGCTGGGATGTAAACCTTAAGATCCTCTACAATTCTTTTCCACCAACCCCCCTTGCACTCTCCAGTCCTTGGGGAGTATGGGGCGAGGGAATGTAATTCCAGCTGGCTCCAATGAGAACCTTTCTTTGGACTTTAATTCCAAGAGTTTGGCTGTCTTGAGCCAAGTTCTCTGCTGGAGACTGAGGTAGATGGAAATATATGCCCAAAATGTAGCATGCTGGTATCCACTCAATGGAGGTTTTCACGGCTGTTTAAGATAATGACTCTGACAACTTTGCGACAATATAAGAAACGTTTGGGGGAAAAGTAAAACAAAATACAAAACTGAATTCGCGTCAACATTGCCAATATACGTTTTAAGGAAATTGACAAAAAAGGGGGGGAAACAGGAGGACCATGCATGTGAGCATAGTCCCACAAGGTCACATGACTAAAACCTCAGAGGCCGTAATCCCTAAGGGTGCAATATTTTTTCGAAACTGTTTTGAACTCCTTGCTCCCTGATTTTTCCTTTGCTCCCAAAGAAAGTCTGGTTTCCGTGAACTGACAGTTTTAAAGAGCCAACTACACTTTGAATGTCAGACTGTGGACAGCCAACTGGGCCGGGTCTCTCCTCTTCCTGTATCTGGAAATTTAGAGTCAATCTTATCCCAAAGGCTCCTGTGCCCACGTGGGAGGCCAACCTTTTAATCACTCTATATCCCTTTCAGGGTTCGGGAACAATATAACAATTTCCTGGCAGTAATCACTAGTCATCAGCAAATTAAACGAACAGGGAGACCTGATACTGTCTTTCCTCCTTCCTTCTTTCTTTTCAGAAATTTAGTCCAGCAGGAATTTCCCAGGTCACCTTTCTTGCCATGTGACTTTAAAATCCTTCCAACAACCTCAGACACTTTGCTGCAGTGTTAATGAATGAACAAGTCCTGTTAACAAATGTCAAAGGAGGAAATTCAACTTTGAGCTTTAACTAGAAAGGGGGACAAACATAGGATTTACAAAGAAGTCTGTTCAGACTAAAATGTATGTTCAGAATAAAAATTTTAAGATATTAAATCCACATGTTAATGCCTATAGGAAGGCGGCCATTTGCTTCTATCAATGTATATTTTGTCTGTGTAAAGCAATTTATCGAATCACTCAGGAGCTTAATTCTTCCTTCTATGGGAAGTTTTTGAAACTTGCTGTCCAAAAGCCCACTGGTTGTACTACCTTGATAATCATTGAGTATTTATACAAACCAAGGACTTTTGATCTACAAAACAAGTTGCCACACTGTCCCAAATGCATTTAAAAAGCATTCAGTTTATGAAATCTCTACTTTGCAGATTAATATCTAGTAAGATGCTCCCATGTAACAATCGTGGAATTTTACGGCTGTTTCTTTTTCTTCCCTGCACCCACCCCTCACCTTCCTTTCCTCCCTCCTCTCCTTTTGGTCACTTGTGCTCCAATGGCGGTATTTCTCATAACCCTTAAATTATTAAGTGTATTTAACTGGTAAACTTTAAAAAAAATTTTAGCAGATGAAAATGCAATTAGTGACCGTTGCCACTGTATTTCCTGATGTCCTCCTCTCCTGCCTTGCTTTTCTTACTTTGCCTTTGTCCTTTTGCAAATGGAAATGTGAGAAAGCCACATCAAGATTTGGGGGACATGTAATGAGGCTCTATCGCTGGTCCACGTGCTAATTAAAGTGGGAGTTGGCACAGCTCTGCTAATAAACCTCTGCATTCCAGCTCCTTGGCTATGACCTCACTCTTTGATGTAGCCGTTGCATGGCTCTGCTTCCAATCTCAGCTGTAAAAAGCAGACCCCAGCGTCAGCTGGCACACGTGTGCAGTTGTGATCATCTTCTGGCCTTCCACCAGAAGCTGCATGGCTCCTGCTCTGCTCTGAGCCAAGCCGGCTTGTCTTTCCTCTCTTTCTTTCCTGATTCTGCGGTTGGACATGGCTGGCTTGTAGATGAATGTGATTTCGAGTAAATGTTTCTAAGAGGTGTCTTGGACAAGATTATGTATCTCAGTGGCTACCCCAGCACCCTGGCTTCCCTGCCCTTGCTCTCAGCTCCAACACAACTTCTCTCAGACTTCCTCCTTTTCAAGCAATGACTCAGATCTGCTGAAGAGAGTCCAGATATTTACACCCAAACTCTTAACAATTCTTCTAAAAATAGCTCTCTGGGTCCACTTTGTATCCAGTAACATATGTGTGTACTCAATCATGTCTGACTCTTTGTGACCCCATCGACTGTCAACCCACTCCAGGACTCTTGCCTGGAAAATCCCATGGATGGAGGAGCCTGGTGGGCTGCAGTCCACGGGGTTGCGAAGAGTCAGTCACGACTGAGCGACTTCACTTTCATGCACTGGAGAAGGAAATGGCAACCCACTCCAGTGTTCTTGNCGTGTCTGACTCTTTGTGATCCCATCGACTGTCAACCCACTCCAGGACTCTTGCCTGGAAAATCCCATGGACGGAGGAGCCTGGTGGACTGCAGTCCACGGGGTCGGAGGAGCCTGGTGGGCTGCAGTCCACGGGGTCGCGAAGAGTCAGTCACGACTGAGTGACTTCACTTTCATGCACTGGAGAAGGAAATGGCAACCCACTCCAGTGTTCTTGCCTGGAGAATCCTAGGGACGAGGGAGCCTGGTGGGCTGCCATCTATGTGGTCGCACAGAGTTGGACACGACTGAAGCGACTTAGCAGCAGCAGCAGCAGCAGCAGACTATAGCCCACCAGACTTCTCGGTCCATGGGATTTTCCAGGCAAGAATACTGGAGTGGGTTGCCATTTCCTCCTCTGTTATACATTACTGTGTATACAGTAAGCACAGCACTCCATTGATTCTCATGGTCAACATCCAGAATTTACACATACTGCACACACCATATTGGAGAAGGCAATGGCACCTCACTCCAGTACTCTTGTCTGGAAAATCCCATGGACGGAGGAGCCTGGTAGGCTGCAGTCCATGGGGTCGCTGAGAGTTGGACGCGACTCAGTGACTTCACTTTCACTTTTCACTTTCATGCATTGGAGAAGGAAATGGCAACCCACTCCAGTGTTCTTGCCTGGAGAATCCCAGGGATGGCGGAGCCTGGCAGGCTGCCATCTATGGGGTTGCACAGAGTTGGACACGACTGAAGCAACTTAGCAGCAGCAGCAGCAGCACACACCATATACCTGGATTTGCTCCCAATAGCATACAGGTTCCAATATAGTCACTTATTTGCAGCAGCGTCTACTACAGGATTTGAAATACCCAGGTATTTGTGAGAGAAACAATCTGGTGCCTCTGTTTTTGGGTAGTTTGCCAGCACAGAGAAGGTGCTAGGTCATAGAGTTTGTACATGTCAGCCCTCTTAGGGTCCCCAGCTGGGTTTGAAAACTAGATTGACAAAGATGAACAGGGGAAAAGTAGACATGCTTATTTAACGTAGGTTTTACGTGACATGGATCTTCCCTGGTGGCTCTGATGGTAAAGCGTCTGCCTCCAATGCGGGAGACCTGGGTTCAATCCCTGGGCCGGGAAGATCTCCTGGAGAAGGAAATGGCAACCCACTCCAGTATTCTTGCCTGGAAAAGCCCATGTATGAAGGAACCTGGTTAGGCTACGGTCCATGGGGTCGCAAAGAGTCAGACATGACTGAGCGACTTCACTTTCACTTTGACTTCACTTTCTCTTTCGCTTCACATGACATGGAAAACTTTATAAGGAAATGAAGCTCCAAAAAAACAGAGCTCTATATTTTGTGTGTTTTTAAATATATCTTGGCCCAATTTATTTATTTTTTTACTTTAAGGCCATGCAACATGTGAGATCTTATTTTCCTGACCAGTGGACCCATGCACTCTGCATTGGAAGCATGGAGTCTTAATCACTCGACCACTAGGGAAGTCCCAGATTTATATACTTTTGTCCTGGGTTGGATGAAGAATGGACATGCATGGAGGAATATGACGGGTTAAAGTGTGTGAGGAATGGTAGAAAACTGAGGGAAATTAGCAAGTCCTGTTTGCTAAGGATTCTTTTCAGTGTCCCTTTATTTTGGAGAAAAAGATGCTGCTTTCCTCTGGATATGGGGGATACCTCTCATAGGAGGGTTTTATGGCCTGTTCCAGGGAAGAAGGGCTGGGGGGAGAAGGTCAGAGTGACCTTCTTGGTTTTGCCATTTTCTCAAACTCCTACATCTCAAAATATTCAGTATGCCAAGGTGCCCTATTGTGGGGGGGCCTGTCCCAACCCCCATTAAAACATAGCAGTGATTTTTGAAATATCAGTTTTTGACATGGCATGTTGCTTAAAACTGTTTAAGGTGACATTTCTGCAGGAGCCAAGCAGCATCTCCGGTTAGAACCTGCATGTTAGGTTGATCTAGGTGGTTGCCAGAGTATAGATTTGAAGGGGAAAGAGGGTTTTATTGAAGTATGTAAAAAAGATATGCATATCAAGAGTATATCCTTCAAACTGAACACTCCCCTGTAACCAGGACCCAGATCAAGAATCTGTACCTTCCTAGTCCCCAGACCTGACTGTCCAGCCAGGGTAGCCATACCCTGACTTCTAACAGCATAGGTGAATTTTTCTATTTTTGAACATCTTGAGCATGGCTTCTTTCAGTCCACATCATATGTGTGATATTTCCATGGTTGCGTGCAGCTGTAGTTCATTCATTTTTCTTGCATTTCCATGATGTAGGTAAACCACAGTTCATTCCACGGCTGCTGGGCATTTGGTTGTCCAGTTACGGCCATTGCAAAGAGCTCTGCTGTGAATGAACATCCTGACATGTGCTTTGTGGTGCACGCAGGAGCTCATTGCTGAGTACAGCAAAGTGACATGGCTGGATCACAGAGCATGGACATGGCAGCTTTATTTGACACCGTCTCCCAGGGTGGTGGTGTGTCAGTTCACACTTTCATCAACAGTATGAGAATGTTCGAGTTATTCCATTCCTCACCCACACTTGCCATTATCTGTGTTCTTCATTTTAGCCACTCTGAGGGTGGCTGTAATTTGCACTTCCCTAGTCGGACACGACTGAGCAACTGAACTGAACTGAATGGCTGATTAAACTGGGCACATCATTGGCCATCCAGGTATACCCTGGGGAATAGACTTTTGATATTTCCAAGGAGCATTTGCTTGTGCCATACAAAATGAAGTCGAGGAAAAAATAAAAATGCAAAACTAACTTTTCACCCTCACTTAGCCTGTCATCCAGGCATGCAAACACAAGTGGACATCACTTTCCTGGCTGGAAACCATTTAACTTAGATGGGTCATTGAAGAGACTTCCACAGTGATACAGACAGGATTCACAGGAGAGCAAAATGCAACCAGGAGCCCACAGCAATGGGCGCCATTAGCACCCCAGACCTACAGGTGCAAAGGGAAGGATCTCAGGAGCATGATGAGAACTACTCCAGGGAGGAGGATCTCCTGGCAGAAGCCATAGTTGAGAAGGGGCACAGACAGTGCCAGGAAACACTGCCCAGAGTGGAGGGGACTTGGGGAAGACATACCTTCATCCCTTTTTCCCCTGCTCTCCACTCCCTGGCTCACGCCAACCATTGGTCAAATCCAACTGACGTCCAAGGAACAAGGGAGCCTGGAAGAGGTACCTCAGGGCTCAGAGCAGGGGAACAGGAGGCCCTGCAAGGGATGGTAGTGAAGCATAGAGATTAACCAGCACCCGCAGTGCAGCGGTATAGTAGAAAGACCTCAGTACCTGAAGCTCTGGACTCTTGGAACTCACTGCTGGGTCACTGAGAAAATACACAGTCTTTCAGAGCCTCATTATCCTCAACTGTAAAAGAAAGGTATACCCGAACAGTCTGTGAAGTTCCTTTCTGTCCCCTGATTTTGGTTTTCAAAAATTGGTGAGTCACACTGAGTGGTTATTGCCATCTTCATCAGGATGGACTAGCCAAGTTCCCGAGTTCTCCACCCTTTCCTATGGTCCTATACAGCCCCCACTGGCTTCTGGGTTTACAAACTATGGCCTAAGGTTTCCAGGTGGAATAAGATCTCAATTAAAATCTGTTCCTGGGAGACTTCTCTGGTGATCTGGTGGTTAAGATTCTGTGTCGCCAATGCAGGGAGCATGGGTTCAACCCCTGGGCAGGGAAATAAGATCCAATATGCCATGTGATGTTGTTAAAAAAAAAAAAAAATCAGCTCCTGCATAAATCTTATATTGCCACCTATAAACATGTACCTGCTTCACTAAAGAAGTATCCCAGTGAGAAAAAAATGATCAACTCTCTGGGTTTCAGATGCTCCATCCTTCTCCAGCAGAGAGGAGCCTAGATGCAGGGCAGGCCTACTGGGGAGGATGACATGGCATAAAGTACAGGGTGGTACTAAAGTTACCAGCACAGGGTAAAATAGAGTTGTTGCTGTTCAGTAGCTCAGTCATATCTAACTCCTTTCAACCCCATGCACTGCAGCACGCCAAGCTTCCCTGTCCTTTACCATCTCCCGGAGCTTGCTCAGACTCGTGTCCACCAAGTCGGTGATGCCATCCAACCATCTCATCCTCTGTCATCCCCTTCTCCTTTTGCTTTCTATCTTCCCCAGCATCAGGGTCTCTTCCAAAGAGTCAGCTCTTCACATCAGGTGGCCAAAGTACTGGTGCTTCAGCTTCAGCATCAGTCCTTCCAATGAATATTCAGGATTGATTTCCTTTAGAATTGACTAGTTTGATCTTGTAGTCAAACAGGCCCCATGCCATATGCTAACCACACATGAAAGGAGGGAGAACAGAAGTTATCAAAAGCATCCCTGCAAAAGGTACCAATATCTCTTAAAATCTAAAAAATCAAACGCCTTATGCTCCAGCAATTTCACTTCTGGATATCTCCCCTTAGGGCTTCCCTGATAACTCAGTTGGTAAAGAATCCACCTGCAATGCTGGCGACTTTGGTTTGATTCCTAAGTTGGGAAGATCTGCTGGAAAAGGAATGGGCTACCCACTCCAGTATTCTTGGGCTTCCCTGTGGCTCAGCTGGTAAAGAATCCGCCTGCAACGCAGGAGACCTGGGCTCAATCCCTGGTTTGGGAAGATCCCCTGGAGAAGGGAAAACTATCCCCTCCAGTATTCTGGCCTGGAGAATTCCATGGGCTATATAGTCCATGGGATGGCAAAGAGTTGGACATGACTGAGAGACTTTCACTTCACTTCACTTATCTCTCCTAAAGACATCTCAAGCATGGTTTAGGCTTCATGTCAATGAACTAACTTGAACTGGGGTTCTACCCTTCATCATCTCTTTATCCCCAAGTCTATATGATCAGAGTGTATTAACTGACTAATAATTTACCTTGACATTGTATTTGTGGAGGCTGTTCTTTGAACTTCAGTTATAAGCTTGGTTTCTGCCATCTGTGGGAGTGTTTTCATTAAAAGTCATGCCAGAGAAATTCAATGCCAGGAAGTGTGTGTTGCCCAACAGACAGAGGGCTAAAGCCAGAGGTCAGCGGCCCCTGCCAGGTCATCTGCAATTGCTGACTGACCTTGGGTGACCTTGCTCATGGTTCTTCTTCCCTTTATCTGCCCCAGCAGGTCTTTGCCTCAGATCTTGAGTTGACTTTCCTTAATTAAGCATCTCATGAAAACTTCAAGTCTTTCTCTGCTTCACAACAAAGAATACCTCTGCCACCATCTAAAGTAGACGCTTGTCTTTTTTTTTTTTTTTTTTTTTCTTCCTTTTCTGTTGTGCCTCACAGCTTATGGGATCTTAGTTCCCTGACCAGGGATTGAACCTGAAACCTCAGCACTGAGACCCCTGGACCACCAGGGAATTTCCAGATGCCTGTCAGTTTATCAGGTTTCCCCAGTGGCTCAGTGGTGAAGAAACCACCTGCAATGCAAGAGATACAGAAGACTCAAGTTCGAACCCCAAGTTGGGAAGATCCCCTGGAGGAGGGCATGGCTACCCACTCCAATATTCTTGCCTGGAGAATTCCACGAACAGAGGAGCCAAGGGGACTAGAGTCCATAGGGTTGCAAAGAGTGAGACATGACTGAAACGACTGAGCACATCCTTTCATCATCTGCATTTGAGTTGCTGATGTAAAAAACAGCTATTCAGACATCAAGCCGTGGACGTCGTTTATTAAACGAGACTAAATTTAGATTGGCATTTACAGCCTCAAGAAGTCAGTGAACTTATTCGATGAAAATTTTATCAGCCAGGTAAAATTCATCTGTCTTCTAGTTTAGAAGTAGACATGCCACTGAATTTAATAGTCAATGACTAAAGAACTCTATTGACATTATGAGTTGAATTACTCAAAATTTACGTGGTATTGCAAATCATTATGTTGCCTCTGATGATGTGAGATGGTGGGATTTTTCGGGTCAATGAAGGTACAGCATTTTAGGTTAGTTTCGACTCTCCAGCTTTGTCTGCTACAGAAGATGAGCCTTAATGTTAGAGATTTTTTGAGTTAAGAGGAAATTGTATAGTTAAAAAAATAAGGAATACAACAATATGGATTTCACAGACATATTGTTGGGCCAAAGAAATAAAACATAGAAGGCAATATACTATAGGGTTCCATGTGTGTGAAGCTCACAAGCAGACCAAACTGGTCCACACTGTCAGAGTCATGGTTCCTTCTGGGACATGAGACTATCTTCTGAGTGCTCGAAATAGTCTGTATTTTGGTGGTTTCACTGGTATTGACATACGTAAAATTTATCAAGCTGTATCCTTGCTATTTTTGTCCTTTGTTATATATAACTAAAAGATAAATTAATTAAAATAATTTTTAAAGAACAGCAAAAAACCACATGAAACACAGTGGCAGCTTAAGATGAGTATTTTGCAAATTGTCTATCTATAGTCGATTATTCTGGTACTATTTTAAGAAACTATGAATACTACGAATAAAGACAATCCACCTTTATATTTATATTAGATCTATATTTAGAAAACAATAGATATAGGTAATTAATAAATTAATTTGTTTTACATGAATCTCCCAGAATGAAGAGGCATTTTACTAAGATGAAGATGATCATGAAGATGATCATTTTACGAAGCCTGATTAATTTCTCAGCAATGTCATGCCCAAGTCATCTGATACCAATGTACTGGGTCACATAGAATGTTTTATGATATAATATATTTTAGTTACCTTATTGTGCATAATGTTCATATATAATTACAATGGATTTTCCTATACTACTTGCTTTTATTTATTTGTTCAGATAACATCTTGTGAGGAGCAGGGAGATGATCATTTTTCCTTTAATATGTTTTTAGATTTTTACAGTTTTCTGCAAAACATCAGTTGTGTGGCTAAAAATGAATCTCTCTTGTTGTGTTCTGCTAGTTGTTGGATGGAAAATAGTGCTGACAAATTATTGATCTTGAAGCTGTAATTATTTTCATTTGTTTCGCAGTGATCTGTCTGAAAGAAAAGAAGTCTCAAGCCCCCAAATTACTAGTGAGCCAAGAACACTTGTTAAACAATCCTGTACACAGACTGTGCTGGACAGTTTTATGTTTATTTTCAATTGCATGCACAAGGATTGTTTCCAGGTTATTTTTTTAAACTTCTGCCCTAGAGACCTGGCACTCGATAAAGCTCAGACATACAAAAAAAAACAAGGAAGTGACCGATAAAAATCATAACATGGAGTCTAGAACTAAATAGTTTATTCTGTCCACAGAGATCATAAAAATTCTTACTTGTGGACATTCTTGGATGAATTCCACCACAAGAACTGGATAAGTCCCCTGTTACTAAGCCACAAAGTTGGGCTCCCAGGGGCTGAAATGACTTATTGCAAACGGACACTGCTGGCACTGTCCATATTTCTTGGCATGCTTCTCACTGTTTACGTGCAGCCTTTACCAGTCCTCACTGACCCCTCAGACTTCAGGGTATTTTTTCTTCCAACAATCTGAAGCATATTCTCTAGCTACCATGTTGCCCAAATGTGCAGACGGCCAGGAGAGCAGGGAAGTTACTCCTCTCCAGTGACTGTTAGGTACAGGATTTTGAAAACCCAGCTCCCTTGTCTCAGGTTAGATCAAATTCTCAGATGTAACTTTCCGTCCAGCATTCCTCATGGGGTCAAGTTGAAGTCTGCTTCTACAAGCCTCTGCCCGAACTTGCATCCCTGCTTGATGTCCTTCCTTCCTCCTCTGCTCCCCTGACTATGTCCTCACTTCCTTAGTGACTCCCCTTGGGGGGTACTTCCTTAATCAGTCACTCTCACAATCTTCACCTTAGGTTTGCTTTTGGGGTACCTGAACTAAGACATGACCCAGACCCTCATCTATCATCAGCAACTTGGGTTTCACAAATGCTGCATCATTACTGAGACTGGAAGGGGTTCTGGAGGTGAAGACTGCTCCCCATGACTGTTTTTTTTCTCTGCTCTCTTTTTACTCTTGTAAGAATTCAGTTCCCACTCACTTTTTTGGGCTTCCCAGATGGCACAGTGGTAAAAAAAAAAAATCTGCCTGCCAGCATAGGAGACCCAGGAGACGTGGGATTGATCCTTGAGTCAGGAAGATCCCCTGGAGTAGCAAATGGCAACCCACTCCAGGATTTTTTCTTGAAGAATTCCATGGATAGAGAAGCCTGGTGGGCTACAACCCATGGAATCACAAAGGGCTAGACATGACTGAGCAGCTAAGCACGCACATGCCATTCCCTTTTATATATTCAGCACCTTTGGGATGTCAACTCAACGTTACCACCAATGTTACTACCATGCAATGGCAGGGTTGATTGTATATAACTTCTAAACCGCCTTGAGTGCAAAGTTGGAACCATCAGCTACCTTCCTAAATTAACCTCTGATAGATTGGGGGCAAAAACAAAAATCCTTCCAATCAAGGTCTTACAAGTCCAGTGTTATTATGAAGCATTGTTATTACAAAATAGCACACAGAGTTGAAATGTAAGACAAATCCTCATGATTCATGCATGTAAAATATATGGAGGGACTTACCTGCCAGAACTTGCATCCCTGCTTGATGTCCTTCCTTCCTCCTCTGCTCCCCTGACTATGTCCCCACTTCCTTAGCAACTCCCCTTGGGGATACTCTGTGCTCCCAGTGTAGGAGGTCAGGGTTTGATCCTCGGTCAGGGAACTAGCTCTTGCATGCTGCAAGGAAGATTTCCCATATGGTAGTGAAGACCCCAGGTGGCACAGCTAAGACCCAACACAGCCAAATAAATAAATAAAAAGAAATATTAAGACATATGCAGTAAAGAAATGAACAAGATTGGCTACCCATTTTCCACTCCCATGTTCATGATTGCAAATGTAATAGTGAGAAATACTTCAACTCTTTGGAAGAACCACAAATATGAGAGTCAAACATTCTCTCATAACGACTGATCGTGAGTTCCCAATATTCCTTACTGGAATACTGACTACCAATTTGTGCTTGAAGAAGCCCAGGAGACCTTATTCAGCAATCTTGTTTGTGATTTCTAACATCAAATAGAATTCTTCCTTTTCTAGCTATTTTAAAAATCTCCCTGGAATATTAATAATAGAGGGGAATAATTGGATGTGTTAGTGTAAATAACTCAGTGTCTATTTTTGTCAATATGTTTTAAAATAATCAACCAATCAAGTAATTGTTAAGTCTCTGAGATGACAGCAGATGTCGCCTGCCTAAAAATAGGACACAAAAACAGAGCCACTCTTCTTAATTTAATACTTTTTTCTCACAACTCAAGGATTAAAACAGCTAGTTAGTTGGGTTATTAATCACTGGTACAAACTATTTTTCTGAAGAATGAGTTCTGAATAATTTAGGGGACAATTCTTGACCCCTATTCCCCAACACTGGCCATGAAAAGCAGGACCACAGTGATGTCAAAGCATGAAAATGATTGATCCAATAAGTGGCCCCTGGCTCTTGGTCTTTACAGAACAGGGTCTTTACCCAAGACCTGTGGACACAGGAATTTGGGAACAGCTGTCAGAGCCCCACTGTGGATCTCAAGTTCTTTTTCTTTGCTGTACATGCCTTTTGTGGGAGGGTGTTTGTGGCTTCTACCAGATTCTTAAATGGGTTCATGTTCAGCATGAAATCTGAAAAACCCCTGCAACAGAATGTCCCAGTTTTGCTCACACAGGATACTTTGATTTCCTGCCCCAATCTAGCCTCTAGCCACACCAGCCTAAAGATAAGAGATGAGGGATGCTATCATTCACCTTGCCACAAGGCATCAGAGGCAGCTTAGGGCCTGGAAAGGTGAGGAAAAACAAGGCAACTGGAACAGTTTTGAAACATATACCACACCATCACGCTTTCCAAGTTGCTCTTGACTAGAAATTTGGCAGAATGCACATCAGTAACAAAGAGAGAGTACTAGCATAAAGACAAAGAAAGTATTTGCAACAGTGAGAATGGGTGACTTGAAAGAGGAGAGTAGAAGTAAGATTAGAAAGTGGTCAGATCTTGAATGTGTTTTTGAAAGCAAAGCCAGCAGAGTCTGCTAATGAGTTGGAGGCTGGTATTACAGAAGAAGGGACATCAAAAATTGGGTTGAGCGTGATCGTCTGGCAGGATGGAGCTTCTATAGATGGGGGGAAGCTCCTGGAGGAGCATTGGGTGGAGCAGACTGGAGTTCTGTCTTTGATACATTATATTTGAGTGGCTAACGAGCCATCCAAGAAGAGTTATCGAGTAGGCGGTTCACGGGTAATGTCCAATCTGGAAGTACACATTTGAGTCATTAGAATATAGGTGACAAGCTTCACTTAGTGTGACAATCTCTAGGTCCATCCATGTTGTTGCAAGTGAAAAGGATTACTTCTTTCCTTTTTATGGCTGAGTGATATTCCATTGTATATATGTACCATGCTTTCTTTATCCATTTATCTGTCAATGGACAGCCACGTTGCTTCCATGCCCCGGCTATTGTAAATAGTGCTGCAGTGAACATCAGGGTGCATGTACGCATGTATCTTTCTGGATTGTGGTTGTCTCCAGTTATATGCCCAGGAGCGGGATTGCTGAAGCTAGCGCAACATTGTAAATCAACTATACTCCAATAAAAAAAATTTTTTTAATACTCATGAATAATAACAACAAAAAGAATATGGATGACATGGAAAGCCATGAAACACTTTGAGATCACCAAGAAAGAGAAGAAAATAAAAAATAGAAGAAGTCCAAGGACAGAGTCCTGGGGACCTGAAGTTTGAGGAGTGAAGAGGAGTATGTGAAACAGGGTGAGGAAGAGCTGCTGCTGAGACAGGAGAAAGTCCAGGAAAATGTAGGATTCCAGAAGCCAAGTGCGGCAGATTGTCATTTCCAAAGATGGTGTCAGCCATAAAAGAGACCACTCAGCGGCTCTCTTCTCCCACTCAGTGGCAGCTCCATCCTGCCAGGCGACCATGCTCAACCCAATCTTTGACATCCCTTCTCTCATACCCACTTCCAATTCATTAGCCAGCTCTGTTGGCTTTTATCAAGCCACTCTCTCCCTTGACCACGTGCTGCTAACCCTGCTCGGTTAAGAGATGGGACCTGGGAAACTGACTTCCAGTCTCTTCCTCTCTCTCTCAACACTTGTGAGGCCCAAGAATGTAAGCCATCTGGCTATTCTGAGGCAGACGCCACCACGCTGGGGAGATCAGATAGAGGAATAGAAACAAAGAGATGCCCCAGAATCCCAAGGGCACCAGCCCCTTGTGTCTGAGTCTTTGCAGCCCAGGTGTTAGGCATGTGAGTGAACAAACCTCAGCTGATTCCAGCCCTTGGCCTTCAAGTATCACCAAATGTCCTTGGCTTTCAAGTGTCCACTCTGATACAGAATGAAGCAGAAATGAGTTGCCCCCACCAAACCCTGTCCAGTTTGCAGATTTCTGAGCAAAATAATTATGTTCATTGTTTTAAGTTATTAAATTTGGAGATAAATTTGTTACGCTGTCCTAGCAACAGGAACATCAAGTGAAGACAGAGTTTTCGAGAGAAGCAAGTTCTCCCTTGTGTCAAAGGCTGCTGGAGGCAAAATAAGACGATGGCTGAGGGGGACTTCCCCGGTGGTCCAATGGCTAAGACTCCATGCTCCCTATGCAAAGGGCTTGGGTTTGATCCCCCATCAGGGAACTAGATCCCACAGGCTGCAACTGAGAGTTTTCCTGCCACAACTAAAGATCCCACATGTTGCAACTAAGACCTGGTGCAGCCAAATAAATAAAAATAAGCCAAAAAAAAAAGTGATGCCTGAGAGTTAACCACTGGGTTGATTGTGTAAAAGGCACCGGGAACATGGGGTGGGAGAGATGGGTGAGGGCAGAGCTGGAATGGAGTGGGTTTAAGAAAGAATTGGAATGAGATTGTAAACAGTTGGTGATGGTAACATTCAAAGGAGTTTTGCTACAAAGTAGATTTGAAAAACGCGGCAGTGGCTGGAGAAAAACGTGGGGTGAGGAGACTGGCTTTGTATGGGAGATACACTGGTAAAATGGGAATCATCCAGTAAAAGGGGGGAAATGAACACTGTAAAAGCAAAAGGAGAACATGGCTGGAGACCGTTCGATAAGAGATAAGAAGTCTGGGGGTCAATGACTCCGTGACATAGCTGCAGACGGTGGTGTTGACTGTGCCAATTTATTCCTACCTGCAGAAGGCAAGAATGGAAACATCACCAAGGGAAAGATGAGCAGGTACTTGTCTGCTTGCTTCCACTTTCTTAGTGGGATAGTCAGTGGGCTGAGGCAGAGCCTGGGCTCATGGAGCAGCACAATGAGACCCCTCATCATGAACTGAAAGGGAGGACAGTTACTGTGGTTGTGATCTTGTCCAGCCACATTCAGTGGCCTGGGTACAAACACAGAGAAGGGGCATCAGACTTAGAGAAAACCAGTGAGAAAGAAACAAGGAAGCCAAGGGTCTCTGCAAGGGAGAGATGATACAGACTGGCTGCGGGATTCAAGCTGCGTAAGGAGGAAAGGAGAGCTGCGTGGGGTTGAGGGGCAGCAAAGACGCGGAAGGATCCGTGGACTGCAGGTCGCAGTGGAGTTCAAGGACTGCTTGAACCCAGACATTTTAATTACCCCCATTCTGAGGATGAAGAGCTTCTGCTTAGAGGGGTGAAATTACCTCACATGTGAAGTAGCCAGGGAGTGGCCAAGCTGGCTTACCCAGGCTGTCCGGCTCCTGTTCTAGTGAGAACATTTTTCAAACCTCGACTGCTGGTCACAAAGAAAGAAGAGAAAAAAAAGAGCAACCAGTGTTGCTGATCACCAAGGGCTCCAAATACCAGATCTGGACTAGTTTCTGGAAGACGTCCCTGGGATCCTGGAAGCTTGGCTTTGAGTCCTGAGTGAAATCATGTTATGTGCTTTTGAAAAGATCTGTGCTTTTGGAAACTCTGCTCAATGTCATGTGCCAGCCTGAATGGGAGGAGACTTTGGGGGAGAATGGATACATGTATACATATGGCTGAGTCCCTTTGTTGTCCACCTGAAACTATCACAGCATTGTTAAACGGCTATCAGTTCAGTTCAGTTCAGTCACTCAGTCATGTCCGACTCTTTGCGACCCCATGAATCTCACCATGCCAGGCCTCCCTGTCCATCACCAACTCCAGGAGTTCACTCAGACTCACATTCATCGAGTCAGTGATGCCATCCAGCCATCTCATCCTCTGTTGTCCCCTTCTCCTCCTGCCCCCAATCCCTCCCAGCATCAGAGTCTTTTCCAATGAGTCAACTCTTCGCATGAGGTGGCCAAAGTACTGGAGTTTCATCTTTAGCATCATTCCTTCCAAAGAAATCCCAGGGCTGATGTCCCTTCAAAATAAAACAAAATGCTTGCAATAAAAAAAAGATCTGTGCTTATTTTTCATGGAAATCAGTTGCTAACTTCCTTTAGAATGGGAATGCAGCAGAAAGAGTTGGCATGGGGTGTAGAAACTACAAACTCGTCATTTTGGCCTATCTTGTGTGACTGGTGCATGCATCCTTCCCCACTGAGCTATTTCCTGCAGCCCAGGGAAGATTTCATCAGAGGAAGCCTGTGCTGGAATTGCATCACGATCCTGATTGTTTCAAGTCTGTCTTAACAACCAATTAATTATAATGAGAACAGAGGGCTCTCCATCTTGTCCCTGGTAAGATACTTTGGCGAGTGGTTATCACACCACGGTTATGAGAGGATGTTTGCAAGAGGAAGTTTTGTAAGAAGAATTTGACAAGGCTCTCATGTGTATTCTGCCCACCATTGTATTTGCAATAGCATTTCCTATAGTTGATTGTCCTGTAATTCTGGTCTTGCAGCAACTCCAGCGCGGGTAATGTGTTTATTTCCAGAGCGGGTGGTTTGGGTGGGGATCACGAGATGGCTGACAGGGTGTCCTTGTGTGTTTAAAAAGGGCAGGTCAGCCCCAAGGTAATTATCTTCTCTTTCTTTTTGCCTGTAGGGAGAGAGAGAGAGAGAAAAAAAAAAAAAAAACAAAATGTGGCTAAGTTCTATGATTTAAGAGATGAGTATATTAAAATAGTTCGAAGAAACTTGCTGCTGATGCTGCTGCTAAGTCGCTTCAGTCGTGTCCGACTCTGCGCGACCCCACAGATGGCAGCCCACTGGGCTCCGCCATCCCTGGGATTCTCCAGGCAAGAACACTGGAGTGGGTTGCCATTTCCTTCTCCAATGCATGAAAGTGAAAAGTGAAAGTGAAGTCGCTCAGTCGTGTCTGACTCAGCGACCCCATGGACTGCAGCCTACCAGGCTCCTCCGTCCATGGGAGTTTCCAGGCAAGAGTACTGGAGTGGGATGTCATTCAAAACACAAAGTTTGTAGGGAGGGAATTTTCTCTGCCCATTGCTTGGACCACGTTTTTCTCACTTCACCCCAACACCCTTCTCCAATCTTACCCACACTGGGACTTTTGGGACCTCCTGTTACTTTGTAAATATTGACACAAGACACAGGGGAAAAAAACAACAACACATTAAGTTAGAAATATCTGAGTTTTTATCTAAACTCCATCTATGAATGAGTAGTCTTGAGTTAGATAAAGCTTTTTGAGCCTCAGTTCTGTCCTCTGTAAAGTGGGGATGATAAAGTCTACTTTGTAAGGTGGTTTGTGAGGCTTAAATGAGACAAAGTAGGAAAAAGAAACAAAAAACAAAGCAAAAATAATAGAAGTATGAAAAACATTTGGTTGCTCATGACTGGCATATCTCCTGCCTTCTTCTCCCCAGGCTGTCCTTCAATTCTTCCCATCATCTAGTCCTGACAAAGGTATACAGAGCTTGAAAAGTTGCCTACATCCCAGCAAATATGATGTGTTTTCCCTTCCCTTCTTTCACCCGCTCATCCTTCCTTCCTTCCTTCCTTTGAGGCTTCCACATTCCAATTGTCCGATAAAGCCTTTCCAACTATGAGGAGCCATAGTTTACATATCATGTTTCCCTTGCCACCGCATGAAAATATCCACGACTCACGTGGCTCAACATGGTATCAGTTCTGTGTTCATTCATCCTATCATCTGATTTGCAAGCTGGGTCAATGTTTCCTTTCTTGTTTATGCCTCCCATGTTGATATCATATCTGACATCTTATATTTTTACAGTGTTTCATACTTTGTTTCCAGCATGTTTTATCATATATTATCTCAGTTGAGCTTTATAACATCCTGTAAGGTAAGCAAGACAGATATCAATATTATCAATTTTTATGTTGATGAGTTTAGAAACAGGCTGAGCAGAGAAGGTGGCTTATCTACTGCCACCCCCCAAGATCAGAATTATGGTTTCCAGAAGCGTGTGGTCATTATCTTGATTCAAGGCAGATATACGACCTTCACAAGCCACCTTCTGCTTGTATGTGAAATCTATAGCATGTGAAATCTTCCCACACCAGGGACTGAACCAATCTCTCTTATGCTGTATGTGACCCTAACTCCATCAGTGGAATTCTCTGGCTGCAGAGCCTCAGGAATAGGGGTATTTGTGTACTCCAGTCATTTTTTCCAGGTTGCAAAAGGACACATTTGAAGTGCCCTTAATATTACATATGATCTGGCTTTTTCTTTAATCTGAGATTTCCTTAAGTGCTGAGATAGACTTTGGTTTTTATTTTCTAACAGTTTAGGACCATTAGAAGCTTTATCTTCATCCTTATGGTGAGGAGAGAAGATTCCCAACAAAGTATTGGGCTTCAAGATTCGTCACGTATTTGACCAAACAGGTTTAGCCATTCCTAACTATAATTCATAAGTTCAAAAGCATGCTGAGTTTTATTGTTGCAGAACCTGTTTATTGCTTATCTCATAAGCAGTTGCCGTGTATTTAGATTAAGTCAATGATTGCTCTTTATGTCTCAGTCCTTAAGCTGCCTAGTCGCCATATACATTCCCATAAACCAAAAATCCAAACACACCCATATTGACAATAGAATAACCTTCTAATTTTACTTTGATTCCAGAAGACCTGTGTTCCAGGAGACTTGACTTGTGGAATCTCACTCACCTCATTTGTGTTGTGTTCAGCCCCATTTCAGACGAACCCTACCATGAGGCATGTGAGCCAAGGATTTAAACACAATGCTGGGAAATACATTCAATGTTTGGAGTTTTTTAAATGAACGTGCTGGCATTATAAAATGTTTCTGATTCCTTTCTGATCCAAGTTTGGACCCCAATGTCACTGGCAATTACCCATTTTTGACTCTGTTTTCTTTCAAATTTATCTTGGCAAATTTTTATTATTTTGAGTATATATCTGTGGCTTTCTGTTTTCCAAGGAAGCTTTATGTGATTAACCCATTACACATAAGATGTGAATTAAGGTGGATATTATTTCTTGTCTCTTGAGCTAGACTTAAAAGGCAATCCTTTTAAGGAATATATATAAAGAATAAAGGAATATTTGGAAATGAATTTTCAATTCAGCAATGTGTACTGTGTGTTTACTTTGCAATAAGTAACAGGGAAGGAAAGAAAGGATTTTAATACGGGTTTGGTTGTGGAGTACATGAGATTAGTCAGTACAAATAATTGAAGAGGACTTCCTTGGTGGTCCAGTAGTAAAGAATCCACCTGCCAATGCAGGGGACAAGGGTTTGATTCCTGGTCTGGGAAGACTCTACATGCTGAGGGGCAAATAATCCTGTGTGCCACAGTTACTAAAGCTGGTGCACAGCAACAAAGACCCAGCACAGCAAAAAACAAATAAATAAATGTTTTAAAAATTGGAGAAATAACACAAATAAAATAAAATGCTAATATGGAATCTAAACAAAAAATAGATGAGATTATCTGTGCTACACCTGGAAGAAAGGAGAATGACCAAGACAATTCCAAGTCATTGATGAATTCGTTCCCCCAGGCATGGTAGGCACCTTGCCTTCTGGATTCTCAGCATATTAGGTGTCATGAATGATGGCTAAGGAAAGTACCCATTAGAAACCAAGACATTCATTGAGTCTGTTTTGGCTTTATATTGCAGAAAAACACTCCCAAAATTAGATGCTTAGAAACAGCAATCATTTTTATTATCTTTCCAATTTTGTGGTTTGACTTGGGCCCCATTGGATGTTTTTCTGTTCTATGTGATGTCTCTAGTCGACAATGTGGGGGCTTTTCTGAACCGGACATCCCAGTGGAGAACTCACGTGGCTGGTTGACTCTGGCTGTTGGCTGGGAGCTGAGCTGGAGCCGAACACTGAGTGTCCGGTTCTCCTCCACATCCCTTGGGCTCCTTCCAGCATGGCAACTGTGTTCCAAGAAGGAGTGGAAGCTGCCAGGCTTCTTAAAGTTCAGGATGGAAGTTCCATAACATCACATGCCATATAGTCTATTGACCAAAGCAGTCACGAGGCCAACCCAGAAGCAAGGAGAGGAGAAATCAATGGCAGAATGACTTCTACATAAAGGTGAAGGAAAGAATTTCCTCAGAGACTACGTACTATAGAGCCCAAGCAAGCACACGAGATGTTCACGGTGAAGGCCAGAACTTTTCACTGGTCAGCCTGCCAGAATCGTCCACGGCCACCAATTCCACCACCAGCCTCCTGCCTTCCTCTTCTTTATACCTTTCCTCCCTTGAGTGAATGGAGTCTGTGACTTCTGAGTGCATTCCAAATGCAGATGCCTGCCCTTTTCTGGGAACTGAAAGTCTTCTTTCATACTTCTGTCTTATACTCACGTCCCAGGCTTGACACCACCTCCTGCACCCACAGAACTAGCCTTAGTGTGATGGGTTCTCTCTCAGACCTCTGCTTAGGGCCCTAATGCCTGATTGTCACCTAGTGGGAGTTCCGTAGACTCTTAGTCTCAGCTTGCCCTGGTCAAATCTGATCTTTTGCTCCCAACATTCTGGTTTTAGCATTGATAGAACATGAGATGTGGATGAAAGGCCATGAAAGATCCCATAGAGGTTAACAAGTTAAACAGGTTTTGATTGAACAGAGAATAGAAAGTCTGAGCAAAGCTCTATGCTTAGGACTAAACATAGAATGTTTACAGAACAGACAGGGTAGAGGAATTTTAGTTTGAAATAGGAAAAATTGTGGGGTGGGTAGGAAAATTGGGGTGTAGGGCCAAATGGTGACAGTCAGGCAGAGAAGTTTAAATTTGACGTGATAAAGAGCGGTAAGCCACTGTTCATTCTTGAGCAAAGGTGTGGTCTGGGGAAATGATGCTGAAGTAAGATTAGTGCAGTGGTGGAATGTAGGGGAGGGTGGAGAAACTGAAGTCAAGAAGGCCGATGGTTACTGGGTTCTTGGGTGATGAGTTATAGAACTAGGAGGCTGCAATGGAAATCATTTTAAAAAAGATGAATATGAGACAATTTGAAGGAAACAATGTATAAGGCAGTGACTTCTTGGACATGGGAAATTAAACTAAAGATGACCAGGATGTGTCATCTTTAATGAGATGGACAATGGGAGGACAATTGTCCATTGAGATGGACAATTAAAAAAAAGATGAACATGAGACAATTTGAAGGAAACGATGTATAGGGCAGTGACTTCTTGGACATGGGAAATTAAACTAAAGATGACCAGGATGTGTCATCTTTAATGAGATGGACAATGGGAGGCTGCTGTGGGGTGGGGGAGGGGTTGGAATGGTTGACAGCAGCGTGAAGAAAGCAATGAACAGGGAGAGACCAGAGTGAAAGAAAGATTGTTTAAACAGGAATGACTCCTCATTGGGGCTGATGAACACGGGAGTGAAGAAGGAATGAGTCAGGAAATGTCAAAGGCAGAAGAGATGTTCTTCAGGGAAAGTTTCAATTGAGAAGAGAAGGAGAAAGGACAGGGTGAGAGTGACCTGTCTGGATGCTGAAAATTTTGGCGCCATTGGCAGAAAGAGGGACCTGGTAAAGGAAGTTTAGTTGGGAGGGAAGGTGAATATCCCAAGAGGTGAGTGGAAGGTAGCACTTGGTACTCTAGTAGCAATATCTAGAAAGGCCAAGAGGTGGGGTGAGAAGTTAGGAGGTGACATTGAAGAGTAAGTCCCTTGTTTGAAGTTGAGATCCAGTACCAGTGCGGATGTGGTACCCACCTATATTTCTGGACCACTTTGGGTTTGCCCTTCACCATCACAAGTCAAGGTTAAGATGGCACATAGGAAGGCAGATGGTACAGGGATGGGACAGGAGCTCCGAGATTCCAGCTCTCACCTTTAATTCTCCATTGGGTTCCCCTGCTGCACACCTGACCTCCATCACCTGACATCAGCTATTCGGCTTACCAGGTCTGAGCAGAGATGCGTGTATCACCAAGGTGTCCCCAAGTACTAGTCACGATCCTCAGCAGCAAATGAATTTGAAGTCATGGATCCCAGCCCTAGTCACACGTGGAGGATCAGGCTGACAAACCTCACAACCACTTATGCAAACACGCTCTGATCGCCCTGAACCTGAGCCCTGAGGTGCCTGTTCATCCTCCTGCTTCCTCTCATCTCACATCTGCCTCCCAAGATGCCTGGGAAGAGCGTGCCCTTTCCCCACCTCCCCTCTTTTCTGCTTTTGACTTGGAAGGTAGATGCTGCCCCCAGCTTGTCTCTTTCGTGCTTCGTGAAATTCCTTTCCTCTTCAGCTGATATCAGGAATTTCCTATATCTTCTCTCTCTCTTCTGCAGGTGAGTTGAATACGTCATAGCTTTTCCTCTTAAGAGACTCCATTGTATATTATCTAAGAACAGAGGTGTTCTCTCAATGACCAGGGCAATTATCAACTTCATCTACTGTCTTCGTAAACATAATTTTCAAGTACACATGTCAAGACAGAAATCCACTGTTTTCTTTTCAGTGATAGCATTACCAATAAAGCCAAATCTTTAATGCTCTCCATCTCCAACCCTGGCTCCCTCCATCCTCCCAGAGTTCCCCATTGTTGTGAGTTTGGTTTCTATCAGCCCAAGAAAACGGCAACACATTTGAACAATATAAAGGAACTACTGATGGACGAATCTCAAATGTATTACAGTCAATGAAAGAAGCCAGTCTCAAAAGGTTGCATATGGTTTGGTTTCATTCATAAAACATTTTGGAAAAGGCAAAACTATTGGGATAGAAAAGTTACCAGTGCTTGCTAGCTGCTTTTTTCCCCCAACTATTTTAGATCTATCCAGGTTGATATGTAGAGTTCTCATTTATTTCTTTTTAACTGCCATATAGTTATTGTATCATATAAATATATCATTTTTCATTCATCTATGGACATTTAGCAATCTGTGGCTAATATAACTAACAGGAATGAATTCCACTGCACACATTTGAATGAGTTTCTCTAGGATGGATATGCAAAAAGTAGCCTTATTGGGTGGTAAAAAGTGTATATTTTTAGTTTCAACAATTACTGTCAAGATGCCCTCTGAGAAAGCCATATAAAGTTGGACTCCCATCAAAGTGGTATGAAAAGACTTATCTCCCCCAAAACCTTACAATGCTTCACATCCTCAAACAAACATTCATTCAGCTGCTTTTACTACACTTTGTAACACACTGGCAATGACAAGCTTTCATTTTAACAGGGATGCTGCAGTCCCTTCACTGGAATAAGACAGAGTGGAGACCCAGGGGGGTCTCTATGGATCAGTGTTTGCAGGGAATTGAGTATATTTTTCCCATTAACTTTGGGTGTGGATGAAGTCATTCATCAGGAAGACAGTGGAAAATTCAGACTGGACCTTGGGAAATGCATGCTTCAGTTCAGGGAGTGAAAATAAAAGAGGGTGAGGACCAGAAAGAAGAGATCAAAGACATGCTAAAAAGCCAACAGCCAAAAAAGCCCTGAAAAGAGCTGGCCAGCGGCAGTCGGGGCCTGAGTGCTGGTGGCGAAGCAGACTGTGTTCAGGTCTACTGAGCCTTTATCAAGTGCTGGGTGCTGCAGTGCCTTGCATGCATATTCTGTGTCATCTTCACAGTTCGCTTTATGAATTATTAACTCTGATGCTTGTTCTGCCCTATTTCTCAGCTTCCCTGGGGGGATTAAGCCCCAGTTGTCTACAGTGGCAATGTGCTTAATAATGCAACCTTGGGACTTCCCTGGTGGTCCAGTGTCTAAGACTCCACGCTTCCAATGCAGGGGACCCAGGTTCAATCCCCAGTCAGGGAACCAGATCCCACATGCCACATCTAAGAGTTCGCATGCCATAACTAAGAGCCGGCACAGTCAAATAAAAAAATAAATATATTTTTAAAAATGATGCACATTTTCCTGGTTTCTCTTTTTCCTGTTTACTTCCCTTCCTCCCTACCAGTGTTTCCCAGTGTCATCTCCCGAATGAGCTATTTGCACTCACATGCTTATGTCAGGGCTCAGCTGAGTCGCTGTGGATAACAGGCCTGAGATGAAGCTTTCCCAGGCCCTCGTGGGCTGATGCACTGAGAGCTCTGAGTGCACTCGCTGGGGGCCAGTTATGGGAGGGAAGTAACAGGTCTGCAGAAGCCAGGTGGGTGCTCAGCAGTTGGGGGCCTCAGTACGGTTTGAGCATCTGCATCAGGGACCATGAAGATGTTGCTAACCAGCCAGAGGATGATGGCTGGTGTTCCCTGTGGGCCTGTAATAGACCCGGAGTCCTCCAGTCACACATTTTGCACCCCAAAGGCCAGTCAGGTGTTCAAGAACTAGGGACATGAAGGCCATCCCTCCTGGGAAGGAACCAGAGGACACCATCCCCCAGGACCCTCAACCTTCCTCGCAAACATCCAAAAAGCCATTTTGCAAAAGACTCTGTGAAAGAAGCAGAAGAGACAGAAATCTGCAAGGCTGAACTTCGCTTCAGAGGACAGTGAACGGATCAGATGGGCAGAATTAAGAGTGAGCTGTTTTCTCTCCCTCGTGGGTAAGGGAGGATCAGAACCAAGGGCAGACCACAGGAGGAGTTCCCTTTTCTCTGCACATCTGAGCCGTGCAGTGTGTTCAAGCGTGCGAGTCCCCTGGTGTAGCTGGTGGGTCCCTGGGGCTGAGCTGGGGGTGTCTACATTGGGAGCCAGTCCCCTCAGGGTTCAAATATCTTGGAGAAATGTCATGTGCCCCTAGTGATGGGCTGTAAGAGCACAGACTCTCAACCACTGGACCACCAGGAAGTTCTCTTCATCATCTCTTCTGAGATGTACAGGTATGAATCCGTCCCTCTCAGAGGCCCTTTTTATTAGCTTTACAGCCCCTCTCCACCGGGAGTTCTGACCCTCCGGGAAGAGGATGCTGTGCGATTAGGCTCCCTTTCCAGAAGGGCATCGACACGCCCTTCTGGAAAGGCATTGGAAAGGCATGCCCTTCTGGCACTTGGCCCTCTGTTTCGTATTCCGTATCCGTTGAAGTCGCTCCTTCTACTGAGATGGGAACTGAGGTAGGAGCTGGTCTCCCTTAGCAGTGGGGGACCCAATCCAGCCCCTTCCAGCTAGGGCTAAGGGGGATCATGGACTTCCTGGCGAGACAGACTCTGAACTGCTCCTAACAACGTGCTGATGAGTGCGAGAGAAGCACTGAAGCCTTAGAACTTCTGGCTAAATCACAACACAGATGTGATTATCTCTGGGGGCCGGGGGGCCATGCCATTTAGGAAAAACAAGGAGGCTGCTCCGAGGTGTGTACAGGGTGCTTTGTGTTGGCAGGAATTTAATTATTCCTTCCCAGCAAGCCGATCATAAACACTCAGCTGACAAAGCTTCCCTGGGACCATTTGAGGAAGCAGTTTGAACCCTCTGGCTTGAGTAAACACACAGTGAGCACTGGTTCCTCTGTCCTGTACAGTATCTGAGAATAGGGCTCCAGGCCATTTCCTTTACTGGCAGAAGAGTGACTTTTCATGAGGACAAACTCCAAATGTAAAGGCCAGAGGCCTGTCTGCCACTAACATGGGGGGGCGGGGCGGGGCAGGGGTAACCATAGCAACAGCAAGAGCCACCAATAGGAGCAATTCTGCCTTGAACCCCTCTGCATCTCAACCACCGGAGGCATCCTCTCTGCTGCAGAGTGACCCTTCTTGAGGTCACTGTCTCCATGTTACCCTTGAGGAAACTGGGGCTCCGAGAAGGAACCTGCCTCAAATTTTAACCCTCTGACTGCTAAGTGATGGAGCAACATTGCAATCCAGGTCTAGTCACTAAACTGCCTTTTGCCCATATGTCATTTTCAGTCTTGGCCTCTCTCTCTCTCATCCTTTCTCTTTCTATGAAACTATCTTCAAACCCTTTGGTTTTACGAATCAAACAATGAGATGTACTGTTGGCAATTTTCCCCCTCAAAGGTCAAAAATCAAGTTACTTCACTCGGGACTTTAAAGATAGAAGAATATTCCAAAATTCTGTACTGGCTCAGAAAACTGGGAGTTGATCACCTGCAATGGGTTTGGCTTCCTGCTGGATGCAAGGTAAGAGGGGTGGGTGGCTGAAAGTTTTCACCTTTATGTACGTGCCTTTTTTGGTAGAACCTATGGCTGCCGTCTATGGGGCCGCACAGAGTCGGACATGACTGAAGTGACTTAGCAGCAGCAGCATGCACAGTCCCATGTTCCCCTCGCATTGGCAGAGGAGCCCACGACCTTTCCTTGAAGTCTCTGAGAGTCTGAATCTTCCTTCCTAGAACGTTTTGTCTTACCTCTCAGGTGCACACACTGCTGAGAAATGAGGTCTCGAAGGAGTTATGTTGAGGGCATATTCCTCTCCACATCCCATCCAAGTTTAGCGAACACTCAATTGTCTGCATCCATTTTTAAATTGTTTCAATTAGCCAGTTCAGATTATACTTCAAACACTACAGATTGTACCTGCCATTTGGGTTCTATCATATCAATTTTATCTCACAGGGCAATCATACTGCAAAGATATACACAGTCCATGCCAAGGAGTGAAAAAAACACAAACGACTGCAGCAAGGTTACCCATGAGGATGTTTTTCTGAGCCCACCATTCACAGAGGTGACCCACAGCTTGTCTGTGTCACTCCCGTGGCTATAGGACCACCTCTCCAGACTGTTTCTGGGATGCCAAGTTGATCTAGCAAGCTATGACTTATGTGTTGTGTATTTGGGGGAGCAGAAGGCACAACCTGGTGAGTTTCTGTTGGATTTCTAGCGTAAAAAGACAAAATCACTGTTAGATGTTTCATAAAAGGTGAAGTTTTAATGGTCTCAGTTGGGCTTCTCTTGGTACATTGTGTTGTATCCTATCGCTGTGAACCAGAAAAGAAAAAATAAAAATCTACAAATGTTCTTTACTTCCTTGGAACTGTAGATTCAAATGTTGGGAAATGAATGACCAGAGAATTGTTTCGGAAGGGTTAAACATTTCTAAAAAACTATGATGGGGAGATGGAAAGGCTTGTTTGCATCTCAAGAAAGCAGAGCCAATCCAAGCAATGCTTTGGATTTTCTGAACGAGGGAAAACACTCAGGCAGGCATTCAAATGCTGCTTCTTCAGCTTCCTTTCTGTACGAAGGTCATGCTCAGTTATAATTCTGCCAGCAGGTTAGGGACTGGAGGAAGCCCCTTGTTACCCTACAATTGTCTAATACAGAGGTGTTTGCCCTTTGTGGAGTGAAGTGATGATAGATTTGTGTGAACCAGGAAGCACCAGGCACAGTGATCTCATGTTTGCTACCTGCAGGCTTTAGATTTAGTTTCAGCAAGAAAATAAAATGAAAAACATTTCTCACACATGCAAGTCCCTACCCACCAAGTTGGAGGTCATTAGCTGAACCCGGTACATTTATCTTCTTGGCATATTGCTGAGCGAGGGGTGACGTTTAGGTTATTCATGGATTGCCAGACTCTCCCCATCATTTGTACTAATGCAATAGTGGCCTCTGTTGAGAGTTTGACTCCCTTTCCAAGGCCATTCGCCATATGTCACGTTACAGCGCCCCATTTTCTCTGGGGAGCTTTCCTCCCTCATTCCCTCCCAGGTAACTTGGTTTTTCCTCCATCCTCCAGCCACAGTGGTAGGCAGGGGGCCCAGGGAGGGCCAATCCAGCCCCCATTCTGCGGCGGCCGTCCTGGTATCGGGGAGTGGGGTGGAAAGGAGCAGACGAAGGGGACGCCAGACAGAGCCGCGGGGACGCCAGTTCCTCGTGAACCTTGAACCCTGAAGCCAACTCCATGTCTGACGTCTCACTTGCGTGAAACAGCAAATACCCTTTTCTTTCTTCTCTCAGCTTGAGTTAGGCTTCCTCAGAGTTATATCAGAGAAGTCTTCTCTTATATTGTTTCACCGTTTTACTCCATATTCTGACAGTTTTAATTTCTCCTTCCAATTAATCACACAGTTTTTATCTCCCTGTTTCACCTTGGGATGGTCGAGAGAGGGATTTTTTCAGTAACATTTTCTTTTTTTTTACATATGACAAAATGCAGTTTTGAAATGTCCAGTTCAATAATTCTTAGCAAATATACCCACCTGTGTAATAACTGTCCCAAACAAAATGAATGTTTTTTCCCATCTCACCTCAAAGTTCTCTCATTGTCTTTCTAGTCAGTCTCTACATGAAGAACCCATGTTCTGATTTCTATAACTAGACAATAACTTTGCCTGTTCTAGAATTTTATATGAGAGGAATAATACCAGATGTGTTCTTTTGTGTCTGCTTCTGTTACTCATCATGTTTTCGGGATTCACGAATACTGTTGCCTGAATGGGGCTTCCCTTGTAGCTCAGGAGGTAAAGAATCTGCCTGCAATGCAGGAGACCCAGTTCAATTCCTGGGTCAGGAAGACCCGCTGGAGAAGGGATAGGCGACCCACTCCAGTATTCTTGGGCTTCCCTGGTGGCTCAGCTAGTAAAGAATCTGCCTGTAATGCGAGAGACCTGGGTTTGATTCCTGGTTTGGGAAGATCCCCTGCTGCTGCTGCTGCTAAGTCACTTCAGTCGTGTCCGACTCTGTGCGACCCCATAGACAGCAGCCCACCAGGCTCCCCCGTCCCTGGGATTCTCCAGGCAAGAACACTGGAGTGGGTTGCCATTTCCTTCTCCAATGCATGAAAGTGAAAAGTGAAAGGGAAGTCACTCAGTCGTGTCCGACTCTTCCCCACCCCATGGACTGCAGCCTACCAGGCTCCTCCATCCATGGGATTTGCCAGGCAAGAGTACTGGAGTGGGGTGCCATTGCCTTCTCCAGGGAAGATCCCCTAGAGAAGGTAAAGGCTATCCACTCCAATATTCTGGCCCGGAGAATTTCACGGACTATACAGTCCATGGGGTCCCAAAGAGTTGGACATGACTGGTTGCCTGAGTCATTGATTCTTTCCTCTTTATTGCTGGGTCATGTTCTGCAGTATCAACAGGTAATTTGTCTAATTTGTTTTCCCTTTGGACATTTGCATTGTTTCGGAGATCAGTTGTTTTTTCATATTCAGGTGATACAAAACTCAGGAGCCCAGTATGGCCCCCAGAATATTACAGACATGAAAACTCACTTGCCAAGATCTGGTTTCTCAACTTGATGTATCAGAGAGGGTGGAAGGGAGAAATATAGGAATTGTCAAGATAATGGCCTTCACTGCCTGAAACAGACAGACAGAGTTCATCCACTCAACATACATTTATCAAGTGCTTGGTGTATGCCAGGCACTCCTTTAAAAAAAAAAAAATTAAAGTATAGCTTATTAGTGTGTTAGTTTCTGGTGTACAGCAAAGTAACTCAGTTTTCTATCCATATATATAACACACACATGTATATAAGAATATATATATAGAAGAATATATATATTCCTCTATACATACAGAAGAATATGAAAAAGAATACTCATTTTCATATTCTTCTCCATTATGGTTTATCACAGGATATTGAATATAGAATCTGCCTGTAATGTGGGAGACTTGGGTTTTATCCCTGGGTCAGGAAGATCCCCTGGAGAGGGGAATGGCAACCCACTCCAGTATTCTTGCCTGGAGAATCCCATGGACAGAGGAACCGGGTGGGCTAAAGTCCATGGGGTCACAAAAAGTCAGACAACTGAGTGACTGAACAGCAACAAATGTATCTGTTGGTCCCAAACTCCTAATTTGTTCTTCCCTGACCTCCTTCCCTTTGGAAACCATAACTTTGATTTCTATGTCTGGGAGTCTCTCTGTTTTTTAAATAAATTGGTCTGTATGGTTATTTTAGATTCCACATATAAGTGATACCATATGGTATTGGTATTTGTCAGGCACTCTTCGGGGCAGTAATAGCAGAATCCTGGCTGGCACGGAACTCACATTATAGAGGAAGCTTTCACCATGCAGAGCTGTCTGCACACACTTGAACAAGATGATTTTGGATTATGAAAAGTGTCCTGGGGAAAATCAAACCGGTTGATGTCAAGGGTGTGCGGGAGGGATGAGCCCTGCTTTCATCTGGAGTCGGAACAGTAAAGGGCCCCCTGGGGGTGATGTTGGGGTGAGGCCTGGTCAATCGGGCACCATGAGCAGAGCCAAGGTCAATTTCCATCCAGAGCAGACAGCAAGTGTAAACCAAGAGGTAGGAACAGACGAGGGAAAGAGAACCAGAGTGACTGAGTGGGATCATGAAGGAGAGAGCCGGGGGAAGGAGGTCTGGGCGGTTAGGGCAGGCCAGACGGGCGGGGCTGAATAGGCCCACGTGTGGTGCTGCTTGCTTAGAAGCTAGTCATGAGCAGAAGGACAACACTGGAGATGTTCAGCCCGCTGCCGGTCCCCTCCGCTTCCCCTCCTCCCTCCAAGGCATCTTCCATGCAGGCCCATTTGGGGTGAACAGAAGATGCTGGTAAGCCTTGTACTGACGCCCTCACTGGGCGTTCAGTTTCTCTCCAGCTCCCTTCTCTTTGTTCCTGCTGACCCCAGGCTGAGTACCCTGCCCTTATCCTGAACTCAAAGCACAGACTTGGAAAAATTATGCAACCTGGGTTCTGTGCAGGCCAGCACTGCACAGCCTTGAGAATGAGGGCCCTAGAATCTCATGTCCCAAGTGCCTCAGCCCCAGGCCAGTTTCTTGTTTGTTGCCTCACACTGGATTTTGCCCAGGACTCATCCTTTGCTCTGAATCACCCTGGGTCATGTTCAAGAGAGCTGGTGATTTTTCTAGAGAAGAAAGAAAATTTGAAAAGTTGCGTTCTTACAGCGTCTCATCTACAGTATCCGCTCCAGAGCTCCTCACGGAGCTTTTTTTTGGGTATTTGGCTTGCATGGTGGCTCACTGGTAAAGAATCGCCTGCCAGTGCAGGAGACTCAGGTTCGACCCCTGGAGAAGGAAGATCCCCTGGAGAAGGAAATGGCAACCCACTTCAGTATTCTTGCCTGGGAAATCCTATGGACAGAGGAGCCTGGTGGACTACAGTCCTTGGGGTCACAAAGAGTCAGACACGACTGAGGGACTAAACAGCAACAACCTCAGCCCCTGCATCTGTACAATGAGGATAGTAGTAATCTCTATCTCATAAAGATACTGTGTGGATAAAGATAGTGTGCGGAAAAAAAAAAAAACAAAACCTGTTACAGAGAACCTACTGTATAGCTTCAGGAACTCTACTCAATGCTCTATGGTGATCTAAATGGGAAGGAAATCCAAAAAAGAGGGGATATATGTGTACGTATAGCTGATTGGCTTTGCTGTATAGCAGAGATTAACACAACACTGTAAAACAACTATACTCCAATAAAAACTGATCAAAACCAAAAAAGTTACAGTGTCTCACATGTATCAGGAGCTTTATGAATTTTAGTTACTAATATTTTGAAGTATTATTTCTATTGACTAGTTAAGGTAAGCTCTTGATGGCCTGATCTGCTAACACAGAAGGGTCTTGGGGTCTCAATATTTTAAAACACTCCCCGCTCTCTAAACTAAAAGGCACCCTCAAAATGAGAAAGATTTCACGATCCAGGGTGTCACCTCTAAATAGCAGCAGAGTCGCTGCTGCCTTGATTAGGTAATCAGTGTCTGCAAAACAGCTGAATCACAGCCTCCCTCCCTCCTGATGGAAACTCACATGGTCATAGTACTCATGTTCTATTTCTGAACTATACCTTCATGGGTGGAATTTTTGGTGAGGAAGTGAGGGAAAACCTGGGCTATCTAATTCAGAAATCTTGTGGGCAATCACATCAATGTGGTGAAAATAATTTTTTGATCAAAATCAACTGACTGGAGATGGGGAAGGAAGAATACCATTTTATCTCATTTCTAGCAAGAATAAAGCGGTGAAAAGGAATGAAAACAGCCAAATCAATCTGCCATTATCTTAATCAAGTAAGCCAGAGCACGCAACTCCTGAGTCACCTTCCTGGCCAACTATTTTTATTGACTTGAAATAACAAAGGCTGAAAGCATGAAATGACCCACATGGCTTTTATCACTGAGCTGCCGGGCTTCAGAGCCTGATGGATAAAGCTATCCTGGAATTCTCTGAGAGGTGAGGACTTGTTTACATAAGTCAGTACTCTGAAAATGGATTTTTATAAAGTTGGGGGAAGAAGTTAAGAGAGAAACATTTTCTATTAAACACTGATTTAAAAATTCCTTTTCTACATGAGTGTTTTACTAACTTTGCACGGCCTTGGTTCTGTTTCTTGAGCACAGGCTTCTTGGAGACATCAGAGCTTGAGAGGAAGTTTTACCAAGGAAAGATAACAAGTTAAAGCCAGAAAAGAGTTGTCTCTGGGTCAGTTCAAAACCAGAGTAACTCTGTATTTTTAAATCATGAGCCATGTATTTCAGTGAGGAATGATGAGACCAAAACCCATCAAACAATCACATTCCTTCCAAGGGCCACTCTGGCTAAACTCACCACCAGAGGCGACCACTGCTGCAGATTCAGTGTTTTCCACCCGTGTATATAACCTAGCAACCTTGCACGCACCTATACACACATGCACACACACACAGGCACACGTGCACTGGGATATAGACAGGAATGTTTGTCACAGCACAGGCTGCAATCATGAAATTTTAGAACAACCTCAATATCCATCTACAGGAGAATGAAGCAATGCATTGTACAGGATTCATGCCCTCAGACTATGATGAAGCAATTAAAATAATAGCATGTATATCAGAACTGATAAAAAATCTTAGAAATATAATATTATGCGAGCTGAACAAGTTGCAGGAGGAGCCACAAAGAATGATGCTGTCTTTCTATCAGGCTTCGTGGAGTTTCTGAGTTGGGTGAGAAAGGCTGGAGATGTTTTACAGTTCACCTCACTTCGCCCCAGGCTAAGGTCTAGACTGATCGGTAGCGTAGATGGCTGGAGCCATCCTTTCTCTGTCTTGTGTGTCATCCACCTAGAAGCCCTGAGATTTGTCTTGCTGGACTTTCATCAACTTAATTCACTTCGATTTAACTTACAACATCAGCTCCTTGTTTGCTGAACTCAATGCTAGCAAAGAAACACTGAAAATCTTATGTACTATTCTGTTAACAACCTCTGCTAATTATTTTGACTGTATTCTCTTGTAAGACTGAGTGCTCTCTAGAGTTGAAATGATTTGAGAGCAAGTAGTTGATTTGAGAGAGGATCCCAGGAAACACTGGGGCCATGGTGGTGAAGAAGGGAGACAGAGAGGGGAGGGTTCACGATCGAGCAGGTAAGCACGGCATTCCTGAATTATTCCACTCCCAAGATGAGGGAGCTGGGCTCCTTATCCATCAGCTCCCTGTCTGGCATTGGTGAGGGCAGCTTCTGAGAGCAGTCACTCTGATGTGTTCACCGTGCCCTGTGCATGGACCAAGTATGCTCCCACAAGAAGAAAAAACCTCTGGACAAGAGTCACAAGTTTTCTTGGCACGTAGCCTCCAGGCCGAGGTGAGGACAGATGACGCTGGGTGGAACACCAAGAATGTCTGTTCATTCTTGGACCTTGACCTCAATGGCATTGTGACAAGCGAAGTAAGTCAGACAGAAAAAGACAAATGTTGTATGATCTCTCTTATATGTGGAACCTAAAGAAGCAAAGAACTCCCATAAAACAAACTTGCGGAAAAAGAGATCCGATTTGTGGTTACCAGAGATGGGGCAAATGTGGGGGTGGGCAGGAAGAATTGGATGAAGGTGGTCAAAAGGAACAAATTTCTAGCTGTCAGATAAATAAATATCGGAGATATAATATACAATATGACGGCTATAATAAACACTAAACACTGCTGTAGGGATATAACACATAACACAATGGCTATAGTATACACTGCTATAGGGATATGATATACAACACGATGGCTATGGTAAATAAATTGGTGTAAGGTATATTTGAAAGTTATGAGAGTATAAGAGTTCTCACCACAAAGGGAAAACTGTTTTTTTTTTTTTTTTCATTCTTTTGTATCTATATGAGAGGATGGATATTAACCAACTTTATTGTGATAGTTACTTTACCCTTTAAGTCAATCAATACGCTGACACCTTAAACTTACATT
This sequence comes from Cephalophus harveyi, assembly GCA_006410635.1. NCBI lineage: Eukaryota > Metazoa > Chordata > Mammalia > Artiodactyla > Bovidae > Cephalophus > Cephalophus harveyi. The sequence goes on along the minus strand of SJYT01079283.1, from coordinate 177,647 downwards.
TGGTGTGTTAATTCAGTTCAGTTCAGTTCAGTTGCTCAGTCATGTCCGACTCTTTGCGACCCCATGAATTGCAGCACGTCAGGCCTCCCTGTCCATCACCAACTCCTGGAGTTCACTGAAACTCATGTCCATCGAGTCCGTGATGCCATCCAGCCATCTCATCCTCTGTCGTCCCCTTCTCCTCCTGCCCCCAATCCCTCCCAGCATCAGAGTCTTTTCCAATGAGTCAACTCTTCACATGAGGTGGCCAAAGTACTGGAGTTTCCGACCTTACATCTCAATAAAATTGGAAAATATCTGAAGAAAAAAAAAGAATCTCTGCTCAGCTTCTTGGGTGAATGTCAGCAGGGTAAGTTTTACATCTGCCAGCGTTTTCCAATCAAGTTCAACTTATCTTGTGGTATACCAGAGCCAGTTAAATAAGAATTGTTGTTTGCTAGGATTTCACTTTCCAAAGCAAGAGACATATAAACCATATAAACAGTGTATTGAATGCCACACTTCAAAACAAATTCCTTTGTGTCAAGACTCTGAATATACTTCCGAGGGTCAGGGCTTCTAGAAGACGGGGATCTGTCATTAGACTTGCAGGACCTCATGTAGGTCCTGTAGTTGGAGAATTGTCAGGGAGAGGAGAGTGAGTGCTCTCAAGGCCCCCACGAGCTCTGGAGGTCTCAGCAGCATCACCATGAATCCATGCCTGAAGTCTGGTGATCCAGGTTCAGAAGCTCAGTGTTACAATACCTGCTTGTGGCTTTTAAGCTCTGGGTGACTAGTCCAGGCCAAACAAGCCAACTGGTAAAAGATTTTATCAAGTCAGGCAGAGTCAGAGCCCTGGTGGGCCGGCAGTTCTTGAACAATACTTCCCGCCTTCCAGCAGTTTCCACTAAAGTCAGCACTGTCTCTCCCCTGGGAGTTCTTGGTAAACACTGGCAAGGTCTTATGACCTAAACTGCCTTCTAATCAATCATCCAAGTCACCTTTCCTGTGTCATCACAAGAGTATAACAATCTGTTGCATCCTCATTTTAGCAGTTCCTTCCCGAGATTACACCTGGGGCTCTTAACAGACACTGGGAAAGTCCACTAGTATCACAGTGAATGCAGTTCTCGTATTACTGAACCAAACTCAGGTCCACTTGCCCACTTGCAGTAAAGGTAACCTACTGACATTGGGTTGTGGTGAAGGAAAGTTTAGTGTTTACTCTAAGGCATCATACAAAGAACCTGGGACTTCGAGTACTCCAAACATGTGGGCTCCCCAGTGGGTTTCAGCAAAGCATTTTTAAAGGCCAGGTGAGGGAGGGGCATCATGCTCATGCACAATTTCCTGATTGGTTGATGGTGAGGTCACAGGGGTTAACACTATCCATCCTTAGGCTCCAGTAAGCTGGAGCAAGGTGTTCAGGGAAATCGTCCATTTGGCGGTGGTATTAGCATTTGTAAATCAACTCAAGAAGTGTGCATCAGATACTATTATCTGGGTGCTTCAGATAGGAGTTCAAGCAGGCGATACGGGGAAGTGTTTGTCCGAGGAAGGCCCCATGGACTCCAGCTCCTTTCTATCAGGAGAGCCTCCTTCTCTGGCTCCAAAGTCCAGCAGTCTGTCTGGTGGGGGGTTTTGAAGAACCGAACATGAGAAGATAGTCACATGAATGGCCAGGCAGAAATATGAGCTCCTTCAGCATGGATAAAAGACTGTGTGTTCCTAGCAGACACAGAATGAAGGGGGAAGTTTCCTCTGTTTCAAGTCTCCAGGGCTAAGAATCTCCCCTAACAAACAAAAGGTCCTGGTAGATCATTCCGAAATCTCCCTTTGTCCATTTTCAAGGTTGATTTTTACAAGATCACTTCCCTAACAGATTGATGAATGATCATAATTCTTTTCTTTTTTAATACTTTAATACTTTATTGCTAAAAGATGCTGGCTATCTGACAACGCAGGGTTGCCACAAACCTTCAATTCGCAAAAATCGCAGTATCTGTGAAACAAAATGAAGTAAGATGGTTGCCTGTATGATGTGTGCGTGTTAGTGAAAAGGTAACCTAAAGCAAGTGGAATATGGTTCTAGGGGCATTACAACTACCTTTATGTTACCTTTATTCCCCAAATAGGTCACAATATATGGAAGAACTGATCACACTGAAAAATCTTACTATTTTTTTTGGCCAAGCCACAACAGTATACGGGATCCTAGTTCCCTGACTAGGGATGGAATCTGGGCCCCCTGCATTGGAAGTGCAGAGTCTTCACCACTGGACCCCGTTTCTGATCGTTGAGAGCCTAAAGTTCACTGTGTTTCTAGTCATTCTTCATTTTCTGGAATGCATCTCCAAATGTATATTAGAAATATGCAGACAAGCATGAATTGTTTAAGAGCAAGCTTAGTGGCCATTAGCTGCGCTCTTGCTTCCTCCTCAGTTTAACCTCAGGCCACAGGGATTCAAGGGAAATTTGGACAACGGTTGATTGAGCCCAGCTTCTTCAACTGGGAATGGTCATAATTCTTAATTCCTCTTTCTTTCCATTCATTCCTTTGTCCCTCCTCCCCTGATGCTCGGTTCAGCCATGTAAGTTGCTTTGGCCAGTAGGATAACAGCAAATATGTCACAACTAGAGGCTCATAACTGCTGTGCAATTGGGCTTGCTCATGCCTGCCCTTTGTCATTATCATGAGAAGCACACTCCCAAGCTGCTCCACTGGTCCCAAGTGGATGAAATTTGGACCAGAGCCAGGGGCCACTCTGGATCAACCAGTAGCTAGTGAACTGCCAGATATGGAAGCAGTCTCAGCCAAGATGAGCCAAGTTCAACCCAGATCAGGTGAGCCTCACAGACCCTGCTGTTGCTGCTGCTAAGTCACTTCAGTCGTGTCCAACTCTGTGTGACCCCAGACGGCAGCCCACCAGGCCCCCCCGTCCCTAGGATTCTCCAGGCAAGAACACTGGAGTGGGTTGCCATTTCCTTCTCCAATGCATGAAAGGAGCTGGACAAACACCAGCGTATGCTGCTAAAGTTTGTGGTTGGTCTCTATAGAGCATTTTAGTGGCAAAGATAATTAATATACCCTCTTTCCAACTCTTCTGGAAATTTCATCTATGTTCTTGTCTGCCCATGTACTTCAAGGAACTGGTTAAAAATCCAGCACATTTTTAAGTACTTCCTGTAATTCTGGAAGGATCAAGTCAATTTCTGTTGCCCTGCCTCTTTCAGGTGTGCCTCACGCTTTTCCTACGAATATTCTACTAATTATTTTGCAAATACCCTAATATCCTCTATGGAAACAAACTTTGGGTTTTTTCCTTGCTGCCAGCACCTAAATTCTTTTTTCTTTTTTGGTGGGTGGGGGTTGGGGGAGGGCATGCTATGCATTATGCGAGATCTTAGTTCCCTCACCAGGGGTTGAACTTTTGCCGCCTGCATTGGGAGCAAGGAGTCTTAACCACTGGATTGCTAGGAAAGTACCAGCGCTCAAATTCTTGAAGCTGTTTCTTATGTCTGTCTCTCCCTCTGGAAGACTTTTCTTCCTACCTTCTTGCCCCTATATTACTGCTTTTTTTTTTTTTTGCGGGGTGGGTGGGGGAAAGCAATCCCTGTTAAGTCAGTCACTTTCTGGGAACAAAAATCTAAATTATCATGTGGACACCAGACTAATCTGAGGTCATAAGAGATGAGTCCAGCAGAGAGTCATAGAATCAAAGAAGTTGTGAAACAAGAAGGACACTGGAGATAAGCCACTGGAGACGGTGCCTGGCTTTGTCCAGCAGAGAAGACCAGTCTTTGAGATTTTAGTTTCAGATCCTTGAGGCCACAACAGATACCCTCTCTGGTTTTTGCTCTGTAACAACAATCTCCAAACTCAGTGGCTGAATGGAATCAGCATTTTATTTGCTTATAAACTGTAGTTTGGGATAGGCTTGACTGGGACAGTTCATCTCAGCTCTGATGGACAGAAGTATCTCTTGGCATCTTTTGGATAAATTATTCAAGTCCAACTTTTTAGTATCTGAGGTGTTACTTTGTTGTCTTTATGACTGGTACAGTTTAAGTTATTAATCTCACTTATAACTTTGCAAAGACCCTTAAACCACACTTGGGTTTGGACTTGTGGCACACCAGAGTAGAATATACCTGGAACAAACTGCTGGGTCACAAATTTAGGTCCATGAGCTTTTGACCAGCATTCTTAATCCAGCATCATTTAAAGTTCAAAAAGATGCAGCTATTTTACCTAGTGTGATGGGGGCATCAATGAAAATATCCCTACTTGCCAAGGGGTGCACGTTACAAAAGTGGGTATAAAAGATTTTAGGTCATTGCTTGACCTATTTTGACAGTGTTCAGTGTACACTTATGTAAAACCATGGAAAACTACAGCTGTGTGTTCTGCTCTGCTTAATTACTCAGTTGTGTCAGACTCTTTGCGACCCCATGGACTATAGTCCATGAGGTTCCTCTGTCCATGGAATTCTCCAGGCAAGAATACTGGAATGGATTGCCATGCCCTCCTTCAGGGGATCTTCCCAACCAGGGGTCTTCCCAGGGGTCAAATCCAGGTCTTCCCATTGCAGGCAGATTCTTTATGGTCTGAGCCACCAGGGAAGTCCATATAGCTGTGTAAACTCCTCCTATTAAACACATTTAGAAATAAAGTGTGTACACAAATTGACAGTCTGAGCAAACAAAATTTTCTTGTTTGCATTTTCTAGGAGTGGGAGAGGTGGGAGAAACAAAGTAACATTTACTGAACATTTTGGTACCAGGCATTGTACTCATTCTTTCCACACTGATTTACTCTTTAGAATAGGGTTTCCCAGGTGATGTTAGCAGTAAAGAACCCACCTGCCAATGCAGGAGACATAATGAGACACGGGTTCAATCTCTGGGTTGGGAAGATCCCCTGGAAGAGGGTATGACAACCCACTCCAGGAATCTTGCCTGGAGAATCCCCATGGACAGAGAAGCCTGGAGGGCTATAAGCTACTCCCCCTGCATAGGACATGACTGGAGCGACTTAGCATCCACACACTCTTTAGAAAAAAGAGCCCAGTGCAAGTTTGTCTCCATTTTCTAGATATGGAAAACTGAAGCTTGGAGAATTGTCACCCACTTAAGATTGCAAAGCTAGTAAGTGGGGAGGACTGAAAGTCAGGGCATTTGCCTTTGCTGTCATCTCATCCGGCCTCCCACAGATCCATAAGAAGTCCACTCATCTCCTCTCACTTTGGCATCACCACCCTCCACTCTCATTAGGCCCTGCTGTTTAGACAAGGCTACAAGAATACACACTCATTTCTGTAACCCCAGTGGTATGCTGAATACTATCACAGCACAAAGTTCAGTTGCTCAGTTGTGTCCAACTCTTTGTGATCCCAGGGAAGAACGGCAGGCTTCCTTGTCCATCACCAACTTCTAGAGCTTGCTCAAACTCATGTCCATGGAGTCGGTGATGCCATCCAATCATCTCATCCTCTGTCGTCCCCTTCTCCTCCCACCTTCAATCTCTCCCAGCATGATGGTCTTTTCCAATGAGTCAGTCCTTCACATCAGGTGGCCAAAGTATTGAAGTTTCAGCTTCAGCATCAGTCCTTCCAATATTCAGAACTGATTTCACAGCACAAAGCTGGGTAGAACCACACAAAATCAAACTGCTTCTGATATTCTTCACACAGCCCTTTGCACAGCCTTTACTTCCTAGCCTTGCCTTGGGTGTGTTCATTCTTTCCCAGTTTCAGGTGTCACCTCCTCCAGGAAGGCTTCTCTGAATCCTCCTTTCATTGTCATTCCGCAATCTTCCCTGCCATCTTGCGTAATGCGTTGCATGTATCACTGCTGTGAATTACTACTGTCTAGTTAGATAGGTGTCTGTCTCCTCCATTAGATTGTGACTTCTCAGGGGGTTGAAGCTTCACCCTCATGGTAACTCTCAGCTGCATCAGGACCTATTTTCCTAGTTATTTTCTAAGCCTGTTTTTCCAGTCTCCCTTTGATTTTGACAGCCAACATTCTTTAAATCAATTATCTTTTGCTTAAGCAGCCAATGTCTGTTGCTGGCAACTAAGAATCCTGTCTGAAATACCAAGTAAAAACTCTAAACTTAAGACATAGGTCTATGTGTAGATCAGGAAAAGAATTTAAACTGTTGTATTGTTTTTCCCAAGAAAGGTTATGTTCTCCAATAATTATTTTGAGATTCATTTTTTTCCCCTAGAAAATTGCAGGAATCTGCAAGGAAAACAAGCTGTATGATGATGTTCTCCATTTTGAGTAAATACACTCTGTTAACATTTCATACTCTGCATTCATTTTTAGAAAATTCAACACCCAGTTGAAAAGTAAAGTGTGTATCTGATCTAATATTAAATCTAATGATGACACTTTGTTTATTGGGGGCAGAGGTGAAAGTGACGAACAAATTTTTGCAGACGTCTTGTCTTATGTAAATCTGTCTCTCTAGCCATCAAACATCATCTTTTATTCAATTTTTATTTTCTATTGACACAGTTTCCATGATTCTTGATTTTTTAAAGCATTATGCAAAGACTTTTTTTTTTACTTATATACATTCTCATGTGCTTACTTCCGTGCTTATTTTTTCTACTGTTGATCTATACCCATGATTTAATACCAAAATGTTATTAATGTTTTGATGATAAAAAAAAGAAAATATGTCCCCAGAAGATGACATCGTGGTTGAAATGCACAGCTGTGACAACATCTGCTTGAATACATTTAGAAAAACGATTAGGTTTCTTTCCCTTTGGGCATTACTCTGTTATCAGGCATCCATCAGACATATCAAAATGAATAGAACATTTTCAAAAACTTTTTTGAGCCTTTTCTGAATTGAAATTCTCATATAAAATGATTTATAGTCAAGTTTAAAGTTAAGTATTAAATCTCCTTTCTTGACAGAGATTTGGAAAGAAAAGAAACTAATAGGAAATATTTTTGGAGGAGAAAATAATATATGTTTTTAGGGTGTACAGTAATATATCATCTGGAAAACAGAGATTGGGTTTCTTGTTTCTTAAGCATTGGGCATTGCATTTCATTCTTATGAAGGGTTGTCAGCCATTCTTTTTGGGGAATTTTAGGGGTAGATTCCGGAGAAGGCAATGGCACCCCACTCCAGTACTCTTGCCTGGAAAATCCCATGGACAGAGGAGCCTGGTAGGCTGCAGTCCATGGGGTCGCTGAGTCAGACACGACTGAGCGACTTCACTTTGACTTTTCACTTTCATGCATTGGAGAAGGAAATGGCAACCCACTCCAGTGTTCTTGCCTGAAGAATCCCAGGTATGGCGGAGCCCAGTGGGCTGCCATCTGTGGGGTCGCACAGAGTTGAACAGGACTGAAGCGACTTAGCAGCAGCAGCAGGGGTAGATTCTCAGGAGCACAAGATACATATTAAATGATGTTAAGTCAGTATTTTAGGGTGAAAGCTGATGCAAGAAAAAAAAAAACTTGAATTTAATACATTGTATCTTTTTTAAGAAGATAAGAGTGCAAAGAGTCCCATGGTCAACAAGAAACAGACAACCTGGGGAGGCTCTTTGTAGCAATAACATCCAAATGAAGATCCACAGCACCTCTGACCCACTGAATCGTAATCCAGAGGAAAGGTACAATGAACTTATCTGACAGGAATATTTGTGGATAAAAGTTGAATTTTTCCTGATATTAAAATTAACATAACAGTCATGACAATCAAGATTAAGATTCAGGCTTGAGGTATTTTAGTCAATCTAAAAAAAAAATTCTTCCGATCTGAAAAATTCTGATGAAAGAAAAATTTGGAAATAAAATACATTAACAAGTTGGTTACCTGGAAACCACAGAGCTGGCAAGTCTAAGTACCTGGAACGATTCCAACTGTGGAAGTTAAGAAGATGAACACAAATTGTCTCTGATAGCCATGAGTCAGTTTAGGGGCAAGATGTTGTCAAAATTAGATACAGGAAGTCTATGGGGTGTTTCTCCTTTGTTGCTAGTAGCAATGCCAATTTAGGAGGAGATGCAGGGGGCCACAGAGGTGGGGGGGGGAATAAATTATGGTTTCAGAAACAATGAATAGTCTGTTTAAGAAGATGGGGAATAATGTACAGCATAGAGAATACAGCCAGTAATATTAGAAATACTATGTCTGATGACAGATGGTGACTAGACTTATTGTGATGATCATTTTGTAATGCATTAAAATATTGACTCACTATGTTGTACACCTGAAACTAATATAATATTGTGTGCTGATTATACCTCAATAAAATCGAAGATGGGGAAGCCTGAGGTATATTTTAGAAAGACTTTTGAGAAAAGAAGCCTAGAATTTTAAAATATGGGTACATGTTCATTAAAGCATAACCATCCTATTGAACAACATTCCCTAATTATGCTGAGATATTAACGAATGAGTGAGTGAATGAAAGAAGCAAAATGAGAACATAGGAAATTTTTTCGTTACTTATGGTTGCACGGCACTGCCGTATGTGGATGGACTGGGTTCAGGTGTGTGTGCATGTACAGAAATTAATTTTTACCCAATTCTGGAATCCAGAAGTCTGGAATCAAGGTCAGGGTCAGACTCCCTTTGCAAGACCCCCAGGGAGACTCCTTCCTGGCCCCTGGCTTCTGGTGATTGCAGGGGTCACTTGGCTTGTGGTTTCATGACACCAGTCTGCCTCTGTTTCACTTTCTTCTTCGTTTGTGTACTTAACAAAGTCTCCCGTGTCTTACAAGGACACTCACCAGATTCAGGGACCACCCAGGTAATCCAAGATGATTTTACCTTGAGATCCTCAACCTGACTACCATATTCAAGGATTCTTTTTCCAAAAAGTCACAGCCACAGGTTCTGGGGGATTAGGACATGGACATATCTGTTCAACCTACTATATTGATTATTGCAAATAATGCCAAAGGAGTACACTTCCACAAGTGGTTTTATATTTGTGCAGGTATAGACTCTACTTCATAGTAGACTCTTGAAGAGTAGAAGTAGGATTTCGGTGTCAATGGACAAATTTCTGTAATTTAGCCAAATTCTCCCCTATAGCAATTGAATAATTTTACACTCCTATCTGTTATACTTTTCTACGGCTCTGCCGGGCTTCCCCTGTGGCTCAGTGGTAAAGAATCCACCTGCAATGCAGGAGCCACAGGTTCTATCCCTGGGTCAGGAAGATCCCCTGGAGGAGGACATGGCAACCCACTCCAGTATTCTTGCCTGGAGAGTCTCATGGACAGAGGAACTTGTGGGCTACAGTCTATAGGGTCACAAAGAGTCAGACATGACTGAAGGGACTTAGCACTCAGGCACGCACAGCTCTGCTACCAGAGTATGTTGTCAAATCATGTTTCTATTTTGCTAATCAAAATGGCATTTAAAGGTAGTCTAGTCTTAATTTGCATTGTAAGTGTCTAACTCTTGATTTCATTATCTGTATTTATTGGTGTCAGCAGGCTACTTCTTCAACAGCATTCAAGGGTCTACAAAATACTGGCACTCTGAATCTCCAGGGATAAACATTAATTGCAAAGCAGGTGATTTGCTCAAGTCTAGCAGGAATTATTTTACAGTGCAACAGAAAATAAGAAGAATATTTTTATTTATTTGTATTTCACTTGGAATATTCATGGTGGGTGAGTGAAAAGCCCAAAATAATAACTTAAATTTCTTGGCTTTTTAGAAACGACTCTGAGTTCTATATTTTCATCAGTAGGTGAAGGCTAGATATGATGGATCAGATGAATCTACACGCATGAATGTCTGTTTCTGGTACCACCAAGTTTGGATCATGTCACGTGTGCGCGGAACACTGTTGTTTGTCTCCTCACTTTTCTAGTTGCTCCGTCTCTCAGCTAAATTGGAAGCTTTCGAGGTCAGGAGACTGCATCTTATACAGCTTTTTATCCCCAAGGTTTACACTCATGCCTTGCACACAGCAGGTGCTCAACAACAGTTTGACTTTGATAACAGGTTGCTTTGCGACAGAAAAATTGAATTCCCTAAGGCAAGAAAATCTTGTTTTTTCATCAGTACAATGAATGGTATCTTCTTAAAGGAATACTGTGGTGAATATTGTGACTTACTATGTGTAGCCAGGTACAGACTAAATTTCTGTAGCAAAGCCACCCAGAATGTCTTCACTCAAGAGGGAAGGTTATTTGTCTCTTGTGACAGGCATGGAAGGTTTGTGGTCCTGATGGAGATGACACCTGGGAATCCATTCTGTCATCATCCTGAGTGTGGGGCCTCCATCTCTGGGTCTGAGATTCATGCTATTGGGTTTATTGGTTGTCTATTTCTTTTTATTCCTAAGTAATATTCCTTTGTATGAATATATTCCAGTTCTATCAGTGCTATTTGATAACTTGAAAAATAGAGGTTCTAACAACTAGGAGGTATTTTTGGCATGTCTTGATTAAATATGTAAGACTATTTTAGTTTTTTATCCCATTTTCCTTAACAAGCTTTTATTGAGTGCTTTCAGGATCAAATACTGTGTTCAGGAATGAGGATACAAGGCTGTGTAAATCGTTGGCTCTTCCTGCCGGTTAGTTTAGCTGATTGAGGAAAAGACAGTTGTATTATTCCAACCTGATGGAAACCACGTGATTTTAAACAGCTTAAGTTTGAACAGCTTAAGCCTGCTAAATGTTGTCAAAATTTGAAGCATCAAAGGATCCAGATGGCAATAAATATCCCTACAGATCTGCTGAAAGAAATCTCCAGACCATCTTGCATCTCAAAGTCTTGCCCCAGGTTACAGGCACCTGGCTTTAAAAAGCATCTCAGCCTGAGAGTCAGGTCCCTCAGGTTCTATTTCTGGTTCTGCTACTGTTTTGCTAGGTAGCCTTGCACAACACAGAGAACATGCACTTCCTACAAAGCAAGAGGTGAGAAGTTGAGGAGCCCTCCTGGTGAAGCACTCTCATATTCCAAGTGAGGATGGGTCCCAGGAACAAAAGGCCTCCTCCCAGAGTCTAAGCATTCCTTCCCCTACTGCCACAACTGTTCACTTTAGTGCATAATTGGAGCTCTGATTTTGATATGGCCAAAGGGTTTGCCACTGCTTCCCTCACTGTGTGTTAGTCACACAGGCGGGTCTAACTCTTTGGGACCCCGAGGACCGTAGCCCACCAGGTTTCTCTGAACATGGGATTCTCCAAGCAAGAATACTGGATTGGATTGCCATGCCCTCCTCTAGGGGATCTTCCTGACCCAGGAAGAGAACCCAGGTCTCCTGCATTGCAGGCAGATTTTTTTATACTGCTGAGCCACAAGTGAAACCTCACTACCCAGTGTGAATTCAGAAGTCAAAACTTAGATGGTTTACATTGTAAAAGCTTTGAAAGTTGTCTTACTGTAATGTTTCTGCAGCCATGAAATTAAAAGACGCTTACTCCTTGGAAGGAAAGTTATGACCAACCTAGACAGCATGTTAAAAAGCTGAGACATTACTTTGCCAACAAAGGTCCGTCTAGTCAAGGCTATGGTTTTTCCAGTAGTCATGTATGGATGTGAGAGCTGGACTGTGAAGAAGGCTGAGCGCCGAAGAATTGATGCTTTTGAACTGTGGTGTTGGAGAAGACTCTCAAGAGTCCCTTGGACTGCAAGGAGATCCAACCAGTCCATCCTAAAGGAGATCAGTCCTGGGTGTTCTTTGGAAGGAATGATGCTAAAGCTGAAACTCCAGTACTTTGCCACCTCATGCGAAGAGTTGACTCACTGGAAAAGACTCTGATGCTGGGAGGGATTGGGGGCAGGAGGAGAAGGGGACGACAGAGGATGAGATGGCTGGATGGCATCACCGACTCGATGGACGTGAGTTTGAGTGAACTCCGGGAGCTGGTGATGGACAGGGAGGCCTGGCGTGCTGCAATTCATGCGGTCACAAAGAATCGGACACAACTGAACGACTGAACTGAATGTTTCTTGATTCACGTTGCAGTAGAGAGAACTGGGGTGGGCGCACAGGCCGGAGACTGTAGGTACAGAAACCTGGGCCTCCAGGGGTAGGTAGGGGGTCGGGCAGATGCTGCACTCATCTGGAGAGGCGATCTCAGGGGCTGGCCTCCTGGAAAACTACATTTCCCAGGAGCACTGGTGGCCTGGCGAGCGAGGCACGTGCCCTGAGCGGGCGCACTGACTCCAATCGCGCGGAAAACACGCCAGCCTGATTGGAGGTCGCTGTCACGGAGCATCCCGGGGCTCGGAGGACAGCGTGCGCGCGGAGGCCACCTTCTTTGTGACTCGCGGCGCCGCTGGGGCCCACCCCCCGCGAGGCGGGGCCGGATCGCGCGCCAGTGCGCCGCGCCCGTGGCGGGGGCGGAGCGGGTGGTGGCGGCCGGGGCCTCCCGCGGGGGCGGGGCGGCGGGTTTCGCGTCGACACCGCCTTCCTGCCCCGCCCCGCGCCGGCCCGGCCCCCGCCCCTCCTTCCTGGAGCCGGAGCTGGAGAGGCGGCGGCAGCGGCGCTGGCGGCTGCTGCCGGGCAGGGGGGGCGGCGAGCGGCCCGCGCGACACGCGCCGGCCCGACCCTCTGCTGTGACCCGCGCGGCGCAGGGGGTCCGGCTCCCCGCGGCGGGATGTTCTCCCGGAGGAGCCACGGGGATGTGAAGAAGTCCACCCAGAAGGTGCTGGACCCCAAGAAGGACGTGCTGACCCGCCTGAAGCACCTGCGGGCGCTGCTGGGTGAGGCGCGGCGCGGCCGGGGGCGCGCTCCTGCCGGGATCGGGCGGGGGTCGTCGGGCTGCGATGCCGGGCTGGGGGAGCAGACCCTCCGCGTGGGTCCCGGCGTCGTTCCCCGCGGGCTTGCCCAGCGGCCCCCTGAGTTGTAAACATACCCCTCCTCCCCCGGGTGGCCTCGGAGCCGGGCTGCGGCGGGACGGTCCCCTCCCCGGCAAACCCTGGGGGTCGTCGCGCGCATCCATCGAACTGTCATCTCCCCTCCCAGTTCTTAATTTTAATGTTTGAGTCCGAGACCCTAAGTGGTCCCAAGTGGCGTCCCAGCGCAGACTGAATTGAACTGTCATCTCCGCCCCCCCCCCACCCCCCGCCCTGCCACTTTTAATTTTACTTTTTTTTTAGTCTGATCCCCCA
>SJYT01079283.1:130961-164334 GCA_006410635.1 Cephalophus harveyi | reverse complement strand
CTCTCTTCCCACGGATCTGGCTGATTCGGTTTCTTTGTGTCCATAGTGTGAAGGGGGCTCCTCGTGTTTGCTGGGAGGGAGGGGTGACTTTCCTGGGTTCCAGGAGGCTGCTTATGCTTTATTGTCAAGATGACCCTGAAGGTTTTGTGGCTTCTTGCGTTTTTGTGAGCCCACTGGGTGGAGGAACTGCAGACCCCAGGTGGGCCTGCACTTGACCTGGGATGAAGCTCACCCCCGTGGGTGTCAAGTGTTCCCAAGGCCTCCCTTCACCTGCCACCTGTGATCTGTAGCCAGTTTGCTCTGCTGTTGTTTGTTTTCTCTTCCTACCTCCTTTAGTTTTAATTTTTGTTTAGAATGTAAACACATTTACTTTCTATATACAGACTTGATGTATTTGGGGGATATGAAAAAGATACTTTATATTTCTTCTAGCTGCCTTTTTTTCTTCTTGAAAGGAGCAAAATCGCCTGATTTAGGGCACAAAGTCTTCATGTGTCTGTCACTTGAGGAAAGGGAGCATAAGAGAATTCATTGTACGTGTGAGAATTTTAAATAAAGCTCTTGTTCATGAGATTAAAAGTTGCAAATGATTTCTATTTATACTATGAAGTACCTCTAAGGAAGAAAAATCCACACACCTAGTTTTGCCAAGTGAAGTTTTTCACATTCTCGGATTCCTTGAGATGCCACTGCCCGGCTTGGTCGGTTTAGAATGAAATGTAAATTAGGTACTGTTAGAGGGATTAGCTTTCAAGACTTCTGAAAGTGAAATGCAATCTTCTTGGTAAACTGAGCTTTCTACTTCCTGTACTGAAATACCAGGCACACACAGGTTGTATTGTGTGGGGCTCTTTAGTGACTGATTAACACCTACTGCAGGAACACTATTGATAATGGAGAGCAGAGCAAAGAGGTATTTTAAAGCAGTTGATGCTTGGGGACTTACTCTGTGGCAGAGAACTTGAACTTGTGTTCAGTCCAAGCCTACAGGATTAAGTTGGCTACATTTTGCAAAGGCAAAATCCATTAAACCTAGATGTTGGGTTTCTTAGAGACACATAGTACCTTGTTACCGTTCTGAGAAAGTAATTAATTTTCAAGGCCCTGTGGTTTCACTGGGACTTCCCTGGTGGCTCAGATGGTAAAGCGTCTTGCCTACAATGCGGGAGACCTGGGTTCGATCCCTGGGTTGGGAAGATCCTCTGGAGAAGGAAATGGCAACCTGCTCCAATACTCTTGCCTGGAAAATCCCATGGACAGAGGAGCATGGTGGGCTACAGTCCACGGGGTCGCAAAGAGTCGGACACGACTGAGCAACTTCACTTTCACTACTTGAAAGTGTTTGTATGATTTTGAGGAACTTTGTTTTGTCCTTTCATTGAGACATCTGATGACCTCAGTTTTGTAGCTTGGAGAGGCTCTTTCATATTCCTTATGTATACTGTTGTTATTGTTGTGGATTGGCTCCATTTACTTCATTTATTACTGTAGTCTTTATTTGTAGGGATTAGATTTTTGTAAACATGTCTGAGGTATTCTGATTCATACTGTTTAGTGTAAACTCTTGCCTACAACTGTGGGTTTAAAGGCTTTAAAGACAAATAGTATAGCAATGTGGTGGTCCCACCACATCTCATACTCTATTGATTTGCTACTTTATGGAAAAGTCTACTTAGAAAAAAAGACCTTCTGATCTAAAAGCTAGGACTTAGCCAAGATCAAGAAACTATTTGAATCAAGATTGACGTATACACACCCAGGTGGCTCAGTGGTAAAGAATCTGCCTGCCAATGCCGGAGACACAAGAGATGCAGGTTTGATCCCTGGGTTGGGAAGATCCCCTGGAGCAGGAAATGGCAACCCACTCCAGTATTCTTGCCTGGAAAATTCCATGGACAGAGGATCCTGGCGAGGTACAGTCCATGAGTTTGCAAAGAGTCAGACACAACTGAGCACACACGCACATATATGTAAGATAGATTAACTGATAAGGACCTACTGTAGAGCCCAGGCAACTCTACTCAGTACACTGTAATATCCTATATGGGAAAAGAATTTTAAAAAGAGTGGGTATATGTATATGTATAGCTGATTCAGTTTGCTGTACAGCAGAAACTAACACAACATTGTAAATCAACTACAATAAAAATTAAAAATTAAAAAAATATAGAAAAAGAGAGACCACATTTGTGGTTACCAGAGGCAGGATGTGGGGGGGGCGCTGGGGGGAGATAATTGAATGAATGCAGTCAGAAAGTACGAACTTCCAGTAATAAATAAGTACTAGGAATGTAATGTACAATGTGGTAAATGTCCTTAGTGTATGTTATATATGTGGAGAAGGCAATGGCACCCCACTCTAGTACTCTTGCCTGGAAAATCCCATGGACGGAGGAGCCTGGTAGGCTGCAGTCCATGGGGTCGCAAAGAGTCGGACATGACTGAGCGACTTCACTTTCACTTCTCACTTTCATGCATTGGAGAAGGAACTGGCAACCCACTCCAGTGTTCTTGTCTGGAGAATCCCAAGGATGGGGGAGCC
The DNA here is from genome assembly GCA_006410635.1 of Cephalophus harveyi. Classification (NCBI taxonomy): domain Eukaryota; kingdom Metazoa; phylum Chordata; class Mammalia; order Artiodactyla; family Bovidae; genus Cephalophus; species Cephalophus harveyi. Next base: position 161,792 of record SJYT01079283.1, on the reverse strand, counting down.
TGGTGGGCTGCCGTCCATGGGGTCGCACAGAGTCGGACACAACTGAAGCGACTTAGCAGCAGCATGTTATATATGAAAGTTGTTAAAAGAGTAAGTCTTAAGAATTCTCATCAGAAGAAAGAACATTTTTCCTATTTCATTACTTTTTATCTCTCTGAGATGATGGGTGTTCACTGAACTTTCTGTGATAATCATTTTGTGGTATATGTAAGTCGAATCATTATGTTGTACAACTTAAACTTACACAGTGCTGTAAGTCAGTTATGTCTCAATAAACCAGCAGGAAACAAAATAGATATATTTGCAAAGAAAAAATCATTTGAAGGAAATGAATCAAAATTATTGTTGTATTTTTATCTGTATATTTAGATAATTCTCTTGCTTTTCACATATTTTCAAGCGATAAGACCACATTAGTTTTTAAATACAAAGTTGATACCGCAGACTGGGATCTGTAGCCTGTGGCTGCGCGACCTTGGGCCAGTTCCTCAGCCCGTCTGTGAAGCTGTTTCTTCACTCTGTGAAGTGGGTGTGGTAATGTCTGCCTCGTAAAGGTTATTGTGAGTGTACTGTATGAGCTACTTCAGCTCCGAGTAGACATTTTACAATTTCCTCTCTCATCACTTCTTTCCTGTCATTAATAGGCTGGGACGAGCCTTTTGATAGGCTGTCCCTTCTCCTTTCTTGTTTCAGTAATTGTGATCGATCCTTTCCCTCTTCGTAAAAGGTAGTCTGTATTTAAGACAACTGGCTGAGAAAGATACAGTTAAGCTGTGAAGAGGAGAGTATTTATTTGTATCACGGTAATGACTCCAGTCAGAACTTAACGTAGCTACTTTGACTTGGCTGTGTATCGTAGATTGGCCTGATATTATTAACTTTATATTAAAGGATGAGGGAGAACTGAGACCAGGAGGGGCTTGTTGGGGGCCAAACCAGGCATTGAATGTTGTGAATGTATTATCTAAGTTGGAGGAAGAACAAAGAGCTCTTCGATTCCAAACTCCCAGGTCTCCTACGTTGTTGAAATTATCCTCAGGAAAGAAAATAAGTAAACAAAACAAAACTAAAATACTGTGTATTGCTCTCTTGCTGCTGCAGAGATTCCATGCCTAATAACAAGTTGAGTGCCTACTGTTAAATAGGGTTTAGGCATGGCATTGATGTGGCAAGAACAATAGATATAAAATATTTACTAGTAAGCATATAATGTGTTATGTAATTAGGTAGTGGCTTATATGGTGGACTCCATTATAGGATTTCAAGGTGCAGAAAAGATCATTAATAACAAAGATGGGGGGATTTCCCTTGTGGTCTAGTGGTGAAGACTGCATTTTCAACGCGGCTTGGGTTCCATTCCTGCTTAGGGAACTAAGGTCCCATATGCTGAGTAATGTGGCAAAAAAACCCTCCAAAACACTACTAAGACCAAAGATAGGGCATCTTGAAGGAGGTTTTACTCATACCAGGACCTAAAGAATGACTAAAGATTAGACTCACTTTGTCCAGTAGAAATATATGTGAGCCATAGGTGTAATTTGGAGAAGGCAATGGCACCCCACTCCAGTACTCTTGCCTGGAAAATCCCATGGATGGAGGAGCCTGGTAGGCTGCAGTCCATGGGGTTGCTAAGAGTCCGATACGACTGAGCGACTTCACTTTCACTTTTCACTTTCATGCATTGGAGAAGGAACTGGCAACCCACTTCAGTGTTCTTGCCTGGAGAATCCCAGGGACGGGGGAGTCTGGTGGGCTGCCGTCTATGGGGTTGCACAGAGTCGGACACGACTGAAGTGACTTAGCAGCAGGTGTAATTTAAACTGTTCTGGTAGCCACATCTAAAAAGATAAAAAAAGAAACAGGTGAGGAACTTCCTTTGTGGTCCAGTGGCTAAGACTCCACACACCCTGTGCAGGGACCCTGGGTTCGATCCCTGGTCAGGGAACTAGATCCCACATGCTGTAACCAAAGACCCAGTGCAGTCAAATAAATAAAGGAATAAAATAAATATTAAAAAATAAAAATATTACAGAAAGAAACAGGTGACATTAGTTTTAGTAATACTTTTTATTTAACCTTATACATCTGTTTCGTCGTGTTCTTGCCTGGAGAATCCCAGGGATGGGGGAGCCTGGTGGGCTGCCGTCTATGGGGTTGCACAGAGTCGGACATGACTGAAGCGACTTAGCAGCAGCAGCAGCAACAGCAGCAGTCCAAGTAAAATGTTCAGTTTTTCCGTTATCTTCACATAGCACGTCTTGGATGTCGTGCATGTACTGTTCACGTGCAGCATGTCTCCGGTCAGACGGGCCACATTTCCAGTGCTGGGGAGCCACTCGTGGCCAGCGTGGCCTGCTGGGCAGAGCAGGGTTAGATCTGGGGAAGGTCAAGGGTTGGGGAGAAGGCAATGGCAACTCACTCCAGTACTCTTGCCTGGAGAATCCCATGGGCAGAGGAGCCTGATAGGCTGTAGTCCACGGGGTCGCTAAGAGTCGGACACGACTGAAGCGACTTAGCAGCAGCAGCAGCAAGGGTGTGGAGGGCTTTTCCAGCCGAGAAGGGGAGGAGCTGGTGGTGGAGATGCACCTGGGAGATGATGCATGAGAGCAAAGAACCTCGGACACGGAGGACTCAGTGCTGGAACCCTGGCCCTGAGGGCGTCTGCAATGTCAGAGCAGTGGCTGGAGTGGTGTATAGGCCAGGGGTGAGGCAGGACCGGGAGGTGAACTATGAGGTCATGGAGGAGACGAGGAGGGGTAGCCTGACCAGGTAGAAGCTGAGGCAGTTCACAAGAGGTTTGAAGCTTCAATTTTATCCTGCAGGTGAGAGGGTGCCCTTGGAGAATTCGTAGCAGGTCAAGTGATAAGATTTGAGAACTGCCTCCCTGCCAGCAGGGCCAGGATAGAACTGGGCTGGTGGGAGGGCAGGGAGACCTTGGGAAGGTAGGCAGTGGAGGAGCTGACGGGTGACAACTGGAGAGGAGGGTGGAGTCATGAAGGACCCCAAGGCAGAAGCTAGTGATTCTAGATTCAAGTGTGGTTTGCAGAAGCTGGACGAGGAGTGATGAATCTGAAGGAGAAGAGGTTTGGGGTCAGGGGCCACAGCCCAGTCAACTCTAGTGACCCCAAGGTTCAGACCAAATAATTTGGAACTAGGAGGAGAGAATAGCTGCCCACCAATGCTCTTTATGCCCATAGAACACAATAGAATATTTTGATGTTTCCTTCTGTGCATCTGTTGCTTTAAGTAGGGACAAGTTCACTTACTCACTAAATTTTGCCTTTTAAACTCCCTGTTAGCTTTTACCTATGCCTTGTTCCTTTTATTTTTATTAATGACAGGTATTCGTTGAGACTGTCCTCTGGTGATTAAATAGTTTCCTTTCTTCATCAATCCTTTTTTCCTCTTTTTTTTTTTTTTTTACTTTTTCTTTCTTTCTCGGGTGTAAATACTAATACTCTAAACATCTTGGGAAATGGCTTCTGCATTTTGCATTGTTTCCTTAGTATAGATTCATTGAAGTCAGGTTGCTGGGTTGAGCGTGTTTGTGCCTTGATTCACTGTGCTCTCCTCAGTGTTGTTCATGTGCTCTCTGGCAGCAAGGGTGAAACAGTCAAATCCTCTGTAATCTGACCAGCAGTAAACACTTTGTTGGGAGAAGGAAATGGAAACCCACTCCAGTATTCTTGCCTGGAGAATCCCATGGACAGAGGAGCCTGGCAGGCTGCTGTCCCTAGGGTCACACAGAGTCAACTCGACTGAAGCCACTTAGCAGCAGCAGCGGCAGCAAACACCTTGTTAGAATTTGATCACTGATGTTAGGTAGTGGGGGTGCCACGGATAGAGCCAGAAGGGTTGGGAGGAGACCCTAGCTAATAACAGCACAAGGTGAGTTTGGTGTGATATGTGTTGAGTTTGAGTGGAGAGGAGGAGATGGTTGGATGGCTTCACCGACACGATGGACATGAGTTTGAGCAAGGTCCGGGAGTTGGTGATGGACAGGGAAGCCTGGCGTGCTGCAGTCCATGGGGTCGCAAAGAGTTGGACACAGCTGAGTGACTGAACTGGACTGTATTGAGTTTGAGAAAAAGGCAATATCCAAATGGGACCATTGGGGAAATTGTTAGATGTGGGGTCTGGAGCTTAATGAGGGGTTAGGAGGCTGTGACATGGTTGTTTATCAGCGTCATGATCTCACTGGTTTTTCCCCCAATTTCTGATGATGGTGGTGTCCCCACCCCCAACCTGAAAATGGGGAAACTGAGGCTCCCAGAGGTGGACTCCTGCCCGTGAGGAGCAGGGCTGGGAGTCGTAGGACTGTACAGCTCATGTCGTGCTTTTGCTAGTTACCCTGACTCAAAAGCATATTTACATACCAGAGAATATATTTCCCCACCAGAATGAATGTTAACACGTAAACCAAAGCCCCTCAGTCTTCGCATGTCTCCCAGACACGTTGCGTTGAGTTTCGATGCCTTCTTCCTAGTCTGTTTTTACTGTATTGTTCTAGGCAGACCTTGAGGCTGTATTTTATATGAACATGACAGAAGATAAAAAGACTCCTCCCGTGTTTTTGTGTTCGCTGGCCTCTCCGAGTCCTTGGCAGCCATCACAGGTGGTAAAATATTTCCTTGGACATTAGTGCCACGTGGACACTCTGCAGCCAGCACGAAGCTGGGGCGTATAACTCAGGCTCTTCAGGCAGTCTTGGGATGGCTTCTCTCCGGTGACCTTGTTTGAAGCCAAGTGATTTTGCCCTAATGCTCCCTTTCTTCATTTTTCATCAGTTGCTCATATACCTGTAACTTCTGGAGTATAAAATGAACTTTGAACACATATATGTCACACAGATACCCCACCCCTGCTCCTTAGGCTGGAGATTCTCTGATGTGAGAAAGGTGGACCTAGGATGAAAGTCTGACAGCTCAGATGTTTTCTTTGAGATAACTGAAAAAGGCTGCCTTTGACCTTTTATTCTGGGAAGAGGGGTAATTGGTAGGTCCAGAGTATTTTGGATAAAACCTTTTATAAGTTTTATTTTGCCTTTGCCCTTTTATTCTGGGAAGAAGGGTAATTGGTAGGTCCAGAGTATTTTAATGAAAACTTTTATAATTTTTATTTTGTTTGTAAATGCTTTATTTGCTGATGGACATACATAAGTTCTCCTAGCTGTTTAGCGTACTAATCTTTAGTCTCCAAACTAAGTACCAGAGATAAAACTGTAGAGAACTGCTTATTGTCTTTAAAAAATTGACTTTCAAAATAGCAAATTGATTCAATTCAAAGTTTAAATTGATCTTTAAAAGAAGCAATATGTTACTGTACTGTAAAATTAAGCATAATGAAAGTATAAATGTAGTAAGCCACTATCTTGTTTTTGGATTTTTAAAAAAATTTGGTTTCCCATACTTTTTTTGAGTCTGTGTGTGTGGATGTGTGTGTGTGTGTGTGTGTGTGTGTGTGTGTGTGTGTCTGCTTGGCAGGGCTCTGTCTTCAGAGATTAATAAGGCACAAGCATGGAATTTGCAGTTTGCTAGGGGAGACAGACAAGTAAATGGCTGCATTTCCACGAGAGTGTTGGTGCCTGAGTAGGGTGCATGGAAATGTATGGGGGGCTGCAGATGAAGTGGGGGGCTGCAGGTGAAGAGGAGGCACTTCAGAAAGCCCCTTGGAGAGCCCAGCAGTGCTTCCTGAGGGCAGGAGGGGCTGAGGTGGGTCTGGAAGTGTGAATGCAGAAGTTTCCCAGATGGGCGTGTTGGGGGTGAGGAGACTGCAGAAAAGAGGAGCGGGTGCAGAGGTGATGGGATGGCCACCCTGTGGCTGAGTGCACAGTTTTTCACCCTGTGCTGTGGGTGGATGTTGGGAATCCAGGCAGGAGTTTTAAACAGAGGAGGAGCCAAATCCAGTGTCTTTCCCCGGTGAATGGTCCGGGAGCCCCAGTCTCCCTGAGGTTTGAAACATGGATGCCTGGAGGAGCTCCTCTCCTTTAGGATGTAGCCTGTGCTGCCTTTCCCTCCACGGGGAGAGCACCTGCCTTAATTGAATTCACCGTGAGAAGGAAGCAGAGCGGAGAGATGGAGAGTGAAGAGAGTCCATGGATCCTATGTGAACCGAGGAGCTCGGCCCCGTCTGCACCATCCCCACCCCGAGCTTCTCAGCTGTAGGAGCGCGGAACACCCTGCTTTTTCACTCTAGCCAGCTTGAGTCCTATTTCTGGGCCTTGCCATGGGGAGAGCACACATTCATATGCCAGGAAGAGACCGGGAAATTCCAGATCAAGGATGGATGGGTCAGTGTGTGTGTAGATATAATTTTTACATTTTTAAGATCTGGGAGAATTTGAGTTTATGTACGTATAGGAGAAGGAAATAATAAAAGAGCAAAATTGAAGAAATAGTAGAGAGAAAGGGGCTAAAATGGTGAAAGTTGTGATCTGCTGTGGGATCCAGAGGGTGGGTCAGAACAGGCTTGACACAGGGGCTCCTTTCTGTCTGAGGCCGCTCGGAAGAAGCAGGAACAGGTTGCAGAGTGACACGGTGGTGCAGGGACCTCTTGGCCATGGCTTCTGCTTTTTCTGTGAAGGTACGAGGGCAAGTCAACTGCCGCCTAGTTTTCTCGCTGGTATAGTGACAGGAACTGAAGGTGTCTTACTCCTTTTTCTCTGCCGTGTATCTTCACAAAATAAACACTGTAATCGGAGAGGCTTTGTTTTTGTTCATTGTGGGGGATGGGGATGATCTCATAAATGCAGTTTAACTTATGTAATTAAATGCTTGGACAGAAGGGAGAAATGTATATATATGTAAATTGGTTCAGTTCAGTTCAGTCACTCAGTTGTGTCCCATCCTTTGCAACCCCATGGACTGCAGCATACCAGGCCTCCCCGTCCATCACCAACTCCCAGAGTTTACCCAAACTCATGTCCATTGAGTCAGTGATGCCATCCAACCATCTCATCCTCTGTTGTCCCCTTCTCCTCCCGCCTTCAATCTATCCCAGCATCGGGGTCTTTTCAAATGAGTCAGTTCTTCGCATCAGGTGGCCAAAGTCTTGGAGTTTCAGCTTCAACATCAGTCCTTCCAATGAATATTCAGGACTGGTTTCCTTTAGGATGGACTATATATATAAATGTATATGTATAAATATGATGTGTATATATATAAATAAATAAAATGCGGACAGTTTAAGTGGTACAGATGCTGCCTGCCCTTCCCAAGTGGTGGCATGAGGAGGATGTGGCTGTGGCTGTGGCCCCAGAGGTCCTCTTTCCTTCATATCCCTCACTATGGGAGCACCTTCCCCGATAGGTGTGGCTCCTGTGTTTAAGGGTAATTGGGATTTTCTCCATTTTTACCTTTCAGGTGACTTCACACCACCTGAGGCATCACTTGACTGTATTGATATCTCATATTTGTGTAGCTCTTCACACTTCTGCAAAATATTTTCTCATTTGATCAAATTGTGGCCTCAAGCAACTGGTTTATAAAGGAATTTTCCTTCTAGATCCTTAGTAGAGCCTTCTTTCTTCGTTCTGAATCTTACTCTGAGGGCTTTAACTCTGATTTTTAGAAAAGAGATGTTTCATAACCACTTTACGTCTTTTATGTTGTTTCAGAAACTGAGACCACATCTGAAAGACACAGGAACGCTATTTTAAAAGTAATTGTCATCTATAACAGTAAATATATACTTTGATTTTGCTTTTGCAGTTGCAGTTTAGTTTAAAAAAAAAAAACCCTTTGAAAAAGATAAGGATATTGTCTTGTGTTTGACTTTCAGCAATGGCACATATTTGCTGAGGCTCAACCATACTTTCAAGGACGGAGGTACCAGGACCTCGGCTTGTGCCAGCCGTGGGAGCCGTGAGAGGCTGTGCTCAGATCAGCTCCACTGCAGGGCCCCACTGACTGATGCTTCCAGTGCTGCCCTTGGACCCACCTCCACTGGGTAGCCAGAGCTGGGCTCCTCCTGGGCTTCCTCCAACCAGTTACTGAGCACGTGGGCTGCTCACGTGGTCATTCCTTGGAGACCCAGACGCCTGGGCCAGCAGCCCCTTAGGCCTCTGCTGCCTCTCAGCCCCACTGCCTCCCGTCCTCTGTGCAGGGCTCCGTCCGCCCTTCTCAGGTCCTCCCCTTTGTCCTTCACAGCATCTTCCTCAATCAACCTCCTGCGCGAACAGTCCTGTTTTGATATCCATTTCCCAGAGAACCCAAATGAATGCCCGGTCCCTTCTAGAAGACGTCGGCCATCCCGTCCCGCAGAATTCTTCCAGGAGCCAACAGAGTCACGTCCCGTCTTCATACAGAGTGCCCTCACCCCTCTTCCCTGAGCTGCTCTTTCCTCGGGATTCCCACAGCTCTTGGTGTCTTCCACTGGCATTTGCAGCCTTTGGTTTGTTTTATATTCTGCTTCTCTGTGTTCTGCCTGGTCTCGCTCACTAAATGATACTGATGCTAAATAACACTAAGAACACTAACAGCTTTTTGTACATTTTGATTCCTTTTGGTGACATGCTTCCATATTTGTCATAATAACAAGTAGCATTTAATCGGCACTTTCCCTGTGCCAAGGACCACCAGAAATACTTTACATGTACTTTTAATCCTCTCCCCTGTGGGGTGGGGAATACCATTATCTCTGTCTTCCTGATAAAACCCAGAGAAATTAAGAACATTGCCCAACATTGCCCAGCTAGTGAGTGGTAGCATGAGGATTGAACCCAGGCAGCTGGCTCCAGAATCCCGTATTATTTTTTATCCAGCACCAACCACGTGCCAGGCATTATACGCAGCCCTGGGCATGCCTGAGCTTGCATTCAGAAAAACCAAAAATGCGATTTCCATGTACCCAGATCTGAGTCTGTGGGAGAGGAGCAGCCATCTATATGGATGTTCAGAAAAATTTCTAAGAGCCTTCTTGCCCCAGACAGAGATTGCTTTCACTAGCCAGAAGTTCCCATCAATAAAGTAATAATTCAAGGGACTGCCCTGGCAAATGGGTGGTAAAGACCATGCTTCTGCTTCAGGGGGCACAGGTTCAATCTCTGGTTGTGGAACTAAGATCCAGCATACTGTGTGGCATGGCCAAAAAATGAGTCGAGACCATGAATTAAGTTCTCCTGAAAGAAACCTCTCTCCTTCTGTGTGTGCGAACAGACCCACTCCTGGGTCCCCAGGGGAATGCTATTGTTGTTCAGTTGTTCAATCATGTCCGACTCTTTGTGACCCCATGGATTGTAGCCTACCGGGCTCCTCTGTCCATGGAATTTCCCAGGCAAGAAGACTGGAGTGGGTTCCTATTTCCTTCTCCAGGGGATCTTCCCGACCCAGGGATCGACCTGTGTCTCTTGCATTGCAGGCAGATTCTTTACCTGGAGGGAGCCATGTCCAGCACATGTGGCCGGTCCTTCCTTGTTGTAGAAGTGGGTCATGATGAGGAGATGGGCTGGGACCACCGTGGCCAGTGAGGCAGGAATGCTTGACTGCCCTGGGCCATGAGATTGGACCACGCAGCAGCCCGAGCTTGTGACAGCGTGGAATGTACTTGCTATATCACCCTGAATTCTTGTAAGAGTCAGAGAGTAGGTACCTTAGGAAGTGCCCCGATGTGGAGAAGAAATGGAGACTAGCCAGTGGCTGGAAATGAATGAACACAGGAAAACACTGATGGGTCAATGCAGTGTTAATTTATCTCATAAATGTTGGTGAAAGGCAGCAGATGGACTGGGTGTCATGTACCTGCTAAATTAGGACCCTGTTTGTGCTCTAGGTTGTGTTACTTTTTCTTTTTTAAAGAACTTGATTCGTTAAAAAAAGTTTTGTTTTGGCCATGCTGCATAGCTTGCAACATTCTAGTTCCCTAGGCAGGGGTCGAACCCAGGCCCACAGGAAGGGAAGCCCACATCTTAACCACTAGGCTACCAGGGAACTCCCTCTAGGTTGTGTTTCTTAGTGAAAAGGCCTGAGGGAGTCTTGGTCTTCAGCTCAGTGATAATTGAAGAGAGATGTGGTTTCTACGACCTGGTGTTGCTGCTGAATCGAAGGGGAATCTGCTCCACAGTTGGTGATGAGGCATGGATTGAGCAAAACTTAACGTGTGCTGAGGCTATCCCATCCAAGTGAATCTGACTGTGATTGGAAATTTCATCACCTTTTTGCATTCAGGGGTGTCACACCATTGTTTGTTCCTGTGCAGTACAAGCTACCAAAAGGCTGGACAGAGATCATTTCTTCCTGCCCGACTGTATCATTTTTCAACCCTTTGAGATGAATGACGATTAGAGAAGCAGCTTTCCCTAATGACAGCAGAAAAGTCCTCTAGACCTGAATCATCACAAGGCATTTATGTACAAAAAATTTATCTGTTATTACAGAAGAGGTTTATTCGCAATGTTGGGCAGAGAAAGTTTAAATTATTTTCTGTTTTTAGGGCATTTTCGTCCTGGTAAATATACTACTTTTCTGTATTGCTTGGGTCTTGAATGTTCTTCAGGCTTGAAGAGTCAGACCCATTTGGAGGAAATTATGGTCGATATCATGTCTGCTGTGCTTTTCTTTTTTACGATAAATAATCAGACATTGAAAAAAAATCTCTGAAACACTCTGGCAGCTTTTTTGTTTGTTTCTGAAATGAGTAATAGTTTTGTAGTTTTTTTCTGGTTGTAAAATTTTACATACTCATTTGACTTACATGAATAAGCAAAAAATCATTTAAGTGTGAAAAAGGTCTTCACATTCTTCAGTCCCCGGATAACCAGTGTTAAAATTTTGGTAGGGGTGTTTTTGTGCTTGCTGTTGCTGATATGTGATCTCTATGTGTTTTGCGTGCACACAGAAATGCAGTTTTACACGAGTAGTCATTATGCACGGGCTGACACTCTGTTTCTGATCTGACATGCCTTGGATGTTTTTCATATCAGTAAGTGAAGACTTACCTGATACTTAAATGGCCCTGTTGTGTCCCATGGGACTCACACAGCAAATTATCCACCACCCATTTCAGGTTGACTTCCCTGGTGGCTCAGAGGTTAAACCGTCTGCCTCCAATGCGGGAGACCGGGTTCGATCCCTGGGTTGGGAAGATCCCCTGGAGAAGGAAATGGCAATCCACTCCAGTATTCTTGCCTGGAGAATCCCATGGACAGAGAAGCCAAGTAGATTACAGTCCACGGGGTCGCAAAGAGTCGGACACGACTGAGCGACTTCACCTCACCTCACCTCATTTCAGGTTGGGAGTCCAGGTGCTCTGTGCTGTCACCAGACCCAGGCTGGCGGGAGAAGGGTGGCTGCCTTTGGTTTCTCATAAGAGGGACAAGAGACAGGCCTGACAGTGTCCTGGCTGATGATGGGGCAGGGGACGGCGGGGCGAGTTTCTGGAAGTAAAGAGAACCCCTTGCGAAAGGCTGTCTCAGTCTCCGCTGAATTAATTTCACAGAAAGGCCACCCTTTTAACCTGTCTTTGAGTGAAGGTCATTCCCCTTGAAAGCTGGCTCTGGTGTCCTAAATATACCAGCTTCTGGGTTCTCTTTGGAGTTTAGTAACTGCTTGCTTCCAGGCTTTCTACCAACTCTCTCTTACGTACTTCAAAAAAATGGTGTTTCCAGATGTACTTCCCTGCACTTCCTCCATCATTTTCTGTTAATGTTAGGCTCACTCAGGTAAGCAGTGAGGGAGAGCCGGACTGCCTGCCTGGGTTCCAGTCCTGGTGGGGACCTGACCCCGCTGACCCTCCCCTGCCTACTTCCTAGGGCCGACGGAGGTTTGAGTTAATACAAATCCCTTTTGTAAGCCGTTACTATGCTTGTGAATAATGATTGTTTGACATAAGTAAGATGCCTCTCTCTGCCCTCATCACCTCTCTTGTGCCTCCTTAGTTGCTAGAAGTGAGCTGGAGCTGTTCCCATTTAGCTCCTGTTTTATTTATTTTTATCTCTAACTCTTTCCCTCCTGAGTGAATCTGACTGTAATATAGGCCAAGTCAGATCAAGAAAAGTGTAGTGCATTATTATGTATAAAATAGATAACTAATGAGAACCTACTATATAGTCAGGGAACTCTACTGAATACTCTGTGGTGACCTAAATGGGAAGGAAATGCGAGAAAGAGGGGTTGTATGTATACGTATAGCTGATAACACTTTGCTGTACAGCAGAAGCTAACACAACATTGTAAAGAAACTATATTCTGATTTTAAAGAAAGAGAAAGAAAGGTAGAAACAGTTATGCGTTGCCTTAAAAAATCAGATGAAACTTGCTTCCTACAAAAGAAGAGATATATGAAAATGTATAAACTATTATGTATAAATTAAACTAGAAGGATATGTTGCACAGCACAGGGAATGTACCAACATTTTATAATAAACATGAAGCATAATCTTTAAAAATTGTGAATCACTATATTGCACACCTTAACTTACTGTATATCAACTATATACTTCCTAAAAAGTGAATGTATATAAAACACACTAGATTTAAACATTATATTTCATTGGTGTATATATTTTGTTTTATTGTGTTGGCACTTGATATCTGTTAATAATAAAGTTTTAGAAGCCTGCCTTTGAGAGAGGTGTGTCAGAAATGTTTAAAAATAACTCTACTTTTAAAAACTTTAGCTCTAGGTACATGGAATATATCTTTATCAGAATCACTTTTACATGGGGACTATCAATCTAGAGTAACAGAGTTTTAACATCTTTTCAACCTCTAGAATTTTACTTTCTTCATCTGTCTTACCATATAGGTATAAAGAAATGAAAATAAGACACCTTAGGAAATGAAGTGGGGTGAATATAGCTTTTACAACCTTTCAGTTATACTAGGATTTGTTTCTACTGTCAGAATCTGCAAAGATGTTTTTGGATACAGGTAACAGAAAACCCAAGTGTAAGCATAAACGAAGAAGAATTTTTTTTCTCCTTTAAAAATCAGCCCCAAAGCATGTGGCCGCAAGCCAGCTGGCTCGGCGGCTCAGCGATGTGACCGTCCCCAGGCTCCCCCTCCCTGCTCTGCCCTCCCTAGTGTCCTCCTCCATGTGGCAGGTCTGTCCTCTGAGTGGCAAAGTGCAGCTCGGGCATTGCGCCCGGACAGAATGTCCAGAGAAGCACTTGCGCTGTGTGTCCCTTTATGAACCGTGACCCTTTCCCGGCATCTCCACCAGAACTCTTCCCAGTGCTTGTAGGGTCACAGGCTTGAGCCTAAACTCATGGTTGGTGGGGGGCGGGGGGGCTGTTCCCACTGTAATTGACTCTGCAGCATCGGGTCACCCACCCCTGCCCCAAGAGCACACAGTTTTGTGGGGTGGATGGTCCCTGAACAAATGGGTCTGTCTGCCGTGGGCCTGACTGGGCGTGGGGGGCCAGAGGGAAAACCCAAGTGCCTGCTGCAGGCCACTCTCGCTCTCAGTTTAAATTCTACAGAGAACATCTATGGAAATAGTCCATTATGATACAAATTTGAATATATGTCTGTTTTCAGGGGAAATTTCTTAAAAATTTAAAACAGCCCAACATAGCTATAATAATGTCACAATAACAAAACCACCAGCAGAGCGAAAGTGAGAGTTTGAGTTTTCGTTTCAATTTCTGCAAAGAGGAATGTGTAGTTTAGGTCCCGGCGTGCTTCCAGAAGTATCAGTGTTATGTCAGTGTTCTAGGCTCTTCCTTCTGCTGGGCTTGGCTCGTGGTGCTTGGGCACCGGGTTACTAGCACAACAGCTGTTGGCCCTGAGACATCTGAGAACTGGGTGAGCGGTGTGGAGCCCCTCGCGGCGGGTGCTTGAGTGGGTGGGTTTAAAGTGCTTGTTTTGTTATACATGTACAAAACGTTCTTTCATGTATGTGCATATGTGCTAAGTTGCTTCAGTTGTGTCCGACTCTTTGCGACCCCATGGACTGTAGCCGCCAGGCTCCTCTGTCCATAGGATTCTCTAGGCAGGAATACTGGAGTGGGTTGCCATGCCCCTCCTCCAGGGAGGGGGGTTGCCATGCCCCTCCCGACCCAGGGATTGAACCTGAGCGTCCTGCATTGGGAGGTGGATTCTTTACCACTGAGCCACCTGGGAAGCCTTCTTTCACATATACTCAGTATTAACAAGTATTTGGTATCTGTCAATGGCTGTGCACAAATAAATACTTTCAGCTGAATTAAGGGTGAAACTGAGACTGGGGTTTTATTGAATGAGTATGATCGGGAAGGGCGGGGTGATTAAAAAGATGGACAGTGGATGCTCTGTGGTGACCTAAATGGGGAGGAAATCTTAAAAAAAAAAAGAGGGGATGTTTGCTTATGTAGAGCCGACTCACTTTGCTGTACAGTGGAAACTAACACAACATTGCAAAGCAACTATACTCCAATAAAAATTCAAAAAAAAAAAAAAAAATGGACTGTGGAAGCCAAATTAGATCAACAAAGAAGTGAAGACTTCAGAGGGATTATTGATTAGGGTGGTGGGGTCATTAGCTTCAAAGGCCCAGGAAGGTTGAAGAGTTGTCGGAATTAGGTTTTCAGAAGAAGTGAGCAGGAGAGGTAAGGAGTGGAGGTTGGAAGGATGCTGGGGTGGAAGAGGGAGTGGAGGACAACCTCTGTGGAGACATGAAGTGGGGCATCACCTGTGTGAGTGTGGAGATCAGCGCTGCGTGTGGGGGCAAAGACAGTGAGCCAGACCCTAAAATCTTCCAGAGAGTGCGCAGGGGGGTCTGGGGGGTAGCTTGTGCAGCCCCTGGGACTGGAGCCCTCTACCTGCTGTGCACCTGAACATCTCTGTGCACACAAAGGTTTTGTATTTGCATATAATCAGTCCAAGGACATTTTTTTAAGGTCTGCATATACATAGACTTCCCTGGTGGCTCAGGTGGTAAAGCGTCTGTCTACAACGCGGGAGACCCGGGTTCGATCCCTGGGTTGGGAAGATGACTAATCCACTCCAGGACTATTGCCTGGAAAATCCCACGGACAGAAGAGCCTGGTAGGCTACAGTCCATGGGGTCGCAAAGAGTCAGACATGACTGAGCGACTTCACTATATCACTATACATCGATGCATTTTCAGATGTGAATTTCTCTTTGATGGTACTGATAGTGGGAGAAGTGTTGAGTTACCACTGAAGCACAGTCAGCACGGGTGCTGTTTTACAACTGATTCCCTCCTGAGTCTTGAAAAGGCTTCATTATGAGGACTTTGCGTCCTCCCCAGGTGAGTTCCAGGTCGGTTACCTGCCCTTGACATGGTCCTGCACTCAGGAGGTTCTAAACTCTCCCAGCTGGTGTCAGGAGAGGGCGTCCCTGCCTGCCCAGACTGTGCTAGTGTTGCCGAAACTTTTCTGTGGAAGGTGGTTTGTATCATGGGGGAACCCCTGTTATCTGGACCCGTTTTTTCTGCTTTTCCTTCTTGGACAAGGAGACAATGTGTTGTCCTTGGGGGCAGGTCTTCATGGGCTCGCCACGGCCTGTGACACTTCTTGGTGTGAGTTTCTTTTTCTTTCCCCATCAAGATTTCTATAACAAGCAACTCAACCCATCCCAAATCTCAGGCTTACAGAGACCTTACGGCAGCAGGCATCTGTTCTATTTCCTCACCTGTCTGCATTGCTGCATGGTTCTGCCCTGGCTGCAGGTTGCTCTGCTTCAGTTTTCTCGTTTCTTTTTTGTTTAAATCTTAATTGATTTACAATGTTGTGTTAGTTTTGGGTGTACAGCAAAGTGAATCAGTTATACGTATATATCTATTCTTTTTAGATTCTTCCCATGTAGGTCATTAACAGAATATTGAGTAGAGTTCCCCATGCTATACAGTAGGTCCTTCTTAGTTATCTATTTTATCTATAGTACTGTGTATATGTTTACCGCAACCTCCCTGGACCAGACACTGCCTGAGGCTCTGCAGTCACTGCTGAATCAGGCTCCTGATGACTGCTGGTCCACAGCAGGTCAGGAGCTCAGCCCGGGTCAGTGTAGGTGGGCGTTTTCTAAAGGTGTAGATGGAGGGTGGGAATAATTTGTGACATTTTTTAGAGAGAGAGGGAGGGAGGGTAGAGACCTAGGCAGCTGTGAAAAGGGTGAAACCACTAGGCTCTCATTAGCCCTATGTAAGGGCACATTACTCATGAAGTTCATCCCGGTTAGTGTTTTCTGTCTCATGTCTGACTTAATTTTCCTTGTTCTCATTGTTCCTGAATTATGTTTTATGAAGTCGCCACATCCACCCTGAGTTTTTCACTCAGTCCCCTTCCCTCTCACCAGTGTGTGATGCTGAGCATCGTATTTGGGTGCCAGCATCTAGGGAATGTGAGTGAATGACACCGTCTGCATCCGCATGCAGCCATATGGGCAGAGCTGGGGTGGCTCTGAGCCCTGCGGCAGGTCGGGGAGGGAGGGCTGCAGGATCGGGGGTCACTCCCTACTTGGGAGGAGCTGTTCTGAGCTCATACTTCCTCTTTGACAGTGTCCACCAGGGCCCCTGAGTCTGAGAAGAGTGTTCCCTCCTTCCCTTGGTGCTTCCGGGTGTGCTGAAGCTGGCTTTAGTGATCTGGGTTATAGTGATCAGATCCTAAAAGGAGTAGGATTGCTACTGAAAAGGACCATATGTAGGAGGAAGTGGAGGGACAGTCCCCCTGGCTTTGGAGCGTCTGCTGCTGAACTGGGATGAAGTGCTGTCCCTTATCAAAGTTCTCATTAAGTGGTTGAGTTTCACGAGTCATTGAGTTTTATGACTTCACAGATGAAGCTGGGTTGTTCCTGGCTAGTTTGGCGGCCTTTGCCTGGAGCTAGGTAATTGTAAGACAACTAACGTTTATTTAAATAATGCTGACTCTGCGTTTAGAGGCACCTTACCTGTGTTCATTTTATCACACAGGAACTATTGTTGGCCCCCATTTCTCAGGTGAGGAATTTGAGGAACAGCGTGTTTAAATAACTTGCCCAGATCCTGTGGTTTTTGTACTTGAAACCAGGTGGCCTGCTCCAAAGGTTTTTGCTCTCCAGTTTTGCTACTGTCTTCCAGCTAAATGTAGGGAAATAACTGTCAGCGGAAGGCTTAGCTGGACAGGGGAGGGTAGCTTTTGGTGTGGAATATAGATTATTTTTTCAGATATAATGGGAATATAATAGACACAGTTAATTGGCTGTTGGATCGTGGTCAGGGAGAATGAGAAATTAAAGGAGGTTTCCTTACAAATCCCAGAATGACCCCCAGCTCTGTGAAGCTGTCCGCTGGTTGCTCCTCTGTGGTCAGTGTGGATGCACTTGCCTGGGCTTTGTGAGGCAAGGCCACATGCTAGCGTCCGTGTTGAACATACCAGGACTTCCCCTCTTTCCCGCTTCCTTACTGGCCCCACAAGGCGGTGGGGAGGTTGCTAAGGTCCCTCCTGGAGAGCCAAGCCATGCCCATTCTCAGGCCCACGCTCTACCCCCATGTCTTAGGGTCTTCTCTCCCTCCTTCTCTCCATCTACTCCCCTGCATAGCCCTTCCCCAAGGAGATGACATTTCTCTATGTTCCTGATCCGATTTCTGGGTTTGACTTATTCCCACATGTCTCCGAGGCCTTTGTGCAGCTCATGTTTGGGCTGGAGCCCCAGATGGGAGTCTTCCCCACATTTCTGACTGGCCTGGTACCTTGGGCAGGTTACGGACGATCCTGAATCTGAAGGGTTTTTTTTGTTGTTGTTGTTTTGTTTCTTTTTTTTTTTTTTACTTGACCACGCCTCCCTCATCTCCCTCATGGGGTTGTTGTTCAGTCACTAAGTGGTGTCCCACCCTTTGTGACCCCATGGGCTGCAGCATGCCAGGCTTCCCTGTCCTTTACCATCTCCTAGGGTTTGCTCAAACTCTTGTCCCTTGAGTTGATGATGCCATCCTACCATCTCATCCTCTGTCTCCCTCTTTTCCTCCTGCCCTCAATCTTTCTCAGCATCAGGGTTTTTTTCCAATGAGTCAACTCTTTGTATGAGGTGGCCAGAGTATTGGGGCTTCAGCTGCAGCATCAGTTCTTCCAATGAATATTCAGGGTTGATTTCCTTTAGGATTGGCTGATTTGATCTCCTTGCTGTCCAGGGGACTCTCAAGAGTCTTCTCCAGCACCTGCAGTTCAAAAGGATCAATTCTTTGGTGCTCAGCCTTCTTTATGATCCAATTCTTACATCCATATGTGACTACTGGAAAAGCTATAGCTTTGATTATAAGGACTTTTGTTGGCAAAGTGATGTCTTTGATTTTTACTATGCTGTCTAGGTTTGTTGTAGCTTTTCTTCCAAGGAGCAAGCACAGGGTTGTGGTTAGGGTCAAATATAATAAATCCATGAAAGTGTCTTTTAAAGAGTAAATATACAGTATTATTAGTAGTTCCAACCTTCCCAGTTGGCCTTCACTCCCTGCTTTGAGGTCTGGCCTAAACTTTGGTCCCGGTGTCACCTCCGTTACTTGATTGTGTCCCTGTTTCTGGGGGCCCCGGCACCTTATTCTGTTCAAATTTCCTAGCACTTGGCACAGGCCTAGTTTGCAGGGGGAGGGGCCCAGTCATGTTTGAATGAGCAGGTGAAGAGCATCTTTCTAAAGGAAGTTTATGGTCATTTTTTTTTTCCTGAACAGTCCTCTTATTATAATATCTATGCATCTTGAAGTTAAAAAGCAGACTGTCCTGGTGATCCAGTGGCTAAGAGTCTGCTCTTCCAGTGCAGGGGACCCGGATTTACTCCCTGGTCAGGGAACTAGATCCCATATGCCACAACTGAGGATCCTGTGTGCTCCAACTAAGACCTGGTGCAGCCAAATAAATTTTAAAAATTATTAAAAAAAAAAAAAGGGCAGCTCTGTGATCCTGTCTGTGTGCCCTGCTACTGGGCACTAATTCCGCATGCCTGAGGCCACCTTATGAGTCTTGTGTTTTATAAAAAGAATAAGACAGCTAAGGGAATCAATCATTCTAAATTTTGAAGACTAGAGATTAAAAAAAAATGTGGTGTTAATTATCTTGTTCATTTGACAAATACACGTTGAGTACCTGTCGGGCACCCCGCTCTGTTCCTGGGTCTGGGAATACAGTGGTAACCAAATCCCAGGCGGATGGCATTCCTGCCTGCCTGAGGCTTCCATTCTAGTGGAGTGGATTAAGGGAAGAAAAGAATGAAAGAGTCTTGACTGATGAGGTGTGTCATGGGGAGGGATCATGTGAGGGGGACTCCCGGACCTCCGAGGAGTCCTCATCGGGGTAAACAAAGCGCATAGTTACCCACGTTATGCTCTTGGTTTCGCTGTGTGCGGAGTGACCTTGAGGGCATCACAGTGTCTTGTCGTGAGGACGTCAAGCTCCGTCCGGCTGCCCCTCATTAACAGAACAGGCAGGGAGTGGTAGGGAGGAGGTGGCTGGGCTCTGGCTTCTGGAGGGTGTTCCTGTCTGTTTGAGGCCCTCAGCTTTGACAAGGAGCCGCTGTGCTCAGGTCACTGACCCTGGCGTGTTTCTGAGGGACCAGGGGAACCCAGGGAAGATGGACGCTTGGTGGCCCACAACCTCTCTGTGCGTCTTGTGGCTTCGTTCCACTCACGTCTATCCGCCCACCAGACTCCATGCCGGAGAAGGTGGGTGACTCATGGCCCACAGGGACCCCTGAGGTTTCCCTGCAGAGGTTGAGCACAGCCTTAGCTCTGAAGATGGGGAGGAATGAGCTGGACGAAGGTCGGGGGTGGGGAACTCGTGTGGGAAGCTCGGGAGATGGAAAGAAGCCGCGGGGGCCAGAGCGCAGGGCAGCTTGGAGGGTGTGGCTTCGGGTGGACTTGCCCTTGAGCAGAGGAAAGGCTGTGGAGTAGTGGTAAAGGGTTTGGATTTTATTTTCAGTGCTACTGATTTGGTTTATTCCGTTATCCTGTTGACTGCAGAGTGGAGAGGGGACCACGGAGGGGAAGCAGGGAGGCAGGGACCCCTGGGTAGGGATGGGGGCGCAGTGCCCGGCAGGGTGGTGGAGGACCCAACATCCTGGAGGCGGGCTGGGAACCAGGATGGGGATTGGGGTTCCGCTCGAGCAGCTGCGGCAAGAGCAGAAGGTGAGGGGAGAAGCCTCCGGACTCTCCCTGGAGCTGGCAGCGGACCATGAGAGCTGAGGCTGCAGGGCGGGAGGGACCTCTGCAGAGGGGTTGATGTTTCCCTCCCGATAACCCAAGGGTCAGGCCGCCTCTTTCGTGTCGGCATGAGATCTGATGGCTTACACGTTGTGGTCACTGTCCCGTGATTGTGTATTAGAGGCTGTTTGTCTCATTTAGTGCATTCAAGAAAATATTGAGCTAAATGTTTGTGTTCCCTGCTGAGACCACCTGGGGGTCTGTGAGGTGGGCGGTGTCTCTAACGGAAGAGGCAGATCATTCCATCAGAATTGAGCCTGGGGTTGCACCAGGAGATTGAGCGCAGTGTGACACAGTCTGTGACCGGGAGGAAGAGGGTGGTGGGCTGCAGAACAGAGGCCCTGACCTGGCCTGGGGGCTGGGGAGGGTTCAGAGGCCCTCTGAGCAATTGGTGTTGGAGTAAATGTTTAACAAAGCCCTTGGAACTGGCACACTCGAGGAAGGCACTGGAGAACTCCACAGCAAGGCTGTGTCACTCATGAGAACGATAATGCTTGTGTGGATTAAGGATCCTGGTGTCGTTACTTGCTGGCACGCAGGTAAACTTGTTAGTTACTGGGAACTTGCACTGCTCTGTGCTTCCTGTGATTTTCGGACAAGAAAGGGAATGTGAACTTGGCCGTTCCTATGATCTTTCCAACATCTTAGGTACATTGTTTCAAAGAACCAGTGCAGATTTTTCCATGAAAGGCGCTATGTAGTTATTAGAGGAAAACAGCTCTTTAGGTTCATCAGTGTGAATGTTGACTTAATAGAATGCAGACGTGGCAGTGGGTGTGCTCTCACGTATTCACAGACTTAGGACCCCAAAGCTGATCTGACTCTATTATAGATTGGATAGCAACATTTTTTTTTCCCCCTGGAGTAATCTTCTCGAATTTTAAGAATGCTCAAAGAGCTAACACCTTGTCAGGACACTCCTGGAAAGGCACAAACAACCTTGTTTCCCGAGGAACCTGTGCAGAGGTGTGTTGACAGTGGGTGACTTTTCTGACCTGAGCCAAAAGGGACACTGGCTGTATTGTTGGCTTGGCCCCTGCAGGGGCCAGGGTGGGGTGGCGGGGACATATTCCTGGGCTGAATTCCTTGCACGTCCTGTCGATCTACCTGCAGCCCTGGTTTATCAACATTAAACATATGGGAGACATGTGGCTGGAATGATGCTAGGAACACAGGACCCACTATGTCTTTGCAGGGGCCAGATGGGTCATGTAGAAGCTGGAGGGATGCAGTGACCAGTGGCCCAGGTGGATGTGGGCAGGTTGGGAGGGCCTGATGTGGGAGCTGGAGGGAGGGAGGAGAGACGGGGCTGTGGGGCGCTCCTGGCAGTTAGACTCATCCTTCTTTACGTGTGCTAAGTCACTCAGTTGTGTCTGACTCTGCGACCCCATGGACTGTAGCCTGCCAGGCTCCTCTGTCCATGGGATTCTCCAGGCCAGAACGCTGGGGTGGGTTGCCATTTCCTACTCAAGGGGATTTTCCTGACCCAAGGATTGACCTGAGTCTCTTAATGTCTCCTGCACTGGCAGGTGGGTTCTTTACCTCTAGCGCCACCTGGAAGCCTCCATCCTTTATGGTCTGGGTCTAAACCATCTCACCTTTTATTTCCCCACCCCAACTGGAAATCCTCTTGTCCCTCCCAGGAGGACCCTCACTAACCCCTGGCCTTCCAGGTGCTCTGTAGTGGTTGTGACCTTGGCTGTGACCTTGAGGTCTGGGGGTGGGGGAGGGGACGTGCCCCAGGTCACCTCAGAGCTCCCCTTAGGTGGAGAAAGAAGTGGACGGAAATGTACTTTACTGCATTGTTTTGTCTTATGAGACATGACTGGTTTTTGCATTCCTTTGTTTCTGAAAAGATTGTTGGTAAATGCTGATGATCATGTAAGTTTATGGTTGTAAATGGGAACTTTTTCTTTTCAGACAATGTGGATGCCAGCGATCTTAAGCAGTTTTTTGAGACCAACTATTCTCAAATATATTTCATCTTCTATGAAAATTTTATAACACTGGAAAATAGTTTGAAATTAAAAGGTAAGAATTTCTACAATTTTTTTTTTATATACAAAGTTCTGTGTTTTTTTTTTAATAAAAATACAGGAAGTTCTTGGAGGTTATGTGTGTCACGTGCTACAAGTTACATGCCTTTAAGCTTCCTTTCTTTCCAAACACTTAGCAGAGCTGTGAACTCACAGCGGTTGTGTCTTTCCCTTGAACTTTCTCTTGTACAGGCGTTAACTGAACAACAAACAGCCAAGAGGAAAATAGGAAGACAAGAGATCCACAAAAGGGGACTTCCCTGGTTGCCCCAGTGGCTAAGACTCTGCACTCCCAATGCTGGGGGCCTGGATTTGATCCCTGCTCAGGAAGCGACTTAGCAGCAGCAGCACGGAACTAGAACGCACATGCTGCAACTAAGAGTTTGCATATTGCAACTAAAGAGCCTGCCTGCTGCAACTAAGACTCTGCACACACACACAAACATATATCTGTAAAAATAAAAGGAAAACCACAGGAAGTGTGAGTTCCATTCCAGAGGTTGGCGGTGGGGTACAGTGGGCTGAGACAGAGTCACGTGGAAAGAAGAGGCCTTAGAGAGGAGCATGGAGGCCACACAGCTGCCACTTAGACCCTTCAGGGGATACTGCTCCAGCCTCTGTTACGTCAGGGCACGCGTGCACCTGGGCCCAGAATGCCAGCACCTGTTCTTTTTAAATGAATTTCTTAGCTTTTCCCCCTCGTGATTTATAAATTGGTACACATCTTGAACTTAAATTCTTTTCTGCCAAATTGGTAGATATCTCAAATATGGAATGGTGTGATTTTTATCTTGCCTCCTAGCTCTGTTCCACTTCATAGTAGTGTGATAATATATTCAATTAAAATAGCAAAGAAAAACAATTAAAACCTGGTATCTAAGAAAACAACATTACAATCTACAAACCTCATTTTTTAAAAGGCCCTTCCTGCATCCCTGTTCTCCCTTTCCTCCCTCTATCCTTTAGGAAAATTTGGTGGTTCAAGACCATCAGTCAGTTTGTGCACAAATTGCATAACAAACCATCCCAACACTGAGTGCCTTCAAACAACCACTAGTCCTTTAGTTTGTGATTTTTCTGAATCTATTGGGAGTTTCTCTGGTTTGGGCTGGCTCCTGCCTCTGACTGTCTAGTGGTGAGTGGCCTCATTCACACGTGTCCTGACTGTCAAGCTGCTGCCCAGGGCGCCTTAATGCTCCTTCACGTGGGCCCTCTCGCCCAGCTGGCAGGGTTCCCTGGGCTCCTGCACTTGTGGCCTCAGGGCTCCATGACCTGCTGGCGAGTACGGCTTTTTGAGCTCACCTCACATCTGTCGTCACCGTGGTTGGAGCAGGTCACCTGGCCTCTCAGATTCTGGGGCTGGAGAGAAATAGACCCTTCTTGTTGAGGAGAAGACTCTGCCGCTCTGTTGCCTTGTATCTCCTGCAGAGAGTCACGACGAAGGACAGATGAAAAGAGGGAGAGGCTTTACAGTTTCTTGCTTTTAGTACATACAGTCTGCGTGTTGACTGGAGCCCAGGGGAGGAAGTTACCAAAACAAAAGAAGAAAGGAAAGTGGTTGCTAGGAATAACAAAATCATCTTGTGATCCCTTCAGCCCTCCAGTGATTTCAGCCAAAACCTGCGTTGTTGGTTCTGCCTTCAAAACGTATCCAGAATCACTGGCCTCTTCCTCCGGCTTCTCCTCCTGACTTCCTCCCGTTGTCCTCACCTGGCTTACCAATGCCACCTCAGAACTGGCCTCCCTGTCACATCGTACACCCCACCCCACCCCACCCCACCCCTGCCAAAATCTCTGGGAAAGGCCAGCTGGAGGGTTGCTTTACAGCGCCTGTCAGTCATGAGCTCCACACTGCAGACCCGCCAGTGGCCTCCTGGTCCCCCCACGCCCTGCCTGCCCGCCCCCCTCACCCCCATGACTCTCCCCGTCACACAGGGAGACACAAGGGTCTCCTCGCTGGATCCTGTCTCTTATACACATCTAGATGTGTATAAGAGACAGGTGCTCAGGTCACTGACCCTGGCGTGTTTCTGAGGGACCAGGGGAACCCAGGGAAGATGGACGCTTGGTGGCCCACAACCTCTCTGTGCGTCTTGTGGCTTCGTTCCACTCACGTCTATCCGCCCACCAGACTCCATGCCGGAGAAGGTGGGTGACTCATGGCCCACAGGGACCCCACCCTCCGCCTGAAACACAGCCACCCCCCATTTCCGTACCCCGGGTCTCCCTGTGGCTGCTCCCTCACCTCGCTGAGGTCTCTGCTCAGGCATCCCCTTATCAGCAGGGTGTCCCCAACTTCCCTAGTCAACCCCAAACTGCCCTTTTGGGCATTCCCATCTGCCTCTTGGTTTCCTCACTCATTTCTGGAGAGCCTTCTGGTGCAGGAATGTAAGCCTCCCCAGGGCAGGGGTTCACACCTGTGAACTCATGTGCCCTCAGGTCCCAGAAGAATCCCTGACACGGAGGCCATCCTCGGAGTTTGTTGAGTGAATGAGTGACAGCCGCTTCACAGAGTTGTGGGGATTCAGATCCAGGGTCAGCAATGTTATTTTAACCTAATTTTTAATATCTTAAAATTGGCACATTGTCATAATAATGAATTCTTTTTTAATCTATTCCAGGGAATAATAAGTCACAAAGGGAGGAGCTGGACTCCATTCTCTTTCTTTTTGAAGTAAGTTTTTAATTCATTTAGCTTTTAAGATTCTCGTCAAAAACATGGTATTTTAGATCTCTAATGTTACTTGAAGACAAGTAAAAATGATGGGCATGTGTATCCTTTTTACAAACAAGGTGCTAAGAATGTTCTTGTGATTTTTTTTTTTCCCCCCTTGTGGGAGAATTTTTCCTGTGTGGGGATCTAGATGGGAAGTTATTAGATGGGGATGTTTGTACATTTTAAATGTTGATATTGCCAAATTGCTCTTCAAAAAGGTCACATAAATCTATGTGTAAACTTCCATGGTTAAGTCTTATGTAAATTTCCCCAACCAACTCTGGAGATAATTTTTTTCTTTTTAATATATGCGAATTGACATGTAAAAACTCACTGTTTTTAACTTATATTTCCCTGACTGCTTTTGAGGTTGCCACCTATGTGTCTCTGTGTTCACGAGTGTTGATGATATGTTCTCTTCAAAGGTGGAACAATGGCTGTGGCTTTTGATCTATTAAGAGTAAGGTCTTTCTTGTCTAGATGTATTAGACAAGTGATCAGATTACTGATGCCTTGAGAACTACACTGGAACCAGATTATAGGTTCCGAACGTTAATTGTTGGTTATCTGGAAATGATTCATGCTTTGAAAAGACATGTGCTGAGCTTGGTGGGAGACCAGCTTCGTGACTGTTGAGGAAAGTCGTATATGTGTTTGCTGCAGAGCTGGCTGAAGGGGCCAGAGCTGGCTGAAGGCCGAGCGGGAAGGCTGTCCGTGTTCGTGGAATAAAACAGATGCAGAAACCTCCAGCCTGGTACAGGTTCCCGGCTGGCAGTCCGTCACTGGTAACCCATCTCCTCCGAGGGCAATGCTCCTTCCTGAGTCCCAGACATTGATTCAGGGCATGTTTTGTAGTGGTTGGCTGTGTTTCCTGTGGTTACCCTGCTGTGAATGAGGCTGGCACAGAGGAGCTGTTTTTAACAGGAGCTTTAATTATGTCCGTCATTTAAACAGGTTTTTACTGACCATTGCCGGTTGAACTCTTCTGTTAATTTACATTATTTATGTAGAAGGTTAATGCGTTTGCTAAAGAACACACCACACAGAGGTAAAGCGTGAGGATAAAGCTCATAGGCTTGCCACACCCACCATCGCCACCTTCCCCTGCACCCCGACCTTGCCACTAAGTTTAAGGTCCAGAAACTGCAGTGTACCTCCTCCCTGACTCCATCGCCACTCTGGTTTGATCTCCTTGCAGATTCCTTTATGATTATTCAGATTAAAAAAAAAATTTTTCTGATTTGGTTAATTGCTTATTTTTCTAAGAATTCAAAAATTTTACTTGGTCTTATCCCCAGTTTTAAAACTTATGGCCCAGTCCTTCATTTAAGGTTCATAATCCCTTCAGTTTTATCTGCTTTGGATTAATCTTCTTTATCTCCAAACTGTTACTTATTATTAGGGGAAGTATTTGTAGTGTTAAGGTTGGTGCAAAAGTAATTGCGGATTTGAACCCAGAGTTTTAAATCATTATAACAGGTTCAAACACATCCTTATTAATCAAAATAGGAACCATTACAGTCAACACATTTTTGCCAACAAGCGGTAAGTTTGTTTCTTCCTGTAGCATAAAAATCTGTGCTTCAGGATTCAACAAACTCTTGGAAAGCATTTTCTGCATCCTGCTAGTTGTGGAAGTGTTTTCCCTGCAAAAAATTGTTGAGATGCTTGAAGAAGTGGTGGTCACTTGGTGAGAGGTCAGGTGAATATGGTAAAACTTTGTAGCCCAATTCGTTCAGCTTCTGAAGCGTTGGTTGTGTGACGTGCGGTCGAGCGTTGTCGCGAAGAATTGGGCCCTTTCTGTGGACCCACTACAGGCCTTGTGGTTTTCAGTGCATCTCATCAATTTGCTGAGCATACTTCTCAGATGTAATGGTTTCACCGGGATTCAGAAAGCTGTAGTGGATCAGACCACCCAACAGTGACCGCAACCCCTTTTTTGGTGCAAGTTTGGCTTTGGGGAGAGCTTGGAGCTTCTTTTCCATTCAACTGCTGAGCTGGTCATCAGTTGTATAAAATTCACTGTCACAATCTGATTGAGAAATTGTTCGTTGTTGTTGCACAGAATAAGCGATGATGACACTTCAAAATGACAGTTTTTTTTTTTTTGATTTGTGGTCAGCTCATGAGGCACCCATTTATTGAGCTTTTTCACCTTTTCAGTTTGCTTCAGATACCACGTGACCATAGAACTGTCGATGTTGAGTTCCTGGGCAACTTCTCGTATAGTTGTACCAGGATCACCTTCCATGATGGCTCTCAGTTGGTCTTTGTCAACTTCCAATGGCTGGCCACTATGTTCTTCATCTTCAAGGCTCTTGTCTTCTTTGCAAAACTTCTTGAATCAGCACTGTCCTGTACATCCATTAGCAGTTCCTGGGCCAGTTACGTAGTTGATGTTGCCGGTTGTCTCCATAGCTTTATAACCAATTTTGACCTCACTGCACAGTATCCTGGAACTTACCCAGAGATCAAACCCACGCTCCCTGCATTGGAAGCTCGGAGTCTTAACCAGTGGACCACCAGAGAAGTCCCTCTGTGTGTTTTTGCTTTTTTTTTCTTTTCATGTTTTAACTTCTTTTGGTTTGGTATTCGTATGTGGCTGGTTGCATTTGATTGTCTCTTGATCCTTGTTCATTATTAGACATCTTTTACTTTCTGAAACAGTTAACATGGAAGATTTATTTGATGCTGTATCTGATCATTCTCCTATCTGAAGTCTATCTTTGGTTGTCAAAAGCTATTGGTTATTTCTTCAGTCTCTCACAGTAGCTTTTTCTCTTGTATGTTTTGTGATACCACTTTGAGATCAGAATTCATGGGATGCATATTTGTTTTTTTTTTCCCTCAAAGGGTTTGTTTTTGCTTTTGCTTAGGGTCTGAGAGTGTGCTTGTTTGGGGTCCTGGTTCCTTGCTGGCATCCCAGGCTCAGTTTCTCACACCCACGTTGGGGTGGGCACGAGATCTAGAACGTGAAGGTGTCCGTGGGTCCTCCTTGGATTCGGCATTTGCTTCCTTCCTGCTTCCTCTCTGGCTGTGTTTTAAGTCCTTGCTGGCTTCCCTGTGTCCCTGAAGCATGGAAATGGCAATTAACTTTTGCTGTCCCTGCCCCACAAAGGAAAGCCCATCAGAGCCTGTAGCCTTGTACCCCTTCGGGGTGGGGGGCTGGTTTCAACACCTCCTTGTGCTCAGAAAGTTTAGATTAAGGAGGGTTTTACTCCCCATACATTACCATCTGCAGGGGGTTCGTTGCTCATGTAAGAGAACAAATATATCTTATTCACAGCTTCATAAAACCTTCATCTGGTGCCATAAACACAAGTGAAAAATGAACCTGCGCCGCTTCTGTTTTTGTTTATGTTGTCTCCGTCTCCAGCCTCAGAAGGTGGGTTGTAATTTGCATGGTTTGTTCTGAGGGTTGTGTAACTTTGTCGCCACCATCTACAAGTTAGTACCACTTAAAAAGAGGTGGTTTATGAGGATTTGAAGGTAAATACTTATCAAGGTGTAAATAATTGGGAAAGGCTTCCTTCAGAAGAAGTGGAATTATTAAGATGTGTTAAATTGCAGAAGAGCTACTGTGTAGAGATGGTCAATAAATAAGAAATGGATTGGAAAAAAGCATGGAGGTAAGGGAGTTAAGAAGGCAAGAAAGAGGAGCCTGTTAGGGGAGCTACTGCTTGCTCTGTAAGTCAGGGCTGTCTAGACGGGAACCTTTGAGGAAGGAAGCAGTCATTTTTTTCAATGTAGTGAGCTACCAACCACATCACCCTGCTTTGATGAAGCAATGATGTCAGTCCAGGCTGAGTCTCCTTTAAGCAGCCGGCAGACCGTTCCATCTGCCTTTATGTTCAGTGGAGGACAGTACCCCTCTGAAGCTGATCTCAGCCACCCTTGCCCGTGGTTTCAAACCTCTGTACCACTTGGAGTTTCTCTTGTTGCTGGTTCATAGTGATGTTTTTCACAACTAATTGAGGTTATGACTCCTTAGTTTTACTTTTCTTCTAAAAACATATATCATGGCACTTCCCTGGTAGTCCAGTGTTTAGGAATCTGCCTGCCAAGGCAGGGGACACAGGCTCAATTCCTGGTCCGAGAGGATCTCACATGTGGTGGAGTAACTAAGCCCATGGCCACGAATATTGAAGCCTGAAAGCCTAGAGCCAGTGCTCTGCAACAGAAGTCACAGCAATGCAAAGCCCAAGCACTGCAACCAGAGAGTAGCCACGTGCAGCAACAAAGACCCAGGCAGCCAAAAAAAATAAATAAATAAAAATCATCTGTCATTGCTGTGTGTTTCAAACGAGCATGTGGAGTTGATGGTGTGGGGCCCCATGCCATGAGTCTCCATTGCTGTCTTGACCAGAATGTAAATGCTTCACTTGGGCCATCCTGTTTAATCCTTTCAGGAAATTGGAGGTAGATATTGTCTTTTCAGTTTTTTATGGATGGAAGGATGGGGGCTTCGTTGTGTCAGGTGACTTGCCCAAGGTTGCATATCTGTCTAGTGGTAGATAGAGGCTGAACCTCTGGTCTCACTCTGGAACCCATTCCTAAACTCAGCACCGGGCTGTGCACCACTTAGGGGTCTCAATGATCGAGCTGTGCTCCAAGGGCCATGATACCAGCATATGCCTATTCCTGTGCAGGCCATTCATTCATTAGGTGTGTTTATCGCGTACCTACTATGTGTCAGGCACCCTTCTAGGTGCTGGAGGTACAGCAGGGAGATGGACAGAACCCCCTGCCCTTATGGAGCACGTGTTACATTTTGTGGTAAACTGAAGAGTCCCTGGTGAGAACGGGTACGTCAGAGCGCCAGTAACCACCTTCTGAGTCAGAAAATTCTGAACGGCCCTTCTCAGAAGTGACGGTGGCCCCTGAGGTGGCTACCTACATAGGTCAAAAGAGGGTTGATGTGGGAATGTCAGGCACCTGGTGAATGGGCTTCAAAGTCAAATAACTGACTTGACTTTGAGATCCTCTGGATTCAGCAGTTGAGAGGTTTTTAACCCTTCCTGGAGTTTGTTTTAATCGGGTGTGGGAAGACTCACAGACCTGGAGATGATTGGCACGAAGGCAGAGGTTGTTTCAGTACCTGCAGTGCCAGAAGCAGGAGGTGTGGGACGCCAGGTGGGCCCTGGAGAGAAGCTCCAAGGTGACGAGAGCAGGGAGAGAGGAATGGAGGTGGCTTCTGTGGGAAGGAGAGGGCCAGGCAAGGTCATGAGCAGGCAGAGCAGGTTTGGGGTCAGATAATTTGAATCCTCTCAGCAGGCTGTGGGCCGTGGGGGTGGTCCCTGGCTGTCCAGGACCTGGTCCCCAGGTGATTTGGGCAGGAGATTGTGTCCCAGGCAGTGAGAACCCAGAAAAGGAGGTGGCCACATGCAGATTTGGGCTTGGCTGCTTTGCATATTGAAGGCGCGCGCTGGCAGGTGCTATCCAGGAATCTGCTCACCCTGGGGAAGGTGGTCTCTGCAAGCCCAGCAGGGCCCCAGGCGTCAGAGCATCAGGAATTGAGAAAACGCGAAGCCACAGTTGTTAAAGAGATGCGTTTCTAGCTATCTGCCACGCTATACATTATCCTTCCTTTAGTAGAGAGACGGGGTGTTTGGATCGTTTGATAGCAAGGTGTTTCCCCAGCCTCCCACTCCCCAATTAAAATACGCATCTGCAGAAGAGGTTTCATATCAAACTTATATGTATTTTGGCCTCAGATGTTACTTATTCATTTGTTTTTCCAATATCACACAGTTAGCAATCACAGATCTACAGGACGTTTGATTCCTGGATCCGTTAGTTTTGAATTTATCCGGGTTACCCCAGGAGACTAAATAAACCCTGTGTTTGTCCTCCCCAGAGACCGAATGGGGTCTTTACCTCCTGTGAAGTGTGGTCGGAGCTGGTCTCACACTTGGGATCCCTGGGTCTCCTGTGCAGGCTTCCGTCTGGCTTGTCTGTCTGTCCGGGCCACTCTG
>SJYT01079283.1:46929-130558 GCA_006410635.1 Cephalophus harveyi | reverse complement strand
GCCCAGGCCTCTTTCTGCACAGCTTCCCTCCTGCCTCTTGGTTTACAGAGCCCTCTTTTCAGGGCCTGTCCGTTACGCTCCTCTTCATCTGGCCCATTTTTTCAGGCTCTGTTCAGACCCACCCGTTTCTCCTGGCATCTGCAGCTGAAGGTGCCCACTGTCCTCTGTGAGCTCCTAGAATGCACTCCCGCTTGTCCCAGCTGGTTGTTCCTAGTTTTCCCTGAAGGCGGCCCTCTCTTAGCTTCCTAACCAGACAGGAAGTTCCTGGGCTGGCCCTGCTGCTCTGAGATAGCATCCTTTGGGGCCCCCCACAGCGCCTCGCACTTGTTAATATCTGTTGTTGGATTAAAGCCTCTTAAATTCTCCATTTATCTCCCATGGGATCATGTGGTATTTTTATGCTAAAAAAAGTATTTTCTTTCCTCACTTGAAGCTCCCTGGACAAAAGAGATAGGAGAAAGCTAGCAGAAGGGCCAGCGAGGTTTGGATCCGGCTTTGGTACAGCGAGCCGCGTGGTCTTGACTGAGGCCCTGAGCCTTCCTTTCTCTTGGAGGCTGAGCCTCTGCAACAGGGGTGGGACCAGCTGAGTTCTGGGGGCACCTCAGTTCTACAAGCCGAGGGTCGCACAAAGGTAGCTCTGACCAAAGTCTCCAAACAAGATGTCTTCAAAATAAGAAGTTGGCAGAGAAGTCTTTTTTAGCCTGGAATTTAGCTTCATGCTTCTATTTAGTTTTAATATTCAATCCATTTACCTCTGGTTAGCCTTTGAGTCTCTAACTGTCCCTGTTGCTTTCTTCTCTGGAGCAGCCCTGTTCACCAGAACTTTCTGGGATGATGGGACTGTTCCATATGCAGCTAGGCGACCACTGGGCCACTTTGTGCTTGGAACGTGGCTAGCGTGACTGAGCAACGTAAATTTTAGTTGCACGTAGTTTTATTTGATGTAAGTTTTAAAGTTAGGTGGCCACGCGCTGCTAGTGGCTGCCAGTCGGACCGTGAGGCTATGGCGTGTTCCCGCAGAGCCTGGCCGCCTCGTCTGGGAGACTCGTTTCTTCTTCCTGAGGCACCTGCTCAAGCCCTCAGCCTGTGACCCTTCCCTGTGCTCGTGGACTTCACCACAGGTTTAGGGTTTTGCTGGAAGGAGGCTTTGGCCGAAGGGAACACGCCCCTGCCTCTTGGCTGGGGAAGTGGCCTTCTGCAGATGCAGAGTTGAAAAGTCAGAAAACAATTTCATTCTCCTGTTTTTGTGCTTATGTTAAGATGAAATGAGCATTCTAAATCAGGAGCTGTCAAACAAGGTCAGACTTCATCTCCCCCCTTCCATGCATCCCCCTGATAAAGGAAACAGGTTCGGTGTCCTTCCTCCCAGGGTGCTGCCCGCTGTCCTCCCCACCCCTCTGTTGGTGGGGGGTTCTGGTGGGAGAAGCCTGGACCTCAGAGCCAGCGGTGAGCCGCCCGGAGAGCGTGAGTGACCCGAGGCTTCCTCAGGGGCCGACAGAAGCCCAGGGTGTTACTGGGGCCTGTAGGTTTTGTTTTTCCTTCGCTAACGGGGATGACTTTGATGTGGACATCGGCCTCCTCCCTGGCATCTGTGGGGGTGATGCTGGCTCGAAGGGGACCCGTCCTGGGCAGCCTTGCTGGGCACACTGGTGTCTGGGAGTCGTAATGACCCCTGAGAGTCCAGGACTCTAGTGCGCTTTCTCTGTTTAATGGAATTCAGTCTGGGCTCTCTTGTTTTTCAGTGTTCCATGGGAGCTTATATCGATAGTGGGTTTAGTCTCAAATTCTTTTCCTCAAACTAGGGGAAAAGGACTTTCAGTAGCCTTCCAGATGATAATAAGTCGGCTGGACCAATGCAGAACCACAGGCCGTGCGGGAGGAGAGGAGATGATGGGCTGGTTTTCACTCTGTCCAGTTGCTTTCCCTGTGCCGTTTCAGTATCGACTGTTTACCATACACATGCATTTATTTATATCTGTTCACACTTAATAGTCCCGTTCCGCCTCAGATATTGATGATGAAGAAGACTTGCCTGAAGTGAAACTAGAATCACAGCTGTAATAGGATTATAAACCATTCTGACATGCTTGCCCCCTCCCCACCTCTCTCCCCTCCCCCACCATCCTTCTTTTGGTGGATCTGTGTATCCTTTATAACTCTTTGAAGATGAAGACCAGTTCGAAGCTCCTGCAGAGGTTCAGGGGCAGTGCTTGCGCTGAATCACGGCCAGGTCTGTGCATTCAGGTCTGTGCAGTCACTGGCCTTTGTCTCTTCTGAGCAGAAAACACAGAGCAAGGCCACAGAATTGTATTTTCACAGTTAATGAGTTTCCACAGCCCCTGGTCTCCTCCGCTTTATTTGTCATTATTTATTCCAGACCGTCCATCATACAGCAGTCCTCCTGGGTGGTTCCCCACCCCACACTGAGGGTCTCTCACACTGTTAGTGCTTTTTATTTCTTTTTCCTATAAGGACCAGTTTCCTGCTATTGAGTGGAGAAAGGACAAGAAGAAATAAAATGAACACGAAAAGCAGATTCTTTTTAATTCCTTGAAATCTAAGTTCTTGTTGAGGATTTCAAATATTTGGATGCTTCTATGGATTTTTTTTTTTGCTTGTTTTTTTTCTTAAAAGACTTGTTCCAACTTTGAGTGCAGCTCCTGAGTCACTGCCATAATTCTAAATGACTGATTGCAGTTGAGAAAAGTCAGGATTCCCAGAGAACAGAGCCAACAGAAATTCCTCTCCACCCCGCAACCCGTCCTGAGTTCTAGTCGGCCAGTGGAGTCAATGCCCCGAATTATCATGACCAGGGTACTGGGTCATTGTTATGACACTGGTCTTTATTGTAACACCAGTTACAATGTTATGTATATTCACTTATTTATTTAGTTCAGACTTTAAACTTTTTATTTTGTATTGGGGTATAACTGCTAGACAATGTTGTGGTAGTTTCAAGTGAATAGCAAAGGGATTCAGCCATACACATACATGTGTTCACTCTCCTCTAAACTCACTCCCAGCCAGGCTGGCATATAACAGTGAGTTGAGTTCTATGTGCTATACAATAGGTCCTTGGTGGTTATCCATCCTGAATATAGCAGTGTGTGCATGACCTTCCCAGACTCTCCAACCATCCCTTCCCCTCAGCAACCATAAGGGTATTATGTATATTTAAAGTAGTCATAGAGATGCAGAATTGACCTGGTTTTCTTCATAGCGTTAGTCATGCTTGCCGTTTTTATTAACGTTGGGCCCTTGTTTGGGAGCAACTGCAGGTGGGGACATGCGTGTCACAACCATGTGTGATCTGCTCCCCAGCACCACCGAGACTTCCTCAAGCCGTGGTTACAGGGGAGGCTGGGGTCCAGCTGTGCCCTTTCTCCCTGGTCTCAGGTGTCAGCTGGGGTGGTGAGTCAGCTCAGTGATCGCCCCCTAGCACCGGGCCCTGCACGAGATGTTGGGGAGATAACGTGACCTGGGGCCGGGTCTTCTGTCTTTGGAGCACGTATCTGCTTCTGATCATGAAACCTTTATGATCTCTGCAGACGGGAAGATGGAAGCAGGGTATAAACATCTAATCGCTTCCAGAATTCTAATTGTGGTTACAATTCAGCAATCTTTTTACATGTTACTAATAATAATTTGAATTAGATGACAGTGTCTGAGTTGAAAGGAGCCATTTTCACTGGACATTTTAACTTCTAAATTTAATACCAAGACTACAGTTTTCCTTATGCCTTGTGACTTCTAGGTGAGAAACTTGGGACTGACCCAACAGGATATACTAAATTACTCCGTTTACCTGGGAGGAAGGGGACACTGAAGCTGTTAGAGAAGCCTGCGGCCGTGTGAAATTACACTCCAGTGGCCCTCTGCCACAGCTGGGGTGCCTCGGCCCCTCTCCTGCGGCATGCACTGTGGCCCAGGGTGGCTGACACTTCCAGGAGTGGGTCCACCGGAGGGAGCACCCACAGATGCTCCCAGGAGCCCCGGAAGGGCAGAGGGTGGAGTCTGCGTCAGGACTACATATAAGGAAACCTCACACTAAAACTCGAGCACGTCGCATTTACTGTTAGAACAGCAGGAGATACGTAAAGACCCTTTCCTCTCCCTTTAAATTGATTGGAATTCATAGGTGAGCACAGTTTGGACAAGTTGGTTTCTTCATGTGTCAGTTTAGGAGACGGTTGTACGTGTGATTGCTGTCATACGATGGTCGGTTTTCTGTGGCATGTTTTGTTTGGATGGAGGGTGGTGGCTGCCACAGTGACACCCAGCGTGTGAGATGCTCGCCATGCGGGACAGGTTGAAAAGCCTGCTGGCATCAGCTGCTCCTGCAGACCTGGCGTTCCCTGGGTGAACTTGGCAGAGGAGCTCGCCGTGAGCGGACTGCGGGTCCGCAACGCCTTCTAACTGTGCGGAAGCGGGTGCTTAAATGCGTTTAAATCCTTGTAGGTTCTGGGGGTACAGGAACCCCATGCTAGCATCTCCTGGGGGAGTGGTTATTTCTCTGCCTGGAAACTCTCTGGATGTAAAAATTTTTTTTTCTTCTTGTTCTGTGAAAAATGCCACAGAAAAAACAAACAGCTGGTTGTGTTGGTAGCAAACTTGAAAAGTTCTGAAAAATGCAATTTCTAGCCAGGAAATAGAAGCTTGAATTGAAGAACGGTTGTATGTGTGATTGCTGTCATACGATGGTCGGTTTTCTGTGGCATGTTTTGTTTGGATGGAGGGTGGTGGCTGCCACAGTGACACCCAGCGTGTGAGATGCTCGCCATGCGGGACAGGTTGAAAAGCCTGCTGGCATCAGCTGCTCCTGCAGACCTGGCGTTCCCTGGGTGAACTTGGCAGAGGAGCTCGCCGTGAGCTGACTGCGGGTCCGCAACGCCTTCTAACTGTGCGGAAGCGGGTGCTTAAATGCGTTTAAATCCTTGTAGGTTCTGGGGGTACAGGAACCCCATGCTAGCATCTCCTGGGGGAGTGGTTATTTCTCTGCCTGGAAACTCTCTGGATGTAAAAATTTTTTTTTTTTTTGTTCTGTGAAAAATGCCACAGAAAAAACAAACAGCTGGTTGTGTTGGTAGCAAACTTGAAAAGTTCTGAAAAATGCAATTTCTAGCCAGGAAATAGAAGCTTGAATTGAAGAAGAGGTGGCAGGTTTGGTTGTGACTGAGGTTTCCTGCGTCAGAACCTTGGGTGTAAAGAAGACTCCTCTTGGGGGTGTTACAGCCAGTGGGTTACTCAGAGCAAACCACATCTTGTGGGTCGAATTATGTGCTACTATGCCACTTTCTGTATTACTTGCTGTTCGTCTTTGTGTGCTTGGAAACCAGTTCTGAGTGACTTGGTCTTTGGTAGAGGAGTTTAACTTATTTATATTTATATTTATTATTTTTGTGTGTGATAATTAGCATTAACATTTTTTTCATCTACTTTTGTATTTTGGGGGAGAGGTTACTGACTCTTACTTTATGCTTTGGGATTTGGGAGATATACTTTCAATTTTCTATCATTTCTATCATTGTCTTTAAATTTAAAAATTGCTATTTGAACCTTTTCTCTTTTTATATCCCTGGTGGCTCAGACGGTAAGGAATCTGTCTGAGGTGCAGGAGGCCCAGGTTTGATCCCTGGATCAGGAAGGTCCCCTGGAGGAGGGCCTGGCAACCCACTCCAATATTCTTACCTGGAGAATCCCATGGAGAGGGGCCTGGTGGATTACAGTCCATGGGGTCGCAAAGAATCGGACACAACTGGGCGACTGACATGACTGACAACTGATTGAGAATAAAGCAGTGTTTGGTGTTACTTTTACTTTACCCCCATATATCTTTTGTCCAACTTGCTTTTTACCCATTTTAAGCATTTTATGTCCAGATTATTTTATTGTAATATTTTTAGCGTTTATTTCTCTTATGTTAATGGTTTGAGGATTTGCTCTATTTTTATGCCCATATTAATTCCAGTTATATAAATACAGATTGTTGTTGATGGTGTTTACGCACCTTCACCCTTGTTTTTGGATTATTTAAAACTAATCTCTGTATTTGCTGGAATATGAATCATTTAGTATGTTGAGGAGGTGAGGTATGTGGCTGAAAAATTCCCAGCTCTAGAATACCTTTTTTTAAAAACAACAACAAAAACTTCAGACAAATATAGCTGGCTCTACGCTTTTCAAATAATCTTTTTTTCTCAATACTCTGAATTTTGTTTGCTTTGCAAAAGAGCTGTATTGTACTCTGTGTGTGTGCGTGTTTGTGTGTGTGAGTGCTACATCAATTCAGTCATGTTTGACTCTTTGCAACCCCATAGACTGCAGCCTGCCAAGCTCCTCTGTCCATTGGATTCTCCAGGCCAGAATCTGGGAGTGGGTTGCTGAGCCCCCTCCCAGGGGATCTTCCTGATCCAGGAATCAAACCTGCATCCCTTACGTCTTCTGCATTGGTGGCGGGTTCTTTACCACTAGTGCCACCTACTCTAGTCATCTGTGTTGCATGCCAGATTCACGTGCAAGACCCGGCTTGCTGTGGGACATCTGTCCTCCTGTATGCCTGTGTCCTGCTGTGAGCAGCTGACCATGCTGCCTTCTGGAGCTTAATGTTGCAGAAAGACCGAGGTCACCCTGAGTTTTGTTCCTTTGTGGATAATCCATTTGTTCTTCTCAGATTTTCTGTGGGACTTTTAATTACATGTTGAATTTGCAGCTTTGAATGTGCTACGTCTGGACCCTTATCTCTCTGTTCAGCGTGCTTAGTGCTAAGGAGGTCTCGGGATGCACGAGGTTATGTGGGAAGCTCTGTGGTGACTCTAGATTCATGCTTCATTCATTGCATCTCCATGCAATATTTTCTGATTTCAAACATTAGTTGTGCATCGACTGTTTTTATTTATGTAGATCTTAAAAAAGACTGTGTCCTTATGGGTCTCTTAAGACTGTGAGTGATAATTGCTTTAAAAAGTACCCTATTCTTTCAGCAAATCTGTTTCAGAAGGAAGAATCCATTTCTTTTGAGGATGGTCCCTCCTTTGCCGCATCTTCTTTGGAGATCCTGCTTCCTCAAGAGGGGGCCGCAACCCCTAGGCCTCTTCACAGGTTCATCTGTGCTTTAAGCAGTAATTCCTCTGAGTGTTTTGCTCATAGATGGGATCCTTTACCCTTTCTGAGTTTTCATTGCTTAAAGAGATTTTCCCACATTTTTATATTGGTTAATTTCTAAAATAGAAGAGGGAGAAATCAGATCCCCTCCTTTTTTTTTTAATACATTCCCTGTTTCCTTTAGATGTTTTTGCCTTGTATTTTAAGTGTTTGGCAATATTTTTTTCTTTTTCTCATTAGCCAAAAAAAGTATTGCCTTTTGAGTGATAATCTAATCAAGCATTAAGATTTACTATAAAACTGGGCAGGGGCTTCCCAGGCAGCCCTAGTGGTAAAGAACCTGACTGCCAATGCAGGAGATGTAACAGAAACGGGTTCTATTCCTGGGTCAGGAAGATCCCCTGG
Organism: Cephalophus harveyi; assembly: GCA_006410635.1. NCBI lineage: Eukaryota > Metazoa > Chordata > Mammalia > Artiodactyla > Bovidae > Cephalophus > Cephalophus harveyi. The sequence continues at coordinate 123,052 of SJYT01079283.1, read as the reverse complement.
AGGAGGGCACAGCAACCCACTCCAGTATTCTTGCCTGGAGAATCCCATGGACAGAGGAAGCTGGCGGGCTACAGTCCATGGGGTCGTACAGAGTGGGACACGACTGAAGTGACTTAGCATGCATGCACATGCATAATGTTGGGAAAGCCAGTTCTACCCTCTTTGTCAAACGTCTGCTGTCAGGGTTCTGAGTTTCTGCGCTGTCTGAGTATGAGCACCTACCTTAAACTTGGGCATTTCTTTGTATCTGTTGTATGTGCGTGCTAAGTCGCTCATAGGGGTCCCTAAGATGCCTCATAGGAGGTCTTCTCTCTAGGAACGCAGCAGCTGCTGGAGGAGCGGCCGGTGCCTGTCATGTTGGGGAGGGATGGGGTGGAGGGGTGGTTGAGGTGAGCCCTCTCAAGAGGTGATGTTTGAGTTGGGTCTTAAAGACTGAAAAGGCTGTAAGAAAATAGAGCCGTGCTTTCCTGGCTCAGTTAACAGCAGGGCGAGTGACTAGCTAGAAGGGTACATGGATAAGAAGAAAAGCGTGACTTTTTAAACTCAAAATGTAGGTACCTTATTTTTAAGATTCTGTTGTTCCTAATTTTAGCTCCATTTCTCTTACATTTCAAAGTCCCAAATGTTGACACCTAAAATTCAATGAGACTGTTTTGTCCGCACTGGATAGTCAGTTTTAGTTAGAGATGAGCGACCAGGCCCTGGGTGGTTGAAGAACACGGCACTGTCTCCATAGGTCACCCTGGGACTGTCGAGGCCATCTGGCTCCTGCCCACGGGGTCCTGTTGAGACCAAAGCACGTGTGGCATTCACAGGATATGTCCTATAAAGCCACCTGCCCTGTCTCATCCTAAGTTTTCTGAACTCAAAAGGCCAAGTGACTAAATAAGACTTCTGTTCCTCCACACTGAACTTTGTGATTTCTGGTCAGTGTTTTCTTCACCTTGCACCCTGGGCCTCGTGGCTGGTTTCGGGGAGAGTTGCTCCCATGTTCTGTTTGTGTGCATAGAGCAGGTTTAACTGGTCATTGTTAACCAGGTAACTGGTCACGTTATCGCATCAGTGAGTATGTGATATTTCCTCCTTCTTCACTGACCTCCTTTTCTAAGTGGAATCAAAATCGGGTGTGAATCTACTGGGATACATTGCAATCATCTAGGAATGATTTGAAAGAAAAAAAAAGTTTCCCTTACAAATTAAATGAAGATCAGCACTTTTAAAGTACACGATAGCATCTTGTATAAACTGCGGCCGTTTCACATTATTCCTAGTCATGCAGTAGGTTCTAAAGAAAAAAGGGCTATGGATAATCACTTAAAAGAATGACAGATTCCCCGAGGTGCCGATCAGTAGTAAGACCTAATTTCTATTTCGAGTGTGCTGTGTTGGATTACCATACAGATGCAGCTGAGCACCAAGCATTAACTACAGCCATGTGCCTTTCAGAAAAGTAATATTTATTCAAGCTGTGTGGCTTTCCTGCATTTTTTAAAATTTTACTCTCCAGTGAAACTGAAAACAAGATGTCAATAGCTTCTGTGGCATCCACAGTCGTGTAGCTTAGAATATTGGCTGCAGCAGCAATGCCATGTTGTATTGGCCTCCACAGAGGTAGGCTTCATCTGGGGCTTTCTGAGAGACAGGCTTAGCATTTAGGCACAGATAGTTGTGTGGGGCTTTGTTTTTATTGACCTTGTAGGCTTCAATGCATAAAAAATGACTCTTGCTATATTTGAGTGCAAAAAGCCTCTCTGTGGGTGATTTCAGCTTTGAGTTGTGTAATATTATGTCTGTTTGGGAATATTCTTAGTAGCTCAGATATTTGGCATGGTATTTCTTATCCAAACATTACTGAGTTGATTTTTGAGTATCTTTAAAGTCCATCTGAAATCTGAAAACTTTTATCTGGAAGTGGTGATGTTGTCAGGCCTGACCTCGGAACAAGTTGGAGGCTACTTGTGGCCCACCAACAGCATCCTAGCACTAATCGCCCACCATTTTGCTGTAGTCTCTGTCTTTCTTTATATTTTGATGTATGGCAGAAACCAACACAATATTGAAAGCAATTATCCTCCAATTAAAATTTAAAAACATAAAGGGGAAAAAATAAAGTTAACAGCAGCAACAAAAAAAAAAAGACATTTTTTTCTTTGTTGCCTACTAAGAAAGGAAACCTAAATCAAGAAGAGCCATCTATCTGTATTTTGAAAGGTTGAAAAGCACAATTCAGTACCAGATGGTTTCCTGATGACAGAGAAGATCTGAGGAGCCTGTGGGCATGCCAGGCATTCGTCTTGTTTGAGATAAGCTCTACAAGCTCTACCCTGACTCTTGAGACTAATTTTCTCAGCATCTGCTGTACGAAATTTTTAGATTAAGTGGCAAGATGGGGCTAGAAGAGAATCCTGGAGGGACTTCCCTGGTGGCCCAGTGGCTAAGACTCTGCATTTCCGGTGAAAGGAGTACGGGTTTGATCCCTGGTCAGGAATGTAGGTGGGATGCCAAATCCCCTTGGAGGAGAAAGCCTGACCCAAGAGGACACCCAGTTGCTGCTGTTCCCTCAGCTGGGGAGAGATTACTGGTTGGAAGGAGGAGACGATGCTGGGCTCCCCTCCCTGTGAGGCCTCAGGCAGCTGATGAGAAACAAAGCCAGCAGAAGTAGTAGGGTCATTTCTGTTCGGACTTCAGCCTCTCGATAGGATGAGAATGATCTGAGTAGTCACTAGAAGATGGCTGTAGCAGACAGACGCACAGCTCACGTTCCCTCCAGCCTGGCTGCAAGGCTGCCATCCTCAGCTTCCAGCCACCACCACTCTCTTCCCATCACGTCCCCAGCGAGTGACCCACTGAGGCTGCAGTGTGGGGGCCTGGCCGTCCTCAGGCACACAGGTTCCTCCAACAGGCCATCTGCTCCCGGACTCCTGTGGGGCCATACACTCCGAGTGGGTGCCTGGGGCTCCTCTGTTTCCTCATTTCTCCTTCACAGAGGCTGCTGCTGCTGCTAAGTCACTTCAGTCGTGCCCAAGTCTGTGTGACCCCATAGACGGCAGCCCACCAGGCTCCCCCGTCCCTGGGATTCTCCAGGCTAGAACACTGGAGTGGGTTGCCATTTCCTTCTCCAATGCATGAAAGTGAAAAGTGAAAGGGAAGTCGCCCAGCCGTGTCCGACTCTTTGTGACCCCATGGACTGCAGCCTACCAGGCTCCTCCATCCATGGGATTTTCCAGGCCCCAGTAAACCACTGGCACTCTTAACTGCACACAGGGTCTGTTCCCCAGAGAACTCAGCCTACAAGGATCATTATTCATTTGTTATCAAACATATTGAACCTAGCCTCTGTAGATGGAGTAGGAAGTGGCAGCCCACTCCAGTGTTCTTGCCTGGAGAATTCCATGGACAGAGGAACCTGGCAGGCTCTGGTCCATGGGGTCGCAAAAAGTTAGACATGACTGAGCGCACGTGCACATACACTGCAGTACATTTTTCAGTAAAAGAGAAAGTATGAGTTAAAGAATCACAAAAGGTAACAGCACTATTTGTAATTGCCAATGTATGGAAGCAACCTAAATGTCCACTGACAGATGGTGGGTAAAGAAGGTGTGTATATGTATATATACACACACACACACATCCCCTCCTATCAAACACAGTGGAATACTATTCAGCCATAAAAAGAATGAAATATTGCTATTTGCAGCAACATGGATGAACTTGGGGAACATTATGCTAAGTGAAATAAGTCAAACAAGGCACATACTGTGTGACATCACTTATATGTGAAATCTAAAAAATATAATAAGCTAGTGAATGAAAAAAGAAGCAGACTCATAGATATATTGAACAAATTAGTGGTTACCCGTGGGGAAAGGGAAGAGGGGAGGTTGCAATATGGGAGTTGGTGGGGCGGGGGAAGAGTTATTATGGGATTATATGAAATCCTGTGTGTGAAACTTCTGAAAATTGTGAGGTACTATAGAATTTAAAGAATCTTTCATTTAATAAAAATTAAATCAGAATCAGAAGAAGTAAAGGTTCTTTGTTATATCTACCAGGGATGGTGGGAGGAGAGAGGGTCATAACTACTATCCTAAGACTAATTTTTAGCTCTTAATTTCAAGAAATCCTTGTCACCAGTTTCATTTCCTTATTCCACGGAGTAAGGTCTCATCTTCTTTGTTCATCTTTCTTCCCAATTCTGTTTCTTGTCTGGAGACAGGTGATGATTTTAATGAAAATGGGAAGTGGAAGGTGAAAAAGAGAAAACCTAGAGAATGTGGCACTTGACAGGTTATTTTTGTTCTATTTAAGCAATGGCTGTGATATAATTATAGTGATCCCTTCAGTTATTTTTTTCCCTTTTCTTTCTTTTAGGGAGAATTAAAGTTGGGGTGGTAATCTCTTTAAAACATTCAGGGAAGGAAGCTTGCTTGGGGCAAGTGAAAGAGACTGTTTCACAGGGGTCCAAGATAAAGTGAAATTTATGCTATTACAAAGTTTTTTTTTTCCTTTTCTGAAATACATCTGTTTAGAGATGTTGCGTGCTTGCCTGCTCAGTCATGTCTGACTCTTTGCGACCCCATGGACTGTGGCCCGCCAGGCTCCTCTGTCCAAGGCATTTCCCAGGCAAGAATATTGGAGCAGGTTGCCATTTCCTTCTCCAGGGGATCTTTCCGACCCAGAGATCCAACCGATGTCACTTGCATCTCCTGCATCACAGATGGATTCTTTACCACTTGAGCTATCAGGGAAGCCCTCTATACAGAGATATTAGATCTATAGCGTGTACTATGGGCTGTCATGAAAATGTATAACTTCATTCATTTGTTGTTTATTTTCTCTTTGCATCTTATTAATTTTCGTGTTTTTTTTTAATAGAAAATATTGCAGTTTCTACCTGAACGAATTTTCTTTCGGTGGCATTACCAGAGTATAGGTAAGAACAATTACAAAAAATTTTAATTAATGTATATTTCTTCTAGTAAAATCGCCAATCAGCGATTGTGGATACATATATATATATATATACATATATATATGTAGCATATTTTTTACACCTCTCTATACCTCTGGCTCACCATAATGAAGACCTGGCACAGCCAAAAATAAATAAATATTAAAAAAAATACACTTTGGGCTTTAAAGGTGTAGGCTCAATCAGTGAATGTTCACACATGGCCAAAATTTGTGCAGGGATTTTATATATGAGTCGTTGAATCTAGTTTGTTCAACTAAATTTTTCTTGTAGATAGTATAAATACCAGGTACATAACTAAACTGCAAATCACTGATGACTTTTTAAGAGTATCCCTGTGTTGGTCATGCCCCCGGGCTACCCAGTGGCCTCACATTTGCCTGGGATTGGGAACACACCCTCTGAGGCTCATCTCTCATAGTTTCTATGGCTCACTCCTCAGGAGTCTGAGTCTGACAAGCCTTCCTGGTTCCCCCAGCCCCAGTCAGGCCACCCCAGGGCCCACTCTTCCCGAGGGATCAGGGGCTCCCTGTGTACTTCACACCAGGACCCTCTCAGGGTGCATTGTGGCCAGGCTGAGCGAACTCTGGGGAGCTGTGTGCGGTCTGCCCGCCAAGGGCTGGCTGGGCCTGATGCCATGTCAGCTTACGCGGTGCCCTCCCAGGGTCTTCCACTCATCACCCCTCTGCTCTCTGAAAGCCCTCTTCTTGGGTTAAAGAACAGCCCTGCAGTCTCCTAGACTCTGAAACCCAGGTTTTCTCTTACTGTTCTCTGTCTCCCTCAGGGGATGGGGATGAGATTGTGGCCTTTTTTTTTTCCTGCAAGTCCAAGTCCAGACCTCATCCACCACCCCCTCTACGGAAACCTCTGTCTCTTGATGATGCTACATTGTGCCTCCTTGTTGCTGGTGTGTCCTCTGATCCTTTGCCTACTTGCTTTCTTTTTAAATGGCTTCACTCTCTCCCAGTCCTTTTCCTTCCTGGTAAGTTACCCATCAGCCCCTTGACCCCCTCACCCTCTGTGGCTTCCTGATTCTCTTCCGACCCTTGTCATGACACACATCTCTGTCTAACCACAACCTCCGTCCCGCTGATCTGTCATTCAATTATTTCCAGGCTACCTGCTGTTTTTTTTTTACTTTTTTAAAGAAAAATTTTTTTTGGACTATCATTAACATACAACAAATTGTACATGCTTAATATATATTATTTGATAAGTTTAATCACAGGTCTACACCTGTGCAGCCACGGATACCATCACAATGATGAACATAGCCATCACTCCCAAGAATTTCCTCCTGACCCCTCCCACCCTTCTCCAGCTCACCCCTTTAGTCCCCTGATCTGCAAACACCAATCTGCTTTTTGGCCCTATAGCTTGATTTTTTAGAGTCTTATGGAAATAGAATCATGCAGTATATTCCCGTTTTGTTTGGTTTCTTTCACTCAATATAATTATTTTGAGATTCATCTGTGTTGGTGCAGATATTAATAGTTCATTCCTTTTAACTTGTGAGTTGTACTGTATTCCATTGCATGGAGATACCATAGTTTGTCATTTGATGATGGGCCTTTGGATTGTTTCTATTAATAGTATTTGGCTACAAATAAAGCTACTGTAAACATTTGCATGCAAGTCTTTGTGTGGACACGTGTTTTCCAATCTTTGAGAATGAAGAGGCTGCATCATATAAAGACATATGTTTAACAAAGTGTTTGTACCATTTTACATTCCTGCTAGCAGTGTGAGAGTTCCGGTTACACCACATTCTCATCAGCACTTCGTATGATCTGAGTTTTAATTTTAGTGGTAGTGGTATCTCATTGTGGTTGCAATTTGCATTTCTCTAATGACTACATGATCTTTAGCGTCTTTTCATGTGCTATTTGCCACCTCTATGTCTTGGTGAAGTGTATCTATGAATCTGTTGCCAAATTGAGGGTGTTTCTTCATCCTAATACTGAATTCTAAGAGCTCTTCACATATTTTGGTTATAAGTGTTTTAATCAATCATATGATTTGGAAATATTTTCTTCCCATCTCTGGTTTGTCTTTTCAGTCATAACAGTTTACTTCAGGGAGTAGGTGTTATTAATATTGATGAAGTCCAGGGTATCAATCTTACTTTTATGAATTTTGCTTTTGGTGTCTTGTCTGATGAATCTTTGCCTAACCCAAGATCGCAAAAGATCGGTGTTTTCTCCTGGAGATTGTGTAGTTGTGTGTTTCACGTGTAGGCCCTTGATTCATTCTGAGGAAACTGTTGTTAGTGTCAGTCTCCTCCCGTGGCCTGCTGCTCCCCTGTCCTTAGAGGTTTCAGTGCCAGAAGCTCCTGTGTCTTTGCTCCACTGGCACTTTCAGCAGAGCTTGGCGTTTCTCCACGTTCTTATCGCTGCTCTGGTGTCATACTGCCATTGCTTATTCATTGGTTTGAGGCATGATGCACACACACACAGGGAGGTGTTTTTTTTTCTAATTAAAAATAAAGAATTTTATAATGTCAATGTTAGATTCAAAATGCCTTTGTTATCTTTTAAATATCTTTTAAAGACCTTTAAAGGATTGCCACTTCACTGGAAGAGATTTTGAAGCATTGATAGTCTTGCAGTCAAAAATGAGATAAGCCAAGAAGTAGATTTCTGAAAGCAGTGATTCATTTGCTTCCATTAAAGTCAGGAAAGTAAAATTACAATACATTCTGTGTGATAAACATTTAAGCTAACGTGAGTTTTAATACTTTTTCATCTTTCAATATTGAGCTTTCTAATTTTTAAGTATTTTTCAACTACTTTAGCGTACTTATTTGTTGTTTTTACACGTGAGTCACTCTAGTGGCAATCAGTAGTGTTGAAAAGACGCATGCAGTGATGGGGTTGGGGATAATTGTAGTTTGAATGAGGAGTTTAAACATCCAAATAGGAATGATATGTAGACAGAAACTTTTTGAAGTTAGAATGAAATGGATTTCATAATGGTAAAGTAAAAGTAGAAATATCTCTGTGAACTTAGGGTCTTTAAGAAATACCTAATGTGGGAACTTCCCTGGTAGTCCAGTGGCTGAGACTCTGAACCCCCACTGCAGGGGGCCCAGGTTCAATCCCTGGTCAGGGAACTAGATCCCACAAGTTGCAACTAAGACTTCCAGTGATTCAACTATAGTTCCTGCATGCCACAGCTAAGACCTGGTGCAGCCAAATAAATAAAAAACAAAGAAGTACCTAATGTGCCCAGGGAAGGATCTCAGATCCTCTTCCCCAGTTCTCATGTTGAAACCTTCTGATATGTACCTGCACTGCACACATTTTTCTTTATAATATTCTTATTTAAAAAGTGTTCTGAGAGTTTCTGAATACAACAGGATGGAATAGATCAAATATATATTAGCTTTCTTTTGGGCTATAACAAATTAACAGGATCATTTTAAAAAGCAGGGGACTATTGACAGATAACGAGCAGAGATTCCCTGTGTCTCTTTGTAAAGGCTGTCCTTTTTATATGTATTTACTCCTCCCTGTGCAGGGAAGAGTGGATACAGGCAATTATGGGTAGGCTGAAAGTTTAAAATAAAAACGCTGGGCTCATTTCAAGATGGGGAAGGACTGACAATCCCCAGTGGTCACACACAATGACTGGAGAAAGTATTTCCGAGGATGTGTTGTAAGACGGTGGATTTTTCAGATGTCTTGGAAGAGAGCTGTCTGTGCAGACTTTATCCCCAGTCTCCTGGGAGGTGAGATGTCTCCTGGACCTGCCAAGCATCACCAGGTCCCCCAAGGCATCATGAAGCAAAAACTAAACTGGGGCGGAATGGACTTTGTTCAAGAATGGATGAACAGGGAGGCGAGGGATGAGGACCAGTGGCGGGCGGGTTTGGGAGAGAGAGTCCCATGAGCATAGGCCCTTGAGCCTCAGCTCTAAGAGCCCCACCCAGGCAGTGCTGACTCTGGACCCCAAATCACTGGACGTACTTTGGTGATAGGAGTAGAGGGAAGCAGGCACTTCCTCATTTAATCACAAACCGTTGGTAATCTAGCGCTGCAGCCTCGTCACGATAGTGGTGAGTTTCCTCTGAGCACAGCGTTAGGTGTTACAGCAGTCATACAAAGTTCCCTCAGAAAGCTAGTAATTTCCTTCTGGCTAATGAATTCCTAAAGTGCATGCATTTAGCTGATATTTGTGTATCTGTCCACATAGATGGGGCTTCCCAGGTGGTGCTAGTGATGAAAAACCCACCTGCCAATGCAGGAGATGTAAGAGGCACAGGTTTGATCCCTGGGTCGGAAAGATGTCCTGGAAATGTCATGGCAACCGACTCCGGTATTCTTGCCTGGAGAATCTTGTAGACGGGGGAGCCTGGTGGGCTACAATCCATGGGGTTGCAAAGAGTCAGATACGACCAAAGTGACTTAGTGCACACGCATGTCCACATAGATACAACCTGCAATGGTTGTCAAGGCACTGACTCTGTTTCTTTGAACTACGTTGGTGTTGGAAAGTGATATCCAGTTTTAAAATATTGCACAAAACTCTCCATCAGGAAATCTAAATAATATTTTTTTCTCAAAAAATTGGAAGAAAAGATTAAGACTTCCAGTATATTCTCATTTTAAAAGATTATATCCTTTTTGAGGTTGAGACCTCACTTAGGGGCGACATGTGATACTGAGGTGGGGTTGCCAAGCCGTCTCCATGCTAAAGGCATGGCTACATCTAGAGGGTCACGGGTACACGTTTCCATCCTCCTGAGGGAGCCTTCTCGCCCCCCCGTAGGCTGCACTCCATGGTTTTGCTCTTGGCTGAAGTAGTTCTGACCAAACTTTTGAGTCCCTCTCCTCGACAGTGACCCAAGTGCTCTGCAAAGTGATTTATTGATGGACTGAAGCCATAAATGTGGTTGTCATTGCAAGCAGAGCTGCATGCTGTCCTGAATATTCGTAAAACGTTCTTGTAAAAATGTTTTGTGAGCGGTAGTTTTATATTATGTTTTCCTTTAGAGATTTAAAAAAGTCATTCATTTTGTGCCTGACACAGACATTTTCGCATAATCAATCCACTGTGGGCATTTAGGTTACCTTACTATCAATCATTTTGACTCTTTTAAAAGAATTTGGAGAAGTTCATACTTAAAATGCTTTTATCCTGAAAACATCTCTCCTTCTGTGACATTGCTTTGCTTCTGAAGGTCAGCCTTCTTCCTTTTATGTTTGAAAAATGGTATAAGCACATTTTTTCTTTCTAAAACTAAAAATAGATCTTAAATATGCATTCATATATTCCATTTCTAATTCATTATTTTAAACTTTCAGGCTCAACTTTAAAGAAGCTTCTACACACTGGAAATTCTATTAAGGTATTTATTTTAGATGCAAATGTAATGGCTTTTTTCATTACTTTTAAACGTATTCATACCATAAAGTGACAGCATTAGGCCATTAAAAAAAAATTCTTTAAAATCCATTTAACTTAGTTTTAGTTTTTTATTGAGAAATGATATGACAAATATTGTTGGAGTTTTTGTTCTTACATCATAGTTTACTGTGATAGACATTTTCAACCTTAAAAAGTGGCTTGGGACTGGGAGTTTGGGATCCTGCATTCTGATTTTGATTCTGCTATTCAGCTGAGGTGCTGACTGCTTTAGCTTCATCACTGGAAAGAGAAGGGGTTGAACCAGGTCCTGCCTAAACCTCAGAGCTAATGTTTCTGATTCTGTACACCCCAGTAATCTTGTTAAAAACTATAGTTGTCTCTGAATCATTTTTTGCTATTTTTGAGAATGCTGTGGAGAAAAAGGGCAGCAGAACCTTACCCTTGAATGTTTATTCTTCTTTTTTTTGCAGCAGCAGCAGCAGATTGATCTTATAATTTAGGTTAAAATTGGCTTATTTAAAATGACTGTGCCTTTTAAAATGACAGTATACTGTTTAATACCGGAATAATACTTATGACCCTGAAACATAAGTAGCAAGAGAAACCAGGATGTATATTTTACGGAAGATAATTCACTCATAGCTATTTAATTTATGTGTGCCTTTAATAAGCTAATATATTTTGGGGTTTATATTAGCTTAAACAGCCCCTAACCACTCAAACTGTATAGGTTCATGCTCTCTTACTTGTTGAAAAAAAAAAAAAGATATGAACTGTCTATAGTTTCACAATTTTTCTGTATTTTCTCCTTTCTATTTTAATTAATGGTCTTATAGCTAAACTTACCACTTTGTTATCTTCCATTTATTATTGACCTTATTTATATTTAATTATCTTAATAGCTCAGTTGGTAAAGAATCCACCTGCAATGCAGGAGACCCTAGTTCGATTCATGGATTGGGAAGATCCCCTGGAGAAGGGATAGGCTACCCACTCCAGTATTCTTGGGCTTTCCTTATGGCTTAGCTGGTAAAGAATCCGCCTGCAATGTGGGAGACTTGCGTTCGATCCCTGGGTTGGGAAGATCCCCTGGAGAAGAGAATGGCTACCCACTCTGATATTCTGGCCTGGAGAATTCCATGGACTGTATAGTCCACCGGGTTGCAAAGAGTCGGACACGACTGAGTGGCTTTGACTTCACTTCACTTTAAATACAGTTAACATAAAAAGTTGGAGACTTTATCAAAGTGTATAGAAACCTTCCTCTTGTTAAATTTGATATAATTTGGTTAGATACAAATTTTTGTTTTTGTTTTTTTTTTGGTCTGTCAGTGAGTCGCATTGTGTATTCAGCAAAGTCACCACTTACCTGCTGGGCAGGTATGAGCAGGGTGAGAGCAGGGCAGGGCAGTGCTGAGCCCAGGGTTTGTCTAGAGGGGCTCCCGGGGATCACCATTGATGGGGTGACTGTCTTGGTGTATTTGACTTCTCTGGGGAGTCAACCAAGCTTTCCCTCCCTCCTCTCGCTCCATCTTCCCCCACATCCTACCCCCTCCTTTTCTTCCTTCCTCCCTCTGTCCCTCCCCCTCCCTTTCATTCCATCCATCCCCTCTCCCCATTCCTTCCCTCCTCCCCTTCCTTTCCTCCCTTCTTTCCTTTCTTCCCTCCTCTCCTTCCTTCCATCTCTCCTCCCCTCTTACTTTCCTGCAGACCCTGGGCCTGGTTTGAACCCTGGCTCTTCAGAAATTAGCACCATTTTGGTGTCACTGAAAAGGCACCAGGCAGCCCCTCAGTTGCCGGCTTTCGGAGCTCGCTACATCTTTCAGCTGCGTCTGATATTTTTTTTTCCATCTCTTTTGCTTATTTAATCTCTTTTATTGACATCACCTTTCCAGCCATTTAGGGATATACAGATGGAGTTACCTGTGCTTATGAATTCTAGGAATGGGATGAAGCTGAAAGTTTTAAGTGCAGAGAAGGAAAAAGGTTGCATCTGCCTGTATTGATGTTTTCCTATAGGTGATGCCGACTATTTGGAGCCAGGGGAAGGCATCGGGAGAATAGGATAGGGAAGCCAGAGGCTGCCTGTCCCCCTCAGCCAGATCCGTGGGGCCCTTTTAGCTCTAAGTGTTCTGATTTTCAAGAACATGGTACCTGTGTATAATGCAGTGACCTGACAGGTTCCATCCAAAGCACGGTGTAAATCTGGAGCAAGATTCTCTGTGTGGTTTTCATGACTAATCAAGCGTTGATGATCTGGGCACCATTGCTGTAAAGAATAAAATGCAACTACTAGGAAATGCTTAGGTAGCAGTTACTGTGAGCCAGGCAGTTCCAGTCCACTTCACCGTATACGAGCACTTGGTGATAAACTTGTTATCACCCCTGCTTCACCGCTGGGGAGGTGAGGCACAGAGAAGTTAAGTGGTCCTCCACACTCACAGCTCAGCCAGAAAGTGGCTGAGGCTGCACTGGAGCCCAGCCCCTCCGGCTCTCGTGCTGGGCTGTAGTGTCCTTGCTTCCTGGCCACGCAGGGAAGGACTTGGTGCAGGACTTCAGTGATGCTTTGAGCTTCTAGATCTGTCCCTCAGAACCAATGCTCCACTGTAGTACATTTATACAAGTATGACTGCATGTTTCATTTTGCTGCCTTTGCTTTTGTTTTTAGATAAGATGTGAAGGAATCCGGCTGTTTCTTCTGTGGCTTCAAGCACTTCAGACGAACTGTGCAGAAGAGCAGGTGCTGATTTTTGCTAGCCTGGTGCCGGGATTCCCTGCCATCATGTCGTCCAGGGGGCCCTGTACACTGGACACGCTCATCAACCCTGGGCCCAGCGTGGCTGATGGTGAGTGACGCTGGCCCATCTAACATGTGGTAACTACCCTCCACGTTGCGATAAGGAATCCCTCATTCTGTCCTTTTCCTAACAGAAACCTCGGTTTCATGCATGGATTCTGAAGAGGAATTGTTGTTGTTCAGTCTCAAAGTCCTATCCGACTCTTTGCAACCCCAAGTACTACATCACGCCAGGCTTCCCTGTCCTTCACTATCTCCCTGAATTTGCTAAGACTCATGTCTGTTGAGTCTATGATGCCATCCAACCATCTCATCCTCTGTTGCCCTCTTTTCCTTCTGCCCTCAATCTTTCCCAGCATCAGGGTCTTTTCCAGTGAGTCGGCTCTTCGAATCAGGTGGCCAAAGTATTGGAGTTTCAGCTTCAGCATCAGTTCTTCTTCAGCATCAGTTCTTCCAGTGAATATTCAGGGTTGATTTCCTTTAGGACTGACTGGTTTGATCTCTTTGCAGTCCAAGGGGCCCTCAAGAGTCTTCTCTAGCACCACAGTTCGAAAGCATCAGTTCTTCAGTGCTCAGCCTTCTATGTGGTCCAACTCTCACATCCATACATGACTACTGGAAAAGCCATAGCTTTGACTATACAGACCTTTGTCAGCGAAGTGATATCTCTCCTTTTTAATATGCCATCTAGGTTTGTCATAGCTTTTCTTCCAAGGAGCAAGTGTCTTTAATTTTGTGGCGGCAGCCACTCTCCACAGTGATTTTGAAGCCCAAGAAGATAAACTCTGCCACTGTTTCCATTTTTTCCCCATCTATTTGCCATGAAGTGATGGCACCAGATTCCAGCATCTTAGTATTTTGAATGTCGAGCTTTAAGCCAGCTTTTTCACTCTCCCTGTTCACCCTCATTAAGAGGCTCTTTAGTTCTTTTTCGCTTTCTGCCATGAAAGTGGCGTCATCTGCATACTCCTGTTTTACAGACATTTGAACTGACAGAACTGGAGCCTGTTTTATATGAAATGATGACAGGAGAGATTTACTGGAGTGGAGGAAACTGGAGGGGAAGGGAGGGGACAGCTGTTGGCAGGAGCAGAGACACATGGTGTGTCTGGCTGGAGCAAGTGCTTTTGTTGCTGTTCATGAGATTTAAATCTGTATCCCAAACTGCTGCCTGTTTTCCGTACAGCGATTGTTTTATTAGTGGGTATTCATTTGCTCCCCTGGCTCTTTTTTAAAAAATATTTATTTATGTGGCTTGTTATTGTTGTTCAATTGATGAAGTCATGCTCGACTCTGCAACCCCATGGACTGCAGCATGCCAGGCTTCCCTGTCATTCACCGTCTCCTGCAGTTTGCTCAAACTCATGTCCATCGAGTCAGTGATGCCATCCAACCATCTCATCCTCTGTCGTCCCCTTCTTCTGCCTTCAGTCTTTCCCAGCATCAGGGTCTTTTCCAATGGGTTGGCTCTTCGCATCAAGTGGCCAAAGTAATGGGGCTTCAGCTTTAGCGTCAGTCCTTCCAATGAATGTTCAGGACTGATATCGTTTAGGATTGACTGGTTTGATCTCCTTGCAGTCCAAGGGACTCTGAAGAGTCTTCTCCAACACCACAGTTCAAAAGCATCAGTTCCTCAGTGCTTAGCTTTCTTTATGGTCCAGCTGCATAGGATCTTACTTGTGGCACACGGAGTCTCCATTTTGGCATGCACTCTCTTCATTGCAGCACTTGGGCTCAGTAGTTGCATTGCTTGGACTTAGTTCCCCCGTGGCTTGTGTGATCTTACCTCCCCAACCAGGGGCTGAACCCATGTTCCCTGCATTGGAAGGCAGATTCTTAACTACCGGGCCACCAGGGGAGTCCCTGATGCTCCAGGCTCTTTGTCACCAGGTGTGTATTTTCATGCAGTTTTCATGGAAGAACAGTGGTGGCCTCATGGGACTATTAATGCCATCTTTTAAGCCCATGGAGTTTTCAAGGAACTTGCCCATTAGGGCCACTGATTTGTCACTGCAGATCACTGTATTGCCCAGTGACAGGTATTTGATCTTGGGCTGGTCAGAGCACAAGGTGCAGGGTGAGGAATGGTCCAATGAGGGAGGTGGCTTTGTGGGCACCTGTCCCCTGGTCACATGGCCTGACCTGCGGTGTGAGCAGTTCCAGTGCTTGGTACATGTATTGTATTTGGTTATTTTATGTTGCTTTACCTTTTAAAATTTTTATTGGAATATAGTTGATTTACAACGTTGTGCTAGTTTCTGCCATACAGCGAAGTGAGGCACTTTAAAAAAATTTTTTTAATTGGAGGATAATTGCTTTACAATGTTGTATTGGTTTCTGCCATACAACAACGTGCACCAGCTACAAGTATACATATATCCCCCTCCCTTTTGAGCTTCTCTCCCACTCCACCCCCCATCCCACCCTTCTTGGTCATGTCAGAGCACCAAGCTGAGCTCCCTGCGCTTTACAGCAGCATCCCACTACCTGTCTATTTTACACATGGTAGCATAAATATATCAATCCTAGTCTCTCAGTTGGTCCCACCTTCTGCTTCGCCCATGTCTGCCTGTCCCTTCTCTACATCTGCATCTATTCAGGCCTTGCAAATAGGTTAATCAGTACCATTTGTCTATAGTCCATATAGGCACGTGTATTTTAATAGAGGCCATTTTTAAAGCCCTGTTTGAAATTTAACTTTGGTGAAGGAGCTTTCCTTGTTTCCCACTCTGCAGCGAAGATCCATCCAGAAGAAATCACTCCACTGCTGCCAGCTGTATCAGGGGAGAAGATCACCGAGGACCAAACGTGCTTTTTTCTTCAAGTACTGTTGAAATACATGGTTACTCAGGTATGAGCGGAACCATGGATGATTCAGTGATATTCACATCCTCACTAGGGAAGAGAAAACACTGCCTCTTTTCTTCCTGTTTGTCCATATTTTTTATTTTGTTTTTTCTTGGTGATTTTATGTGATATTTCACTAAATGTAGAGTGTATGCTAGGATGCTTCAGCAAAGACCAGGCCTGCCTGCTACTGTGTGTGTGTGTGTGTGTGTGTGTGTGTGTGTGTGTGTGTAAAGGAAGCAATTCCGTCCTCCATCTGCCTCCTTTACTTTCATACAGTCTCACATTATTCACTTCATATATGACACTGCTCACCAAATGCATGGGGATCTGAATCACCAAGTCATTCTCTGCAATACCAGTGTCACAGTTTCACTCACTCCCAGCCCTGCCTACCCGAGGTGGTCTCAGATCTCACAGGAGAGTTCTCTAGCCTGTATCCCTCCTGCCCCCACTCAGTGCCAGTCACAGGTAGCTGGGCCCCAGGTTGCCCACAGCTTCCATCCAGTTTGGCTACAAATCAGAGGCTCCCGTGAGTCCCTCCTCAGGTTCAGTGAATTTTAGAGTAGCTCACAGAATTGGGGGAAGCGTTGGTTCACAGTTGCCCATTTAGGAAGGGGTGTGGCAAAGGACACAGGTGACAGCTGGATGAAGACACACATGGGGTGAGGTCTGGGGTGGGGGTCCTGAGTGCGGGGGCTTCTGTCGCTGTGGACGGGGGTGCGTCACCCTCCCGGAGTGTCCATGTGTTCGACCCGCACACTCCCCGAAGCCCGGAGCTGTTGGGATCTTTGTGGTGGTTTCTTTGCTGGAGAGATGATCAGTTATCAACTCCATTCCCAGCCCCTCCCTCCTCTTGAAACAGTGGTGCAGGCGGCAGGGAGACAGCTGAAGATTTCGAGCTTCCAGCCGTGGCTTGGTCCTGCTGGTGACCAGCCCCATCCGGGAGCCCCTTCACGAAGGGGCTCTGGTCACGAAGAAGTGAGCAGGGAGCCAGGGCCTCTGTGCCAGGAGCCGGGGGCAGAGACCAGTGTAGCAGTTCCTGTTATCTCCCTGTGTCTCTGCTTCTGCCTGTTTGCTCTTCCGCTGCCCCATTCTCTGTGCTGTGGAGACTGGATGGCGGAGGAGCCGGCCCCGGGGCTGACCGGGTGGGTCCAGAGTGATGGGCAAAGGGCAGGGGTCTGAAGGAGACCTGTGGATTATCTCATCCTGCACGGCCTCCTTTAAGTCAGATGATCCTTTCTCTTAACAAATCATTCACTTCTGATTTCACCAGGGAATTTGTGTCTCTCAGTCAGTATTTCTGGACGTTGATGTGGTTTGGGAAATGCTATTGTTTCTTTCCTCTCAGCGAACACAACCCTGATCCCTGAGCTTCTCCAGAGCATACGTTCAGGCTCTGTCCTTCCTCTCACAGCCTGGTGTGTTGTTGTTGTTCAGTCACTAAGTCATGTCCGACTCTTTGTGACCCCATGGACTGCAGCACGCCAGGCCTCCCTGTCCATCACCAATTCCCGGAACTTGCTCAAACTCATGTCCGTTGAGTTGATGATGCCATGCAACCATCTCATTCTCTGTCGCCCCCTTCTCTTTTGCCCTCAGTCTTTCCCAGCATCAGGGTCTTTTCCAGTGAGTCAGCTCTTTGCACCAGGTGGCCAAAGTATTGGAGCTTCAGCTTCAGTTGATGTGTAATCTCTGCCCATCCAGTTCCTCACCCAGTGGGCCCATGACACCCACTGTCACCTGCCTTTTTTGTCTTGTCACTGTGAAATCGGGGGCCCAGGGTGAGCAGGGTCTGGTGTGTCAGGTCCAGAGAAGGACACAAGTGTTGGTCATCCTGGACCTCTGGACGACTCGAGGGGACCCCTCCTTCCTCAGGGTCTCTCCTCCTGGGATGACCCCTCACTCCCCCTCTTTTCCGGTTTTCTCTGAAGGCTGTTTTTCCTCTGCCCCCTCTGCCCCCTGTGTCCCCTAGGGTGACCCCATCTGCTCTTCTCTCCCCAGTTCCTCTAGCAGCACCACAAGCTCAGGACTCCCGCATCCTGAGTGCCAGCCTGGGTCCTCTCACCTCTGGGAAGCCCTGTGTCTTGGCCGTGTGGGCCCCTGCTGCCCACATCTCAGCCCCATCTGTCCAGGAGTGGTCAGGTCTGGCCTTCTATCCATTGCAGAAAAACAGCAGAGTAGCCAGAACCCGGGTGTGCTGGGGGACTTGGGTTTCATTCCAGACGTGTCACTAATGAGCTGTGTGGCATGCTGATCCCATAACACCCCAGATCCCAGCAGAGGAGGACTGGTAGAGGCTGGCGGTGAGCCGTCTCTGCTGTGTGCAGGGTTGTATTGCCCCTCCTTCCCTGGTCTGTCGGGAAAGTGCGTTCTCGGAGCAGAGCTTCCTCCTTGCCATACCTGGAGGGATTCTGACAGGTGATGGACACCGGGCCCCTCATCCCTGGACTGCAGGTGCTCCAGGTGGGCTGGTCAGGAGGATGTTGGGATGCTTTGCTCTGGAGCTCAGTGGTCTCACGAGCATGACAGCCACCAGTAGGCACTCTCAAAGGGCCTGTTCACACCACGTTTCCCTGGGTGGTAGGAGACGTCTCTTGATCACCTGTCTGGGTTCCTGGCCTGTACGGGCCGCTCCCTGCAGGGGAAGTGTTTGCAGCATTCCCACTGGGCCTACACAGAGCTGGCTATTTGACGGGGAAGTAGTGTCTTCACACATGGGAGCTTTAAACTCAATGGCTTATCCCAGCCTGCAGATTGTGTTGTTTTTTTAATTGAAAAATAGTTGATTTACAATGTCATGTCAGTTTCAGGTGCCTAGAGCAGTGATTCAGTTACACATGTAGCCTTTGGATTGTTTTTTGTGCCCTTTGCAAGATTCTGTAGCTTTGTGTTTTGATAATGATTTTATTTTTTTTTTCATGTAGGTAACATGGTATGAAATTCTTGCAAGAGATTGTTTCTTTAAAACTTGTGTATTATAAATGGCCTCTTTTGCATTTTTAAAAAAGCATCTGATTGCTTCTGGATAAGCATTTTAAGGGCACAAAGAGTGTTAAATCATCACAAGGAACATGGAGAAAAAAATACAGGAATGATGTAGTGGGGCAAGTTTAAAAGATACCATAAGCTTTGAGTTTTTTCTTTCTTGACTATCCAGTAAAAATGCTGTTTTTTATGTAGTTACTGTTTTGCTTTGAAGTATTCATTCTTGGAATCCTTTCAGTTTTAAGATGTTATTACATGATGGTCAATGCTATTTGTCAGGTGTTTCATTTAGGATAGGGGTTTTAACAGTGTATCAGCATTTCAGCTGATATTCATTAATGTGAAGTGTAACTATATGTATGTTCTTCCCCCCAACCCGGCCCCCCCTGCCCACCCCGACCCATTACTATTATCTGAAGGCTGCAAGCTTGGAGTGGAAGCATAAGGAGAATCAGGAGACTGGGTTTAAATTTCTGTTTACGTTGTTTCGAAAGTATTACCTTCCTCATCTGTTTCCCTCATTTACCAAATTAACCAACATCTACAAGCCTGTGCTGGGTGAGTACTGATAGCTGTATATGCGGTCTCTTACAATGATTAAGTAAAATAATTTTTTTTTCATATTTAATGGTCACTTTGTTGTAAGAGTTTTCCAGTTTCTTAATAAATGATTTTAACTATTTGAATAGACTGAGATTTGTCTGAGTCCTGAGCAATAAAGGCCATCTGTGGGTCCTGTGACTTAGGAGTAATTTGATGTGGATCATGGCATATTGATCCCTGGAGTCGGGAAGATCCCCTGAGGGCATGGCAACCCACTCCAGTATTCGTGCCTGGAGAATCCCCATGGACAGAGAAGCCTAGTGGGCTACAGTCTGTGGGGTCACAAAAGAGGCAGACATGACTCAGCAACTAAGCAGCAGCATTTAAGCAACCAGATATACGTCTATTTAATTAGAAATGGAAACATTCTTAGGGGTTATATGATGTTTAGAGTCATGAACCCGGGGACTTCCTTGTGGTTCAGTGGTTAGGATCTCACCTTCCAATGTGGAGGGTGCAGGTTCAATCCCTGGTTGGGGAACTAAGATCCCACATGCCTCATGGCTAAAAAACCGAAACATAGAGCAGAAGCAATATTGTAACAGATTCCATAAAGACTTTAGAAATAGTCCACATTAAAGAAAAGAAAAGATTCGCTAACCTGATCATGTGTTCTGTTGTCCTGCAGACATCCCCCACCTGAGACCAAAGCCTGTGTATGTCACTACCACTCGAGACAATGAGAGCATTTACAGCACGAAGATCCCATACATGGCAGCTCGTGTCGTCTTCATTAAGTGGATGGTGACTTTCTTTTTGGAAAAAAAGTATCTAACTGCAACACAGAACACTAAGAATGGAGTTGATGTATTGCCTAAGATCATTCAGGTATGTCATTCATCACTTTTTTACCTTTTAATTCTGGTGTCTTAAGCCCTACTAACACCAGAGTAATGGACCGTCAAGGCTGTCGGCTCTCACAGGTTGTTGGCTATGGGGACTCGGTTTCACTGGCTCCACCCTACTGGCTCCACCCTCTGTGATGCTGAGGTTTCAGAGGAAGCGTAAGTTAGCACTTGCTGGGTTCTCTTGGCCTTGCCATGACGAGGCAACCTTGTGGCCTTTTGAGCAGGTGGCTGACGTGTGTGCTCCTGGCTCCCTCTCACCTCCCCTCCTTCACTCAGGCCTCAGTGACCTCTGAGCGCGAGACAGAGGGCCTCCCTGGCCTTGCTCATTCCAGTCCAGGGAAGTTCATGAGGTGGTCACAGACCACCTGGGCTCTCGGGGAAGGGGGGTGGGTCAGCATCTCTGGATTTCAGGTGGTCGTTGAGCCATGACGGGGTCCCCGGAACAGAAAGGAGCGCTTTCTGAGGCCTGGGTGAAGCCCTTTTCTCACATGGGGCCTGCGGGGCCTTGCTCTCTCCCTGGCCTTGGTCAGATGCATGGGACTTTCCTGGCAGGTGATATGTCTTCGGGCTGTTGTGCGGGCAGAGCAGGACACCTTGTAAAGTCAGAGTGGCCGTTGCTTGGAGGAATCATGGTTTTGTGTGCTCTGATTTATTGGCTCCAAGGACAAAGCCAGGAAGTGTGGTCCACTTAGTGCAGGCTGGCCGATGCCCTGCAGTTCCCAGACGTGTGACGTCCGTCCCAGGCTGGAGGGTGCACCACCCATGCCCTTGCCGAGGGGTCCTCAGTCCCCTCATGGTGGAGCACCCAGCGGGTCCAGAGCACAGGGTCCATAATAAGAGCCACAAAAGACTTGCTAAAAGTTAAGAAAAAAACCCTTTAATTTCTCAGTTCACAAATTTAGTAGGTAAACTCAAGATGGTAATAGTCACTGCTGAGGACAAAATTGGTTTTCTGAAGAACTGTTGCACAACACTGATTAAAAAAAAATTAGAGGTGGAACTCAGAAACTAATATTAATAGATAAGACCGTAGGTGCAGACCTACTTTGCAGACATTGTGAGGGCAGAAGGAAAAAAGGGCATAACAATTAAACCAAGAGTAAGGAAAGCTTACCTGAGCTAAAAAAAAAAAGTCATGCCTTAAACTGAAAGGGCCTGTGAGCCCCAGGAAGAATTAGCAAAACAGACACCAAACTAAACAGACATTTGACCGTCAGGGGTTAAAGGGAAAATGATACAGACTTCCAAACAGAAACCGCAGCTATGTCAAAAGAGTGACGCTGAGATTAGCCCCGAATACCTAATCTAATCTACAGCTCTGGAAGCCAGAGCAACCTGTCTGTCCGTCCCTTTCTCAAAATCTCACTTCATATCATGTACATCAGCACACAGTCACATTGGTTTAAGGCCTAAGTTGATTTAAGGTCTAAGTATAAAAACAAAGTGATCAAGAATTTAGGAAAAAATCTAGGGGAAATGTATAAACTTGGGAAGTGGTAGACCACCTTCAGTAGAGATGAAACCCGCAAACCAAAGACTAAATGAGGTTTGACTTTATTTTGAAAAACAGGAAAAAGATTATTTGTCAAAAGATAACATAAAGCTAGGCCCAACCAATAGACTGTGGAGAGCGTTTGTCATATTATATGGTTGTTAAAGCGTTCATATCTCTGCTGTATGAAGAGCACCTATGAATAGACATGAAGACAAACAGCTGATTGAAAAATGAATAAAGGAGGTGAAAGGCAGGTCATAGAAGAGGAAATAAGCATGGCCCTGGACCTCCCCAGCAGTCAGGGAAACACAGTTAGTTCTCGGCAGCTATGAAGCCCTTTTTTCACCTATCAGGTAGACAAAATCGGAAAATCGAAAGTGGACAAAAATTTGTAGGAAACGTAAGAAATTCAGTGACACTCTGAAAAACTTTTTGTTCATGGCGTCTAATGTGGTTGTTCAGGCAGTTCAAAACACTATCAGAGAAAGGATGTAACCTTTCTCCCCCTCCCAGTTTCAGAGTTTCAGAAAACTATCACCTGTGCTTATTGAAAATAAGTTGCGCCTTCCTAAAAAAAATACATTCGGATTCTGAGAAGTCCCACAACTGGCATATTAACCACCACTTCCAGGTTCTAATTTTTTCCCTGTTGACTTTTCACATTTGTGAGTCATTTCCTTTTACTCTGTAGCTAAAGTGTCACAAGGTTCTGATCTCCAGAATCTGTTAGGAGGGTTTTATCACCCTAACAATAAAAGGCGCCAGAGTTCAAATTGTCTTATCCATAAGAGAAATGTTTCACTCTCCTACAAGAGCAGCTGGAGACAAGGCTGCTGCAGCCGTAGCTGTGGCCACATGTGCCCTGTTTCTCTCCTCTGCCCTTTCCCTCTGGTTCCTCCCTGATGTTAGCAGCAGCAGCCGGGGCCCTCCTTCCTAGTTCACGTATTGAGACAATCCAGAAACACAGAGCCCTTTCCTTTTGTGTTAGCAGAACAATTTAGGTTACCTGCGTGCTCTTAGGAAAGAGCAAGGCGCTGATTGACTCCGGTCTGGAGCTGTGAACACCTGTGGGTGGGGGTGGGGGTGGGGAGAGGAGCAGAAGGCTCCCCTGGTGTTAGGGGCGGGTCAGCTTCCCCTGAGGCAGTTGCGGCTGCAGACCAGGGTAGGGTGGGGGTGGGGGCAGAGATCTAGGGGTTCCATGAGGGGGAAAGGGATACAGAACAGGCACCACGCAGGTCCACGGCTCCTGTGCCCTGCACACGGCCATGCCCAGACGTGGCCACTGCCGTGGTCCAGGCTGCTCATACACTTCACAGTCAGTTGTTATGTCAGTTTCCTCCTGCCACGGTAGCTAATTTCCACAAATGCATTTTCTTACAACTCAGGAAGTCAGAGGGCCCAAGTCGGTCTCAGTGGCTAAAGTCAGGGTGTCGGATGCTCTAGCGGAGGGTCAGTGTCTTCCCTGTCTGGCCTCCACAGGCTGCCTGTGTCCCCTGGCCTGTGGCTCCTCATCACATCATTTCTCCGTCTATTTCCATCTGTGCATCATCTTCTCTGTGTACCATCTTCATCATCTTCCTCCTGCCTCCTTATGGATCCTGTGGTTACCTTGGGTCTACCCAGGTAATCCAGGGTACCCTCCCCATCTCAACATCCCGAATTTAATCAATCTGCTCAGTCCCTTCTGCCATGGAAGGCAGCACAGTCCTGGGTTCCAGGAACTTGGATGTGGACATCTTGGGGAGGGTGGTCATTATTCAGCCTACCTGTCTCCCGTGTCCTTGTCTCTGCCTTACTGCTGTGCTTCTGTCTCATCTCATGTGCGTCTACCATGTGTCCTGCTCCTCATTTACATTATACAGAGAGAGAGCAGTTTAAAAAACTGAATATTAAATTCTGAAAATGGAGTTGAAGGAATAAAAGCACCTATAATTGTATTTATCTCCTGAAAATATTTGTTTGGAATTTCAAATCTCATGTAGTTTTACCTATGTAAAGTGAACATCACTGTCTCAGTGAGCTGATCCAGAACTTCTTTTCAAAGAATATACTGACTGCTCTTATCATATCCCTTTAAAACAGTATTTTAATTTCTGCTTCCAAATAGGGTTCACACTTTCCACTACTACTACTTTGAAAGTTGTGCATGAGATGTTTTTTTTGTGTGTGTTTTTTCCCCCCAAAGTGAATTTACTTCCTTTTGATCAGAAACTAATATCCTTGACAGTATTTTTCACTGGAGAGGGAAGGGACTAACTCACTTACCCCTCGGAGAATCTGGTTTGACCATTGTTCTTGTTTGGTGGCATGATTCATGGGAGAGAGAGAATACGGTTGCCCCGAAGTCCCACGCCACGCTGGCAGCCATGACCACTGACCCCCTTTCAAATCTGAACATCTTGCTGTGTCACTTCAGCCAGAAGTGTTTCCAGTGAACTATTGTTTATTCTTTGGTGTATCATGTTAGTGTGAGATAGAAGTGCTTTAGTCTACATTAGTGAAAGCAGAGTAGTAATTTTAAAATTTCAGCAGCACATTAATTAAACATCAAAACATTAAAAGGAGAATTTCCTTGGTGGTACAGTGGATAGAAATCTGCCTGCCAATGCAAGGGGCATGGGTTCGATCCCTGGTCTGGGAAGATCCCACATGCCTCGGAGTAACTGAGCCTGTGCACCACCACTACTGAGCCCAGGCTCTAGAGTCCAGAAGCCACAGCTACTGAGCCCTCAATTATTGAAGCTCACAGGCCCTAGAGCCCATGCTCTGCAACAAGAGAAGCCCCCACAATGAAGAGCCCGCCCACCACAACAAAGAGTATCTCCTGGTCGCCACAACTAGAGAAAGCCAGTGCATAGCAACAAAGATCTGACACAATAAAAATAAAAATTAATTAATTAATTAAAATAAACCCAAAGAAGTTTATGAGGGAATGAAAAAGTTTGAGATGCTAAGACAGTTGATCATACTTCAGTTCAGTTCAGTTCAGTCACTCAGTCGTGTCCGACTCTTTGCGACCCCATGAATCACAGCATGCCAGGCCTCCCTGTCCATCACCATCTCCCGGAGTTCACTCAGACTCACGTCCATCGAGTCCGTGATACCATCCAGCCATCTCATCCTCGGTCGTCCCCTTCTCCTCCTGCCCCCAATCCCTCCCAGCATCAGAGTCTTTTCCAATGAGTCAACTCTCCTCATGAGGTGGCCAAAGTACTGGAGTTTCAGCTTTAGCATCATTCTTTCCAAAGAAATCCCAGGGTTGATCGCCTTGAGAATGGATTGGTTGGATCTCCTTGCAGTCCAAGGGACTCTTAAGAGTCTTCTCCAACACCACAGTTCAAAAGCATCAATTCTTCGGTGCTCAGCCTTCTTCACAGTCCAGCTCTCACATCCATACATGACCACAGGAAAAACCATAGCCTTGACTAGACAGACCTTAGTCGGCAAAGTAATATCTCTGCTTTTGAATATGCTATCTAGGTTGGTCATAACTTTTCTTCCAAGGAGTAAGCGTCTTCTAATTTCATGGCTGCAATCACCATCTGCAGTGATTTTGGAGCCTAAAAAAATAAAGTCTGGCACTGTTTCCACTGTTTCCCCATCTATTTCCCATGAAGTGATGGGACCAGATGCCATGATCTTCAGGCAAAGTAATATCTCTGCTTTTGAATATACTATCTAGGTTGGTCATAACTTTTCTTCCAAGGAGTAAGTGTCTTTTAATTTCATGGCTGTAGTCACCATCTGCAGTGATTTTGGAGCCCCAAAAAATAAAGTCTGACACTGTTTCCACTGTTTCCCCATCTATTTCCCATGAAGTGATGGGACTGGATGCCATGATCTTCGTTTTCTGAATGTTGAGCTTTACTTATTTGTATGCTAACTCTTTATCTTTAGTTACATTGTTAAAGTGCTGCTTGAAGTCTGACCCCATAATGATTCATGGGCTGTGGGTTTCCCGAAACTTGTATCTCATGGGGTGAACAGTTAAAAAAATGAGTCACATAAATTGACACCCCTGTGGGAGTCCATGTATCATGCAGACCCACCTGTCTGTTGACGGCCACACGCTGGTGCTCTCTGTTCTTGTTTCTACTAAGGCCGGAGTGGGCTGCCCTCAGCCAGGTGGGCCAACTGTGATGGGGAATTGAGTGGCATCAGTTTTCACCAGCAGGATGGCAGCTGCATCCTCATTTCATACCTGCATTGTGGGTGTCCTCGTCTAGTCTGACCCTGAGGGTGAGCAACTCTCAGAATGAACTGTGGGTTGAGAGGAAACCAGGGTGGGGAGGGGAAAGATTGAGTGGTAGCCTGTATTGTGCATTTTCCTGAACCCTGGCAGCACAGGCCTGGTCCAAGCAGACCATATGCCTGTTTCACTGGTTAAACCTTCCATCATATGCCAAAGAAGCAAAAATCATCTTTGCATTTACCACTGGAATCAACTAATATTAAACAATAACTGAGAATTTCAGCTGGGTTGTAATGGGCAGAAAATGGACCTCTCTCTGTAGTTAATTTTTATTCATGCTCTTACTGTTGATCTTCATGAAAGAAGCAAGAGACAAATAGCCTTGAATTACTAGTTTGTTTTCACTCTCGTCACTTACTATCATTATAAATGTCTTAACAACGTTCAGATTTTTTTTTTTGGAAAGCAGCGTTTTGCTGGTGTGGGCTAGAGGAGGCTGGGAAAAGCATTGTTTTATCAAGAGAAGTAGTTTTCAGTTAATGGCATAATGGGAAATTCATCTGTGTTATCATTATGTTCTATTTGGATCACAGAGCTTAGTTTTCAAAAACAATTTGGTGCCTTTGAACATAATTCTTTAGTATATTATTTTCTTCTCTAATTGTCATAGATTCTGTTATCTAATGACCTCAAAACTTGTGGCTTCAAACAACCCTTTCACC
Organism: Cephalophus harveyi; assembly: GCA_006410635.1. NCBI lineage: Eukaryota > Metazoa > Chordata > Mammalia > Artiodactyla > Bovidae > Cephalophus > Cephalophus harveyi. Next base: position 96,218 of record SJYT01079283.1, on the reverse strand, counting down.
GTATTATTTATTTCCCTTTTTGGGTCAGGAATTTGGGTGAGATTTGGTTGGGCAGTTCTGGGGCTTCATGTGGCATTAGCTGAAGTCACTGGGTGGTGGTCTTCAGCTGGTGGCTGGTTGGTCAGGAGGGTCCAGAATGACTTCAGAGCCTGCTGCTCTGGTGGGTGCAGGGGGCAGGTTGGGCTCCGCTGGGCCTCCCTTTCTATATAACCCCTCTTGCAAGGCAGTCGGACATCTTTCCTGGCCTCTCAGGGCTCCGAGAGCAGATGTTCCCCGAGATGCTATGTGGGAGCCCTCAGCCTCCTGGGTCCCCTCCACCCTTCCCCTCTGCTGGCTAACTCAGCCCTCCAGCCCATGGGGATTGCGGGGACACAGCCTTCCCATCTCTGCAGAGAGTATGTCAGAGAATTTGTGGCTGTTTTTAATTTGCTACATAAGGATGTGTGTAATTATTATTATTTTTTTTGCCTGTGGGGGAAATGAAAGTTATTGATCAAAAAGTCACAGGTTATTGATCCATAAGAGACATTAGACTTAATCCAGCCACCATGCTTTACAGATCAAAAATATATGTATATCAGTAAAAATGAGGAAATTTTTATTTTTCTATGCAAATTTTTATTTTCTATGGGTTGACCCATCAAAAAGAGAAATAATTTCTATAGAGTTGCTTGCTGCACAGTGTGGCAGGGCCTTTGATAAACCACACAAGCTTCATAGCCCAGGCATGAGGAGAAAAATTGCTATCAATATAATTGTCTACTCATTTTCTCTAGAGATTACTATTTGAATGTCCTCTTTGTTTTTAAACTCTCCTTGGTAGTTGCTGAAATAATAATTTTGTACTACTTGTTTCTTGTCACTTCTTGTAAAAAATATTCAAAAAATATTCAAGTTGGTAGAATTTTAGTGGAATTTGGGTTACATATTTTTGACACAAAAGAATAATAGTGTAATTTACTTAAATGAAGTAAAATTTCACGTATGTTGTGTTCGGAGGGGATCTTTAATTCTGAGGGAAATGAGCGCACCGTACCCGGAGTTCCCCGAAAACAAGTCAAGTCTTCAGCCTGGCCAGGTGTCTTGGAGGATCGCTCAGGCGGGGGGCCCTTTCTTGCAGACCGTTGGGGGAGGCAGTGCTGTGCCGGAGCGGGCGCCAGAGTCAGACGCTGGCGGGGCGGCGGAGCAGGACCGAGGCCGCGCAGATGGGAGCACGCTGTCCGAGCGCCGGCTGAGCAGTTGCAGCCTGTGCAGCATTGAGGAGGAGCATCGTGAGGTTTACGACATGGTCCAGCGCATCCTGCTGTCCACCCGTGGCTATGTCAACTTCGTGAACGAGGTGTTCCGCCAGGTGAGAGCGTGCGCATGTGTGTGTGTGTGGGGGGGGGCGCGTGGGGGGGAGAGGGGGGGGGGTTGTACAGGGGCAGGTCGCAAAGCTGAAGAGGTTTCTTTGTTCTGTTACTCATAATACTCCAAGGAATACAATGGACAAGTTGGGCTGAGTTACACAACTCCATAATGATTTCTTTCATCCCACTTTTAAGGTCTCATATGGAGGGTTGGAATTTGAGCATTTTGGTCATTTTTAATGTTGTTTTCAATATTTCCAGGAGAAATATTAATAATCTCAGATATGCAATTGACACCCTAATGGTAGAAAGTGAAAAGGAACTAAAGAGCCTCTTGATGAAGGTGAAAGAGAAGAGTGGAAAAGCTGGCTTAAAGCTCCACGTTCAAAATACTAAGATCCTGGAATCTGGTCCCATCACTTCATGGCAAAATAGATGGGGAAACAGTGGAAACCGTGACAGACTTTTATTTTGGGCTCCAAAACCATTGCAGTTGGTGACTGCAGTCATGAAATTAAAAGACTCATGCTCCTTGGAAGAAAAGCTATGACAAACCTAGATCGCATATTAAGAAGCAGAGACATCACTTTGCCAACAAAGGTCCGTATAGTCAGTCGAAACTGATTTCTCCAATAGTCATGTACAGATGTGAGAGTTGGATCATAAAGAAGGCTGAGTGACGAGATGCTTTTGAATTGTGGTGCTGGAGAAGACTCTTGAGAGTCCCTTGGACTGCAAGGAGATCAAACCACTAAAATCAAACCGAAAAACAAGGTAATCAACCCTGACTATTCATTGGAAGGACTGATGCTGAAGCTCCAATACTTTGGCCACCTGATGTGAAGAGCCGACTCACTGGAAAAGACCCTGATGCTGGGAAAGATTGAAGGCGGGAGGAGAAGGGGATGACAGAGGATGAGATGGTTGGATGACATCATCGACTCAACGGACATGAGTTTGAGCAAACTCCGAGAGATAGTGAAGGACAGGGAGGCCTGTAGTCCATGGGGTCCCAAAGAGTTAGACACGACTGAACAACATTTTCATGATTTGATTTTGGAAAATTCCTACATGGGGTGGGACGGTTCTATATTTGAACAAAATCATCCCCTCAAATACCCTTTGTTTCCATAGCAAGTTTTAAGCCCAGAGGGAGGCAGGGGGAAAACTGCTTCTGAACCCCCGGCAGCATGTGAGCATACAAGAACTGTTGCGTGGCTGAAGGCGCTCAGGCTGCAGGCTCCTGCAGACAGTTGGACTTTGCCTGCAAAGGCCTCTTGCAGCACCTCTGATAGGAGTATTTATGGCCTAAGAGGAAAAAGGAGACTAGGGAGGGGATTAAGAGGAAAGAAAGGAGCAGAGGTCGAGATGTTGAAATAACAGAACTTTGGGGCAAGCTGAATTGACGTGGTCAGTCCCAGAAGGCATATGGTTGAGAGCAGAGGTCAGCACATTTTAATAGAGTAAAGGGCCAAATAGTAAGCGTCTTCGGCTTTGTTGATCACAGAAGCTCTGCTTTGTAGTGAGAAAGCAGCCAGGGATGGCATGGAACAAGCTCATACAGGAACAAGCCCATGTTCCTGTAAAACCTTATTCACAAAAGTCAAGTGGCAGACGGGATTTAGGTTGTATATCATAGTTCCACAGCTGATCATGATGTATAGCAGTGTTTGAAACCCTTGGGTGCAAATACTTAATATCAAATATCGACAAACCTTTTAAATATTGCACTAGGGATAAGTGCTAAATTGATGTGGTTTTACCTGTATTGTGTATTTACTTATTTATCATACACATAGTTTCATATCCACATTCTGAAGGCGCTCAGGCTGCAGGCTCCTGCAGACAGTTGGACTTTGCCTGCAAAGGCCTCTTGCAGCACCTCTGATAGGAGTATTTATGGCCTAAGAGGAAAAAGGAGACTAGGGAGGGGATTAAGAGGAAAGAAAGGAGCAGAGGTCGAGATGTTGAAATAACAGAACTTTGGGGCAAGCTGAATTGACGTGGTCAGTCCCAGAAGGCATATGGTTGAGAGCAGAGGTCAGCACATTTTAATAGAGTAAAGGGCCAAATAGTAAGCGTCTTCGGCTTTGTTGATCACAGAAGCTCTGCTTTGTAGTGAGAAAGCAGCCAGGGATGGCATGGAACAAGCTCATACAGGAACAAGCCCATGTTCCTGTAAAACCTTATTCACAAAAGTCAAGTGGCAGACGGGATTTAGGTTGTATATCATAGTTCCACAGCTGATCATGATGTATAGCAGTGTTTGAAACCCTTGGGTGCAAATACTTAATATCAAATATCGACAAACCTTTTAAATATTGCACTAGGGATAAGTGCTAAATTGATGTGGTTTTACCTGTATTGTGTATTTACTTATTTATCATACACATAGTTTCATATCCACATCCATTATTGGCATTCCACCCCTGGAAATAGTGTGTTCTCAATTTAATAAAAATCCCAAATTCAATCTAAATTCACTTTTGAAGTAGCTTGAGTCATTGAGGTTAATTGCAGACTACTTATGACTACTTATGTCCAACCTAGATAGCATTTTCAAAAGCAGAGACATTACTTTGCCGACTAAGGTACGTCTAGTCAAGGCTATGGTTTTTCCTGTGGTCATGTATGGATGTGAGAGTTGGACTGTGAAGAAGGCTAANTGCAGCCATGAAATTAAAAGACGCTTACTCCTTGGAAGGAAAGCTATGACCAACCTACATAGCGTATTCAAAAGCAGAGACATTACTTTGCCGACTAAGGTCCGTCTAGTCAAGGCTATGGTTTTTCCTGTGGTCATGTATGGATGTGAGAGTTGGACTGTGAAGAAGGCTGAGGGCCGAAGAATTGATGCTTTTGAACTGTGGTGTTGGAGAAGACTCTTGAGAGTCCCTTGGACTGCAAGGAGATCCAACCAGTCCATTCTGAAGGAGATCAGCCCTGGGATTTCTATGGAAGGAATGATGCTAAAGCTGAAACTCCAGTACTTTGGCCACCTCATGTGAAGAGTTGACTCATTGGAAAAGACTCTGATGGTGGGAGGGATTGAGGGCAGGAGGAGAAGGGGACGACAGAGGATGAGGTGGCTGCATGGCATCACGGACTCATTGGACGTGAGTCTGAGTAAACTCCGGGAGATGGTGATGGACAGGGAGGCCTGGCGTGCTGCAATTCATGGGGTCGCAGAGTCGGACACGACTGAGCGACTGAACTGGACTGATCAGTTAGCAACAGGGACTTCCCTTGTGGGCCAGTGGCCAAGAATCTACCTGAGGCAACACTGAGGTCCAGTCACCATCCACCATCCTAGCATGCACTGGTATGATCTCTGGCCTGATTGCTGCAACACTTTCCCTGTTGTATTTTGGCCCCCTTGAATCTGTTCTCCATACTTTAGACAAATTCCAAAACCCACTTCTATCTATGTATCCTTCCTGTTTAAAACCCTCATGTGTCCTCCCATTGCTTGTAGGATCAAGACTTAAGTCCTTAACACAGTCTCCACCCCACCCCACTCAGCCCCAAGCTGTTTCTGATCCATTCCCACCATCTTCTTTCAGTCTCCGAATCTAATGTGCTCTTGCTCACTCGGCTTATCACAGGACAGGTCAATAAATCCTGGAGATGAGGAGTTGAGGCAAGGGATATGGCTTTATTCCAAAAGTCTACTGACCAAGAAAATGGCAGGCTAACTTCCCAAAATAACTATCTTGTTGGAGTCTGGATGCCAGGTTCTTTTATAGAACAGAGAGAGAGGGGATGAGGAACTAAAGTCAAAAGGCAGAAAGAATAGAGGGAGAGGCAGTGAAGTTTGCAAAACATCTCCAGAAATAGCCAGCCTTTGAAAGAGATGTGTTCATCTCTTCTTTTCACAGGTGGGCAATGTCCTCTGAGGCAGCCATTATGTATACTTATAATAACAGCAGCAGCAAAAAGCAAGTCAAAGATACAGCTCCAACATGGAGTCAAAATTGGTTCATCTCTGCAACACTGCCTCCACTCCCTGGTATTTGCACATGTGGTCCTCTGTCTATAATATAAAGCTCTTTGCTGGTTAATTCCTATCCATCTGTTATCAGCCAGCCCTAAGAAACTCAGTCTCTTAAAACCACAAATACTTGATTGTGGCCCAGATAGTTGGGTCAGCTGATGGTTCAGTGCTCTGGGCCAGGCTGGACAGATCTCAGCTGGCTCACATCTGTGTGTCTGTGCTTGCTTAACAGGTCAGCCAGGGCCTGGCTGGTCTTGGGTGGCCGCATTCACATGTCTGGCAGTTAGCTGGTTGTTAGTTAAAAGGTCAGGGTTGACTAGGCCAGGTGTCTCTTAATATCCAGGAGCCTAGCTCAGCTTATTCATATAGTGATGTCGGAATTTTCAGAGGGTGAACCATGAACCCCCTTAAGGCCTAAGTTCAGAACTGACTCACCGTCATGTCTTCCTCTTTCTATCAGCTAAGAAGCATCACAGAGTCAGCTCAGATAAAGACAGTTATGGAAAAAATTCTCCTGATGGCAGGAGTTGCAAGTCACCTTGCAAAAGGACAGAAATAATTGGGACAATTTTGCAATCACCACATTATCTTTCAGATATTGGCTCTGGATAAGCTTCCTTGGGGGGAAAGCCCAGATTAAATCACACCATTACAAGCTCGCTCCAGGAACCACTGCTTCAGTGCACTTGTCACAGTTGGAATTTCACATGTATTTGTGTGATTTCTTTTTCTTTCTTTCTTTCTTTTTTTTTTTTTTTTTTTTAGATCTCTTTCTCCCTATCTCTACCCTGCTTCTTGCTAGACTTAGAGAACAACGTCCATTTGTGCTCCCCATGGTGTCCCAGCCCCTAGCACACAGAAGGTACTCAATAAATATTTGATTAATGAATTATTTTACTTCTCATTGTGCTGTTTTTAGAATAGATTCCCTGTCTCCTAATAAAATGTTTTTAAAATGTGGCCTTTTGCTTATTTAGGGGAGAAAGCCAGAGTCCTGTCCACAGCAGACCCCCCCCCTACCCCGCCGGCAACTGATAATGAGAATTATCTCCTTTGGGGGGCATGTGGTCCAAAAAGAAAGAACTGCATGGGAAGCCACTGGGGACTATGAAGTAGTTTCAGAACTTAGTATATTAAGATTCTCAGGTCTTCTCGTTTAGGCAACACACATGCATGGACACGTGTGCGTGCACACACACTGGAAAAGCAGCAGGTTACTGAGAAAAGAAAATGAGTTTAACATGCCCAGAGAACATCCAGGAATCTAACATTTGGGAGAGAGCTCAAGATTAAGGAGGAGGTTGGTGGGTTTACAGTGTGGACATTGGTGGTAATTACAGCTGGCAAAGTAGATGAATTTGGACAGGGAAAGAGAAGAAGGCTAAGGATGGATCCCAAAGGATGATAATATTTAAGAGGCAAGAGGAACAAGCAAGGAGCATGAGGGACACTCAGAGAAATGAAAGCAGAACTAAGAAACAACCAGTCTCAGAAGTTAAAGGAGAAAAGAGCCTCAAGAAGGAAGTGGCCTCTAGCTCCAAATGCAGTTGAGAGGTCATGAAGATAAGACGCAAGAAAGACTGGTTTCCAAACGACAACTGCTTTAAGGTTATGAATTCTTTTCCTTCAAAGGATTATTTCCATTGATGTTTATATTCTAAAAATCTTAAATGTTGTGTAAATATCAATAACCTCAGATATGCAGATGACACCACACTTATGGCAGAAAGTGAAGAGGAGCTAAAAAACCTCTTGATGAGATCCAACCAGTCCATTCTGAAGGAGATCAGCCCTGGGATTTCTATGGAAGGAATGATGCTAAAGCTGAAACTCCAGTACTTTGGCCACCTCATGCGAAGAGTTGACCCATTGGAAAAGACCCTGATGGTGGGAGGGATTGGGGGCAAGAGGAGAAGGGGATGACCGAGGATGAGATGGCTGGATGGCATCACGGACTCGATGGATGTGAGTCTGAGTGAACTCCGAGAGATGGTAATGAACAGGGAGGCCTGGCGTGATGCAATTCAAGGGGTCGCAAAGAGTCGGACACGACTGAGCGACTGAACTGAACTGAACTGAACTGAAGTTGCAAGAAGACAATTTACAATCACTGCAATTCACGTACTGTCATTTTCTGGACAGATTTCTACTTTTGATGATGAGATAAGCCCTGTTCAAATTCCTTTCCCCTTCCCCCCATGCTGTTTGGCCTCTCATTTATATACATAGGTGAAATAAGTTATTTTGGAAATGTTTACAGCCGTCATGGCAATAAAAAATACTAGTATAGCTTAAGGATAATTTATTCCCGTATTCCACTTTGGTTAAATATCATTGTGGCGGAATATCTCTAAGAACACTTTTTTTTTTTTTTAAGAAAAGCAAGACTGTTTAATAAAACAAATAGGACATGTCCCATTTCTACCACCAAGTGAGAACTCTCCTGCCAAACCTGATTCAAATTCATTCATTTGTTTAATAAATGTTAGCTGTTGCCCTGTCAACTGAAAAATGTATAGAATGTTTCCCTAAGTTCTGTCTTTTCAGAGAATTGCAGTACAATCCATGAAAAGAGAGGAAATAGTAAGCAAGGAATACTGAACATTCCCAGTATTAAGGAAGCCCATGTCTTCCTTTGTAGAAAGGTTTCTAATGTTGAGCTAATCGGAAGCACAATTGTTCAGCAACTTGTTTTTAAAAAAGGCTTTTTAGAAGTTTTATCAAAAGGTTTTCAGATGGGACTTCCCTGGTGATCCAGTGGCTAAGACTCCATGCTCCCAATGCAGGGGGCCCAGGTTTGATCCCTGGTCAGGGAACTAGATCCCACATGCCACAACTAAGACCCAGTGCAGCCAAATAAATAAATAAAAAGGTTTTCAGATCTATTATTTCAATTTATTATATTTTTAAATAGTATTGAGCTGTAACAAAATGAGACATGTAATGAAAGGGAAGTAGCCGGACTTCCATCTACAATCGGGTAGCTACACAAAAATTTTTCCAGTCATTGAGCCTCTAACTAAAGACTTTGATATTTCTACTCTTAGAGAGACCTGGGTTTTGGTTTTGGCATACATTTATTCCTGAAAAAAAAAAAAATTTAATTTCACTGTTGAAATAAAACAGTGATTTTGTTCTCCAGAACATCTATTCTATAAAGAAACTGAGCCTTCACAAAATTAAGTGACTTGTCTAAAATTGCGAAGAGTAGAGACAAAACTAAGATTAGGCCCAAGTCTTCTACCTCCTGGTTTCTGCACTCACCATACAAGGATTTATGCATGCATGTGTGCTGTCGTGTCTGACTCTTTGCAACCCCATGGACTGTAGCCTGCCAGGCTCCTCTGTCCACGGAATTTTCCAGGCAAGAAACTGGAGTGGGTTGCCATTTCTTCTTCCAGGGGATCTTCCTGACCCAGGGATCCAATTCAGGCCTTCTGCCTCTCCTGTATAGCAGACAGATTCTTTACTGCTGAGCCTCTGGGGGAGCCCCATAAGTATTTATAGTAATATGTAAATAAATTTAATAAATCAAACATTATTTTAATTTAGTAGGACAACATTATTTAAGAAGAATAACTTTTTAAACAAAGACTTTTACAATGTTGCTATCTTGTTCTTGAGGTTGCTGTTATTTGTTTTTAACAATGTATATCAGTAAGAGATTACACAGTTTTTGCATTTCAAATAATTCATTAGAAAACAATTCAATATTTACACTCAACCAGAGATTCTGATAATATTATCTCGCAATGAAAATGTTAATGAGAACTTGGTGCTACACTATAGTAAGTAATACTTCCTATCAATGTAATGTGAATCTTTAGAGAATGAATAGATTGTGAAAACAGCCCTGGATGCTTCCCTCCCTGCGTGCATGCCCTTCTGAAGTGACTTTATAGATTCTCAAGATGGGGCAATGAAGTCTGTTTCTCCACTCTTTGACTCTGGGCTTGGCCATGTGACTTGCTCCGGGCAATGGAACATCAACCAACGTGATGCAAGAGGAGACCTGAAAAGCACTTGTATCTTAGATTCAGCTCTCTTTCAGTTCCTGGAGGCTCCACAACCATGTGGGAAAGCCTAGGATATTCTACTGGTGAATGAGATACTAGGTGGTGTGACTCCCAGCTAAGAGATGAGCCTCTAAGACTACCGAGCTCCCAGTATACGGGGATACTGACCACAGATCCGTGGGTGAGTCCAGCCACGACCAGTAGAACTGAGCTCAGAGCAAATTACTGATCAATAGAACTGTGAACTAATTGAAGCCACTAAGTTGTGGGGTGGTTTGTTACCCAGCAAAACCTAACTCATACAGGGAAAGAGAACAGAAATCATCAGAGATAAATCAATGCTTGGTAAACAAAGCTAAATTGGAAAGAAAAGCATTTTCTCCTTTTAATATGAAACAGGAAACTAAAGCACAATGAAGTCCCACAACTTTCTCAAAGGTTTTATTTATTTTCTCACCCTGTACAGCATGTGAAGTCTTAGTTCTCCAACCAGGGATCACACCTGTGACCCCTGCATTGGAAGCACAGAGTACTGACCAGTGGACCAGCAGAGAAGTCCCCGCATTTTTAATATAATAAAGATTCAGTTCAGTTCAGTCACTCAGTCCTGTCCGACTCTTTGCGACCCCATGGACTGCAGCACGCCAGGCCTCCCTGTCCATTACCAACTCCCGGAGCTTGCTCAAACTCATGTCCATCGAGTTAGTGATGCCATCCAAACATTTCATCTTCTGTCATCTTTCCCAGCATGAGGGTCTTTTCAAATGAGTCAGTTCTTCACATCATGTGGTCAAAGTATTGGAGTTTCAGCTTCAGCATTAGTACTTCCAGTGAATATTCAGGACTGATTTCCTTTAGGATGGACTGGTTGGATCTCCTTGCAGTCCAAGGGACTCTCAAGAGTCTTTTCCAACACTACAGTTCAAAAGTATCAATTCTTCAGTGCTCAGCTTTCTTTATAGTCCAACTCTCACATCCATACATGATTATTGGAAAAACCATAGCTTTGACTAGATGGACCTTTGTTGACAAAGTAATGTCTCTGCTTTTTAATATGCTGTCTAGGTTGGTCATAGCTTTTCTTCCAAGGAGCAAGGGTCTTTTAATTCCATGGCTGCAGTCACCATCTGCAGTGATGTGGAGCCCCCCCAAAATAAAGTCTCTCACTGTTTCCATTGTTTCCCCATCTATTTGCTATGAAGTGATGGAACCAGATGCCATGATCTTAGTTTTTTTAATATTGAGTTTTAAGCCAACTTTTTCATTCTTTTCTTTCATTTTCATCAAGAGGCTCTTTAGTTCTTTGCTTTCTGTCATGAGGATGGTGTCATCTGCATATTTGAGATTATTGATATTTCTCCTGGCAATCTTGATTCCAGCTTGTGCTTCATCCAGCCTGGCATTTCACATGATGTACCCTGCATATAAGTTAAATAAGCAGGGTGACAATATACAGCTTGATGTACTCCTTTCCCAATTTGGAACCAGTCTGTTGTACCATGTCTGGTCCTAATTGTTGCTTCTTGACCTGCATACAGATTTCTCAGGAGGCAGGTAAGGTGGTCTCGTATTCCCATTTTTTGAAGAATTTTCCATAGTTTGTTGTGATCCACACAGTCAAAGGCTTTGGCATAGTCAGTAAAGCAGAAGTAGATGTTTTGCTGGAACTCGCTTGCTTTTTCAATGATCCAATGGATGTTAGCAATTTGATCTCTGGTTCTTCTGCCTTTTCTAAATCCAGCTTGAACATCTGGAAGTTCACAGTTCACATACTGTTGAAGCCTGGCTTGATAAAGTTTATAATAAGGATTATAGAACAAAAAAAATCAAAATAGCTTATATACCAGCTGTGTTCCCATTACTATTGTGTAATTGTTTCAGATCACCTCCAGTATCTCTTCTATTAAGTGTATCGATTATGTAAATTTAATTCCCTACATTTTAACTTGTTTTCTATTTACTTATAAGATGTTTTGTTGTTTCCTTTTATATAAAAGCAGTTCTTACTGATGTTTTTGAGAAATAAAATGCTACAAGTACAGCAATTAGTACTTTTCTTGTAGTACTTTTCTTATCCTATTTATCTCTGTTCCCATATTACTCAAGGAAACCAAATGGGCTTAGTAATGACCATTTATCTTAACAATCATCCTTACTACAATGGTGAATATCCCTCTTTTTATATTTTTATTTATATATATGTCTCCATAAATAATACATAGGATTATTTTATATATTTTTTAAAATATATACATTATAGGAGAGAAAAAAAAAAAGTTTCCCCAGTCTTCCTAGGTTTTGACTGGGGCTTCCCTGGTGGCTCAGAGGTTAAAGCGTCTGCCTCCAATGCGGGAGACCTGGGTTTGATCCCTGGGTCGGGAAGATCCCCTGGAGAAGGAAATGGCAACCCACTCCAGTATTCTTGCCTGGAGAATCCCATGGATGGAGGAGCCTGATGGGCTATAATCAGTCCATGGGTCGCAAAGAGTCGGACACGACTGAGGAACTTCACTTTCACTTTGACTTTAGCAAATTAAATTGACAAAAATAGATCAACAAGAGAAAAAACAATTAACTAACACTCATGGTAAAAACTTAGTGATAAGAAATTCGAAGTGCTATTAGAACATGGGGTTTATATAGCATCTTAACAAATAATAATACATTTGTGGAGAAAATTGAGAAGACAAAGGAAAAGGGGTTTAGGCTTTTAGGCCTGGAAAACTTTGGGAACGTAAACATACAGGGAAACTAATGGAAGACAGGGCTTCCCTGGTAGCTCAGTTGGTAAAGAATCTGCCTGCAACTCAGGAGACCCTGGTTCAATCCCTGGGTTGGAAAGATCCACTGAAGAAGGGATAGGCTACCCCCTGCAGTATTCTGGACTGCAGAATCCCATGGACAGAGGAGCCTGGCCTGGTGGGCTACAGTCCACAGGGTCACAAAGAATCTAACACGCCTGAGGCAACTGAGTACAGCAGAGCACAGTGTTTATTTGAAAGTTGCTAAGAGAGTAAATCTTAAAAGTTCTTATACCAGAAAAAAATTATGTGGAATGACAGATATTAATTAAACTTTAGTCATTTCACTATATATACATATATCAAATCATTATGTTGTACGCTCCTTAAACTAACACAGTGTTATATGTCAGTTGTATCTCAATGAAATAAGAAGTTGCTCAGAATAATAAAATAGCAACAAAAGAGTTTTCCTCTTTCTGGTACTGGAAAGAGAGAGCGACTCCTCTACAAACAAAAGTGTCTGTCCTGCTTTTAGCAGACACGGGGAGGGCAGGGAGCCTTTTCTCCCCCATCTATGTTTGCTGTTTCTTTCTTCCTTTTTTTTCTTTTTAAGATTTCTATGTTTAGTTTATTTTCTGGCTGTGCTGAGTCTTCATTGCTGCGAGGGCTTTCTTTAGTTGTGGTGAATGGTGGCTACTCTTGATTGCAATGCCCGGGCTTTTGGTTGTGGTGGCTTCTCTTGTTGCAGAGCACCGGCTCTAGGCACGTGGGCTGCAGTAGCTGCAGTCTGAGGGGCTCTGGAGTTCAGGCTCCTTAGTTGTGGTGCCCGGGTTTGCTTGCTCCAAGGCATATGGGATCTTCTCCGACCAGGAATTGAACCCATGTCACTGGCATTGACAAGCTGATTCTAAACCACTGGACCACCGGGAAAGCCCAACTGTTTCTTAATTTATTTAAATGTGTATCTTTCTGTGATATTTTCTAAACTCAAAAAGCAGTGAAGCTATATCCCTTTATTTTTTTCCAGCTTTACTGAGCTATATTTTACGAGGAATATATCCATTTAAATACATAAGACAAGTTCATTCAGTTTAGCTACTGTGAAGTCTTCAGTTCAGTGATCCATTCTCTTACTGATAAAATTTAGATTGCTTCTAGTTTCTTGCCATTACAGTAATTCTTCAGTGTACAGCTTTGTGTGCACTTCTATGAAAGTCAAAGTCACTCAGAAAGTGTCCAACTGTTTTCGACCCCATAGACTATACAGTCCATGGATCTCTCCAGGCCAGAATACTGGAGTGGGTAGCTTTTCCCTTCTCTGGGGGATCTTCCCAACCCAGGGATCGAACCCAGGTCTCCTGCATTGCAGGTGGATTCTTTACCAGCTGAGTAACCAAGGAAGGAATACGTAATAGCATTTACCATAGAAGTTCCATTGCTGAGGCACAGGAAATTTAGGTCATCAGCTTCCCTAGATATTGTCGAATTGTGCTAAGAAGTCACCCTAATTTACATTACACCAATTTACATTGACAGCAATGCCGTGGATAAGATTTCCGATTTCCTCACATCGTGAATAATTCTTTGCATAATTAGATTTTTAAAAATCAGTGCCAATCTGATGGATGACATATAGAACACTTTAGTTCAGAATAGATTTCTAGGTTGATAGTTAACTTTTACTCAGTCACCTGTTGTCATATGTCAGCTGATGTTGCAACTGAGAGACAGATATCAGCTTAACTGTCATCCTTTTTAGGTGACATTTCTCTATCTTTAATCTTTGTCTTTGTCTTTGACATTAGGCAGTTCACTATAACATGCTTAGGTGCTGATGTTTTAATTCATTCTAGTCTAGACTAGGTGTCCTTCTTACATTAGAGCCTTTATAACTTATCATGATTGAAAATTCTCAATCATTATCTTTTAAAAGATTGTCTCCTGGTTTCTGTTTCCAGCAATTTGGTAAAATTTGGTGGAATCATCCAGGTACAGAACCCTTTTTAAAAAATAATTAATTTCTTTATTTATTTGGTTGCTTTGGGTCTTAGTTGTAGCACTCAGGATCTTTGTTAAGCAGGTGGGATCTAGTTTCCTGACTAGGAATAGAACCTGGGCCACCTGCATTGGGAGCACAGAGTCTTAGCCCCTGGACCTCCATGGAAGTGCCAGAATCCTTTTTAAAGGGATGGATAAAATATAGGAAAAAATATATTTCAAAAAGATGTATCTCTGCAGTGGAGAAAGTAAGGGAAAACAATCAGGTTGTAAAGCACTTGAAAGCACTATTTCAAATCACTCAAACCAACATTTAACCTGAGGGCATCTGCAGATCCCTGATGGCCCAGAATCTGAAGGCCAAGCAGAGTAAAGGCCAAGCAGGCGGAGTCGAAGATGCCCATAAAAGTCAGAACCTTCACCAAAAAATGATTTTGTAAGTGGATGAACTAGAAAAGATACACCTTGAAAAAAAAAGAGTATTTGCCTGTGTTGGTCTTGACTCTAGGTGAGCTATTAAGAGAGGATTGACAAGTCTGTAGCATTATAGCCACAGTGTGTACCCAGCTTGGGGAGCCAGAGTCCCATTATTTGTATGGCAGAAAAAGGTCCAAGTTGCATCCTCTCTAGAGCAACATATTTTAAATGTAGGTCCCAAGGAATGCCAAAATATTAATACTAAGTTTCAAACACACAGTTCTGTTAACACCTTGAGTTTAGCCCAGTGAAATCCATTTCAGTCTTCTGACCACCATAATCATAAGATAATAAATTTTGTTGTTTTAGGCCACATTTGTTATACACTTTACATGCTTAATCCAAGCTCTTTTGGAGGGTTCCCTGGTTTGGGGGTGGGATGAATTAGCCCCCTGACATGTCACAGTGTTCTGTCCAATTTACTGTAATTTGTAAAGCATCAACAGGAAACTAAAGGCCTGGCAAAAAGCCATAAGTTTTCCCATGGACACAGTATTGTAGGTGTGCAGAAAATAGCCTGCTCAGTACTTACTGAGATGCATGGCAAACTTCTTTGCCCCTTCCTTAACCAGGCAGAGGGGCCTAGTTCTTTCTAATGTCCTTTCCATAAGTGGGGCTGACTTTTGAGCTCAGGTTTATGCACACAACTCAGTTCTAGTTTTCAAACCTGTGCAGTACCCAGGTCATGAGCCCTCAGATTTGCAAGCCTTAGCACAGGGGTCACCAACCCCTGGGCCATGGAATGGTACCTGTCCACTGCCTGTTAGGAAACTGGCTGCACAACAGGAGGTGAGTGGTGGGCTAGGTGAACAAAGCTTCATCTGCTGCATCACTGTCTGAACCATTCTTCCCCCAACCCCCCACCTGCGGGAAAACTGTCATCCACTAAACCAGTCCTTGGCGCCAAAAAGTTTGGGAGCCACTGCCTTAGCAAACCTGATGGGAAAAAGATTTCCCATCAGCCTTAGGAAACAGGGACAACAGGTCATCATTCCCATCGACTTATAGCACTTCATTCTTTATTTCTGGTGTCTTAAGATCTCTTTTTTATTTCTGCTGAGTTATTTACCAAAAATATTTTTGTTATTTCATTTCCAAATAATATTAAATCAAAAGGACATTCAAAATAAAATTACCAACTTTTTAGAAAAGAGCAAAAATGAGGAAACTGTAAACCTGTGAGATGCAGGCAGAGTGGTGATTAGAAAAAATGTTATGTACAATTTTTTTTTTTTTAAAAAAAAAAAAAGCAAAAATATAGCTTGAAATTGTCATAACAGATTACTATGTAGAAATTTATAGCAATAAAATATAAAACCTAAGTGGTTAATTTTCTAGAAACATGTATATTATCAAAATTGAGCCCAAAAGATAGAAACCTGAACAGGAAAATAAATAACTACCCCAAAACCCTGAAATAGACACTAGGACAAAAGGGTTTTGAGTGGCTTCTGCTATACCATAAATGAACAGATGGCTCATATTTTATTTTTATTTATATAAATATGATAGGAAAAACAAGTAAAGTTTCAAGCATTAATATTTCAGTTTAGTCTATATATTTAATGTAATCAATAAGACAAGTTTATTCTCAGGTTCTGGAGAAGGCAATGGCACCCCACTCCAGTATTCTTGCCTGGGAAATCCCATGGGCGGAGAAGCCTGGTAGACTGCAGTCCATGGGGTCGTTAAGAGTAGGACACGACTGAGCGACTTCACTTTCACTTTTCACTTTCATGCACTGGAGAAGGAAATGGCAACCCACTCCAGTGTTCTTGCCTGGAGAATCCCAGGGACAGCAGAGCCTGGTGGGCTGCCGTCTCTGGGGTCGCACAGAGTTGGACACGACTGAAGCAGCAGCAGCAGCATTCTCAAGTTCATGAGAAAGAGAAAATGCTTAAGTACAGATAACAGATTACTGGAATTGCAGAATCAAAAAATATTCCCATTTAAGTGAAAATTTTAATCCTAGGATGTATGTACATGATGTTGAACATCAGCTCTTACCATGAACATAAATCCAGAGGAATTAAAGAGCTGTAGACATTTCTTTAAAAAACATAGAACTATTCAAAGAAAATATAAATATTTCTATAGTCATGTATGGATGTTAAAGTTGGACCATAAAGGAGGCTGAGTGTCAAAGAATTGATGCTTTTGAACTGTGGTGCTGGAGAAGACTTGAGAGTCCCTTGGACAACAAGAAGATCAAACCAGTCAATCCTAAAGAAAATAAATTCTGAATATTCATTGGAAGGACTGATGCTGAAGCTCCAATAATGTGGTCACCTGATAGGAAAACTGACTCACTGGAAAAGACTCTGATGCTGGGAAAGATTGAGGGCAAGTGGAGAAGAAGGCAACTGAGGATAAGATGGTTGGATGGCATCACTGACTCAATGGACATGAATTTGATCAAGTTCAGAGAGATAGTGAAGGACAGAGAAGCCTGGAATGCTGCAGTCCATGGGGTCACAAGGAGTCAGACACGACTTATTGACTGAACAATTCAAAGACAATATAAAGATTTCTATAATCTTGGAGAAGAGAAATGGACAGATTTGATTATCTAAAAATGTAATAGGTCTTCAAAATAAATGACCCCTTAATGTTGAAAACCAGCAGGGGACTGAGATAAAATATTTACAACAAATGTACTGTTTAAAGGATTAACGTTCAGAATAAAGTACCACTACAAATCAATAAGATAAAAAAACCAGAAAGACTATGAACAGGCAATTCAAAAATTAATAAATACAGTCAGTGTAATGTGTGCCATGCTATGTTCTAGTCCTGAAGGATTTATTTCCCCAGCTGCTGAGAGGGCTGCTGGCTGGCTGCCCTCATCTGTCAGTCTCTATGGGAATGCGCCTCAGTGGAAGAGTGGTCTCATGAAAGGGCATGTGCCTTCCCAGGGCGGCCTCTGTTCAAGGACTTGGGGCACAGGGCTGGCCACTGTGCACTAACTCAGGACAACTCCAAAGGACCATCCTGGCATCAGAGATCACCAAGAGGTCAGCTGAGTACAGCCCAACTTGTCCCTCTGCCTCATCCTGCCTTCCTCCCTTCCCCCACGTACCAGTGCCAAGTCACTCAGTCATGTCCAACTCTTTGTGACCCCATGGACTGTAGCCCACCAGGCTCCTCTGTCCATAGAATTCTCCAGGCAAGAATACTGGAGTGGAGGATATTCCCCCATGGAGGATAATCAAAAGAGCACTCCCTAATAACTTCCTGCTCTCTGATCTCCATCTCAGCATCAGCTTCCTAGGACTCAACCTGCAACAGTCAATGAACATGGAAAGATGTCTTGCTCCAGTTCTAATTCATTCAAGACATGAAAAAAAATTAAATCAAAAATCCTGTTTTGCTCATTAGATTAGCAACATTTTTTAAAACACAGTATCCAGGGTCAATAAGAGTGTGGGAGAAAGGGCATTTCATACACTATCAGAAAGTAAATTATCTTTGTAAAGCAATTTGCTATTACCTGTTAATTCTACCTTGTAGGTACCTATCTTGAAAGGCAACCCACTCCAGTATCCTTGCCTGGAGAATCCCAGGGATGGGGGAGCCTGGTGGGCTGCCATCTATGCGGTCACACAGAGTTGGACACGACTGAAGTGACTTAGCAGCAGCAGCAGCAGCAGCAGGTACCTATCTTAGAGAAATTCTAGTACATTCATATAAAAAGATATATATGTAAATATTTCTTTTAAACATTGATAGCTTGCGATGAACCCATGCCTTTTAGAAAGAGATAGGGAAAAACCCTTTTGGTGCAGCTGGGAGATTTTCTCAGAGTTGGAGAGCAGCAGAATCAGTCCTGCTATGGGCCAGAAGTCCCAGATCAGAGAAGATCTAGGCCTTGATGACTGGGTGTGTCCTGGGAAGCTGAGAACCTCACAGAGAGCAACCACAAAGGGCCCTGGGCATGAAGCAGTGCTGACCAAGTGAGGCTCCGGGGGGAAGGACCAGGAAGTCCAAAGCCCCAGGGGTTCTCTTGGAGGCTGGATGGCTGTGGGGAGAAGGGCAGAAGCGAAGGGAACTGGAGTCAAGCTGGGAAGTTTCCTGAACCCAAAGGCCTGAGTAGAACTGTGGTCTTGTAGAGGTCATCCTGGTGGATACTAGGAGAAGGGGCCACCCACAATCCATCAATGGTCTCTATTGCCAGGCCACAACACATAAGCCCCCTGTCCCCATCCCAGGTCACTCCTAGGCAGAGGGCCATAAACATTCACTGAGGATTTACCTAACAGAGACTGAGAATAACTCAGAGTTGACCAAGTTTATTTAGAAGGGATTCGACCAAGTTCTCTGCTGTTCAGCTAAGAACTGAGCTAAAAGCTTAATGAAATCCGTCCCTGGGATTCTCCTGGCAAGAACACTGGAGTGGGTTGCCATTTCCTTCTCCAATTAATGAAGTACACAATGGACTTAAAAAAAAAAAAAAAAAAAACAGTTTTGTATCCATGAGATTTGTGATAATGAGATGAGCCTGTTACTAAAATAAGGAAAGATCTCCGAGGCATTGTGTCAAGTAGAAAGGAAACAAGTCATAAAACAATATGTAAGAAATAGTCTCCTTTACTTAGTCTCCCCCACCCTTATCCTCAGTTTTGCTTCTTGCTATTTCAGTTGCTTATGGTCAACTTAGGTCCAAAAATGTTAAATGGAAAATTCCAGAAATAAACAATTCATATGTTTGAAATCGTGCACTGTTTTGCATATCATGATGAAATCTTGTGCCATCCCACTCTGTCCAGCCCAGGACGTGCATTGTCCCTTTGTGCAGCATATCTAGCCATCCCAGTGATCAGATGGACTGTGGCACATAGCAGGGCTTTTGTTCAAGGACCCGTATCTCACTTGATCATGGCCCAAAGAGCAGGGTTCGGATTATGCCAAGGAGAAGCCGCTAAGTGCTTCCTGTAAGTGAGGAGGTGATCGTTCTTAACTTAATAAGAAAAGAAAAAATATCATACGACCAGGTTGCTACAACCTATAGTAAGAACAAATCTACCCGTGAAATTGTGAAGAAGAAAAAGGAAATTCAGGCTAGTTTTGCTGTTGCACCTCAAACTTTAAATAAGGACTCATTGGGTGGTAAGTGCTTAGTTAAGGTGGTAAAGGCATTTTATTTGTACAATAATATTTTTTGAGAGAAAGCACCGCCACATAACTTTTACTACAGTATATGGTTATAATTGTTCTATTTCATTTTTATTTATTTATTTACCTATTTATTTATGTCAAGTTCCTATTGCTCCACATCCTCATCAGCATTGATTCTGTCAGTGGTCCCAAATTTTGGCCATTCTAATAGGTGTGCAGTGGTAGTTTTAATGTGCATCTTATTAGTTTTAATGTGCATTTATTTCCCTGATGACATTTGCTATGAGGCATCTTTTTATATGCTTAATTGCCATCTGTATATCTTCTTTGGTAAGGTGTCTGTTAAGGCCTTTGGCCCATTTTCAACTTGGGTGTCTGTTTTCTTATTGTTGAGTTTTAAGAGTTCTTTGTGTAATTGGGTAACAGTCTTTTATCAAATGTGCCATTTGCAAATATTTTCTCTCCAGGTTTGTTGAGATATATTGACATACAGCACTGTAAAAGTTTAAGATGTACAGCATTACAATTTGGCTTGTATACATCATGAACTGATGACCACAACATCTATCATCTCATATAGACACAAAATCAAAGAAATAGAAAAAGGTTTTTTCTCTGCGATGAGAACTCTTAGGATTTACTCTCTTAAGGTGAAGTCGCTCAGTCGTGTCCGACTCTTTGCGACCCCACAGACTGTAGCCTCCCAGGCCCTTCCATCCATGGGATTTTCCAGGCAAGAGTACTGGAGTGGGTTGCCATTACTCTCCTAATGGTCCTATAAAACACTGTTGTTTCGTTGCTAAGTCATGTGTGACTCTTTGCCACCCCATGGACTGCAGCATGCCAGAGTTCCTTGTCACTTACTTTCTCCCAGAGTTTGCCCAAGTTCATACAGCAGCATTAATTATATTTATCATGTTGTACCCTACATCTCCAGTACTTATAACTGGGAGTTTGTACCTTTTAGCCACTTTCATCCAATTCTCCCTCCTCCCACCACCCCCCCCCCCCCCCCCCCTAGCAAGTGCATGTATAGTGTTGGAAATGATTGGTTCATGGAATTATCTTCTCTACTAAGCTCTGAGCTCCTCAAGACAAGGATGCATCTTAGATCTGTTTGTTCCCAGAATTTTCTAGGACCTCAACACATATGTGATGTATGAATGAGGAAAAAAATGATCATAGACCTACTTCTGACTTCAGATTAAGTCCTTGAGTTTTATTTTATCAAGTTTTAAAATACTACTATTATGATCTACTTAATATTTGAATGTGAAAGCTAAAGCAGAAAAAACCTAAATGAAGACTGGAAAAGCAGGATTCTTTATTGAAAGTTAGTTATCTGCCAACTCTCTAAGTACAAGCTATGTCATATTTAAGATGAAAGCATGAGTAAAGGGCATGAATATTATGATTGATCATCACTCTTCTATCTTTAAAATTCAGGCCTAGAATTTTATAATAATGATTTCATCTATAGCCTTATTTTAGTACAATGTTTAAATGTTAGCTGGCACAAAAATATTTAGGGGAATTAAAAGGTACAACTCTTCTGCATCTAAGCAACCCAGGAAGTCCAACTCCACCTCTCTCAAATTTAGGAGACATGACTAAGGCCCGCTGTGGTGACAGAATGGACACTAGATTATGAGGACAGAAATTAACCAGCACTGTCTAGGCACCCAAAACCGAAACAGTGAGAAAACTCAGGCATAGAATTCTGAATCTTTATACAGGTGACAGAGAAGGTTCAACAGATTTGCAGACTTCTCTATAACTCTCAGGGGCACGATCGGGTGTGAAAATGGAGGCTCCTGGGTTTGGGAGAAGGGATGTGAGAATGTAGATGTGTCTAAGGGATGCCCATACAGTGCACCTCCCAACTCAGTGCTCTGGGCCTGCTTCTGCTTATGCAGGAAGCAGGAACAGCTAAGTTCAGGAACTGAGAGTGGTGAGGAGGAAGTGGAAACAGCCTGGGCAGGACTTGGGAATCTCTTAGGAACCCCTTGTTCCTCTTCCCCACAGGGGCTGGAGGACTAGACCTGCCTGGGGTTAACCAGCTCAGACCCAGGGTAGGAGGGCTTTTGTCCTTTGTTGACGCTCAAGGCTACTGTTTTCAATCTTCTGTTCGGTCCTCAAGAGGAGCAAAGACCGTGGGAAGCATCCCATCTCTGACTATTGGACGCAACAGCCCGACCGCAGCTGTGATCATTTCCCTTATGCTGATTTCGGGTTGCATTTCTTTGGCTGAGTTTCAGATATACACATCAACTCTTTCTCTAGGTTTTCTTTAGTGTAGCATCAATACAGCAGATATTAGATGCGAGAATTAAAAATATTCATTGAATGTTCTGTTCATTGAAGCAGACTTTGGGGGAGATTTCTCTTTAGGTGCCTTTCCATGAAGAGCAGCAATCACTCAAACCAGGGTTCCCTATGGTTGTAGGAATGTTAAAAAAAATGAGGCAGTGACTGAGATCTTCCACTAGATTCCCCTTTGAGCAGTGAGGCCAAGTCAGCACTTTCTCCATACTCACCGACGTTAAAACACAACTGCCCCTCTTTGATGATTTGCTCAGTTTTCCCTTATCTTTATTGTCAAGACATTAGTCCAGGGACTTCCCTGGTGGTCCAGTGGAAGACTCCACACTTCCAATGCAGGGGCATGGGTTCAATCCCTGGTTGAGGAAATGAGATCCCACAGGCCACATGGTACGGCCAAAAATATACATATACATATGCTTAAATCGGAGAAGGCAATGGCACCCCACTCCAGTACTCTTGCCTGGAAAATCCCATGGACGGAGGAGCCTGGTGGGCTGCAGTCCATGGGGTCGCTGAGTCGGACACGACTGAGCGACTTCACTTTCACTTCTCACTTTCACGCATTGGAGAAGGAAATGGCAACCCACTCCAGTGTTCTTGCCTGGAGAATCCCAGGGACGGGGGAGCCTGGTGGGCTACCGTCTGTGGGGTCACACAGAGTCGGACACGACTGAAGTGACTTAGCAGCAGCAGCATATGCTTAAATACATGAGTAGATTGAAGTAGAAAATAAACATCCAATAGAGAGGATCAACAAGTCAAAAGTTAAATAAATCCAAAACCTAATGAAAGTAGAAACATCAGGGCTGGAAAATGGAACAAGCCTAAAGATGCTGCCAACATTAAAAAGATATTGTGAAACTTATCAAGTGAGATACATTAAAGTGTACAACAAATCAATCATACCTCAATAAAGTGTTTTGTTTTCTGTTTTTAAAGATGTTAGTCCAAGCCCCCATCATCTGTTCCCTGGGTTTTCCTATAATAGTTATCTCACTTGTCTCCCTACTTTGACATTTATGATCCTTCAATCTATTGGAGCCACGGACGTCTTTTTTATAAACAAATCCTCAGCTTCCCAAGGGCTCCCGTTACGCTGAGAATAGCATTCAAATCATTGCCGGGATCTCAGTGTTTGGGAGCCCTGCCAGTCTCGCCAGGCCTCCTTTGCAGCCTAGATCAGGGGTTCTCAGGCTGATGGCCCCTCTGTCCAGGTTGCTCTTCACCCCACTGTTTCCTCATCTTTCAGGCTTAAGTATCTTTTCCTTGAAGAGGATTCCCCTGACACTCTGCCTGTGTTCCATAAAGGTGCTGGATTTACTACCTTCAGACCCCTCACCACAATCTGTAATTGTCAGGTTTTTCTGTCTACTTGCTTCTACTCTATTCTCTTGGACTGTAAACTCTATGAAGGAAGAAGTTATATGTAGTCCCTATAATGGTACCCGGCACTTAGTAGGTACAACAAATAGATAGTAGATTCATGAATGCATTTTTTCTGAAGTGTCAGTGAAAAAGTAAATGAGAATACCAACTGTCTTTAACAATGGTGAGACTTAACTGGTGCCCCAGCCATAAGGTGGGACAGACTCACAGGCAGCCTGCAGGGTTTGCTACCTTCATAGTAGGGTCCTTGCTGGCCTCCCCACAGCTGGGGTCTCCTTGCTTTCTGCCTGTGGACACCGTGGACTTTTCCCTTAGCCAGGACCAAAAACTCAGGCTAAAATCTGATTCTTCTGGTCTTTTCATTCAGCCTTGACTCCTGAAGGTCACACTGATTGTGTGGCCCAGAGTTAATCAACAAAGGATGGAACCTGCCTGCTTCCCCAAATGTTAAGTGTCAGGTGTTCTTATTTTTGGAGGCTCTACCCGCTCACTGTATCAAGCATACTAAGATGAACTCATATCTTACATTTAATACAATATTCTTGCTGTAAAATATGTTGGAAAAATATTTATAATTTTGCTCTTAGAATTTTGGGCTATGACTGACGTATTTGACTGGCTATTTAGTATCTTTTGAATCAACCGTTATGTATACTTGTAACATGAAACCAAACTCACAAATAGCTTCTGTCATGTCATTTCTATCTAAAATCTAGTAAACTTGATAGTATTATGTTATGCATGGTACACAGTTAATAAAATCTTTATTAGAATATTAATTTTACAGTTTCCTTTTGGAGTCCATATTTTTTCCTGGTTTCAAACTTCTTTCTTTAATTAATTTTAAATTTATTTTACTTTAGGCTGTGCTGGGTCTTCATTAGTGTGTGCAGGCTTTCTCTCGCTGCAGTGTTACGGGCTACTCTTCATTGCAGTGAGCAGGTTTCTCTTTGCAGTGGTTTCTCTTGTTGCAGAGCATGGGTTCTAGGGCACACAGGCTCAGTACTTGTGGCCCACTGGCTTAGTTGACCCATGGCTTGTGGGATCTTTCTAGACCAGGGATCAAACTTGTGTCCTCTGCATTGGCAGGAGGATTCTTAACCACTGGGCTACTAGGGAAGTCCAGCTTCTTAAAAAGGATAAAAATTCATTGACCCTTCGCATTGGGAATTGGATGCCTAATACATAGAAACAACACTATACTATTTTCCTCGTATTTGTAGCCTTCTTTCCTCTTAAGAAGTCTTCATGAACTCAGGGAGGAGCTTCCCTTCCCCCTACATGTAGAAAGATGGCCTGTTCCACTAAGACTTATTTTGACAATAACTGTAATAAATAGCAAGGAGTAACTTACAAAGCTGTTCTCTTACAGAATTTAGGCTACTATGTTAAATGCCATTACTGTGTTATTTACTTAATTAGGGAAGATCCTTGCATCTTTTAAAATTATTATGCTGCTGCTGCTAAGTCGCTTCAATCATGTCCGACTCTGTGCGACCCCATAGACGGCAGCCCACCAGGCTCCGCCGTCCCTGGGGTTCTCCAGGCAAGAACACTGGAGTGGGTTGCCATTTCCTTCTCCAATGCATTAAAGTGAAAAGTGAAAGTGAAGTCAGGCTTAGCGACCCCATGAACTGCAGCCTACCAGGCTCCTTCGTCCATGGGATTTTCCAGGCAAGAGTACTGGAGTGGGTTGCCATTGCCTTCTCAAAAAAATTGTTATAAAGACATGCAAATTTTAGAGAATGCAGACATATTTTAAAAATCATCCAAACTGCACCATACACACACACATACATACACACACACACAACACACACACATTATATTGTATTTTCTTCTAGTATTTAAAAAAAATATTTATTTGGTTGTGCTGGGTCTTATTTGTGGCATGGAAACTCTTAGTTGCTTCTTCTAGTATTTTACATGTATACATATACAAACTCATTTTATATCTTAAATCCCTATCTATAAACAATTTCCGCTCCACTTTTTCACTTATTTTAATATCATAATTATTTTATGTTATTACATTTTCTTTGAAATTATCATTTTTATTGGTTGTACTGTAGTCTGCCATATGGATCTGCTCTAATTCATTTCATTGCTCTGTCAATGTTGGAAATTACTATTTCTGTAATAAATGTGTACACAATAAAGATATGATGCTATCAGAGGTTGATTACTCTCCTCCACTCTGCTTCCTGTTGCTGACTACAGTCCTCATCTTCTGTTTGGGGAGTGGAGGGGCAGGTGAGGCAGGCTGAGAAGTGGTCACCCTAGTGTTGGCTTCTTTATATCCTGTCTTCCTCCCAGTTCAATCTGCCCAAGTCAGGCCAACAGAAGAGCTGCCAACCAAGAGGAAGATTCCTGGAATTGCTGCCCCTGTTCTGGAAGTTCCAGCCAGCTGCAGAAGCCAGAAGAATCACCATTAATATTTTAAATGGGTGGACAACCCCTGCCAGCTGGTGCTAAACCACAGCCCGCCAAGGAGGCGTTTGGATGCCACAGCCAGACCCCCACAACTCCCAGATGGCAAGCTGTGCTGCATCATGTCAACACCCTTCCCCCGAAAAGTAACTCATATGTTGCAGTTGAATTCTTGGATCTCATTTGCTCGGCTGGCATTTTGGCTGGGTTTGACTGTATATGCACTTTAATAATAATCTTCCAAAATAACACCATTTTGAATGGCAAGACTCTGGATATCACTACAGAAGATCAAAGGGCATTGTCCCACATTCTGCTCTGATCTCTTCATAGAGCAGTGGAATACATAACAACTTTTAAATAGCACTAAGGAAGGTAATGAATTCCTTTTCTCAAGGAAGAATTCTAATTGGAATTATTCAACTGAGGAAGTATATTTTGATGAAAATGGTAATAAAATAAAATAAATCAGAGCACCTACACAATTTAGGCTTCCATTTCTGGTATTGCATACTTTCAGTCAGTTCAGTCGCTCAGTCGTGTCGGACTCTTTGTGACCCCATGGACTGCAGCATGCCAGGCTTCCCTGTCCATCACCAACTCCCGGATCTTGCTCAAACTCATGTCCATCGAGTTGGTGATGCCATCCAACCATCTCATCTTCTGTTATCCCCTTCTCCTCCTGCCTTCATTCTTTCCCAGCATCAGGGTCTTTTCCAATGAGTCAGTTCTTTGCATCAGGTGGCCAAAATATTGGAGCTTCAGCTTCAGCATCAGTCTTTCCAATGAATATTCAGGACTGATTTCCTTTAGGATTGACTGGTTGAATCTCCTGGCAGTCCAAGGGACTCTCAAGAGTCTTCGCCAACAGCATAGTTCAAAACCATTAATTCTTCCACACAAAGTCTTCTTCATGGTCCAACTCTCACATCCATACATGACTACTGGAAAAACCATAGCTTTGACTAGACAGGCCTTTGTTGGCAGAGTGATGTCTCTGCTTTTTAATATGCTGTCTAGGTTTGTCATAGCTTTTCTTCCAAGGAGCAAACGTCTTTTAATTTCATGGCTGCAGTCACCATCTGCAGTGATTTTAGAGCCCAAGAAAATAAAGTCTGTCACTGTTTCTATTGCATACTTTAGTCAACCTAACATTTTCACTATACTCTTCTAGAATAGTAAATAAACTTGGTTAGCGTAAAAGAAAGATTTTGTTTTTTTAAAGAAAAGCAATCAGAAGTAAGTCAGTATTGAGAATCTTTCCATCTTCCCAATGCTTCCTTCCTTCTTCTCCATGAACTTGGCTGCAGGAGTATTTCTGGCACCAACAGCCCAACAGGCCAAATGCAAGGAGATGGGAACAGCCTTCCCCTTGACTGACATGACCACATGCCCATCCAAAATAGTACTTCCTTCCTCTTCTTTCTCTAGCCCCGCCCCTCATCAAGACCACTGTGGAATGCTGATGGTTAGGTGCTTCCCTCCTTGACTATAAAAGCAGACTGAATTAGGTGCTGAACCAAAGACATATTATTGTTTCATTATCACACAAACTCCAAAGGAAAACAGTGATCAAACTGCTAGGTTGTTAAGTTCACGTGACTTTCCTATTATCAGAGATGAGAGCAATTGTCCAGTGGTTAGAACATTCTTTAGTCCTGTCCTTCCTGTGAATTGGGATGAGAACTGACCTTTTCCAGTCCTGTGGCCACTGATGAGTTTTTCCAGACTTTGATAGCATCATCTTTTAGGGCTTTGAATAGCTCTGCTAGAATTGCATCACATCCACTAGCTTTATTGACCGCAGTGCTTCCTAAGGCCTACTTGACTTCACACTCCACAATGTCTGGCTCTCGGTGACTGACCACACCATCGTGGTTATCCATTTCATTAAGATCTTTTTTTGTACAGTTCTGTATATTTTTTCCATCTCTTCTTGAGCTCTTCTGCTTCTACTAGGTCTCTATGTTTCTGTCATTTATAGTGCCCATCTTTGGGCAAAATGGTCCCTTGATATTTTCAGTTTTCCTGAAGAGATCTCTAGTCTTTCCCCTTCTGTTACTTTCCTCTATTTTTATGCATTGCTAATTGAAGAAGTCCTTCTTGTCTCTCCTTGCTAATCTTTGGAACTCTGCATTTAGTTGGGTGTACCTTTCCCTCCAGTATTTTGGTCACCTGATGTAAACAGCTGACTCATTGGAAAAGTCCCTGATTCTGGAAAGATTGAAGGCAGAAGGAGAAGAGGGCATCAGAAGATGAGATGGTTGGATGGCATCACCAATGCCATGGACATGAACTTGGGTGAACTCTGGGAGATGGTAAGGGACAGAGAGGTCTGGTGTGCTGCAGTCCATGGGGTCACAAAGAGCTGGACACAACTGGGCAACTGAACAACAACAAAGTCCACAATACAGTAGGATTTAACCCTCAAGTTTAAATATTATGTCTCATCTAATTTCCTAATAAGGTATTTCTTTCTTTCTTCCTGTGATAAACTGTATTTCGTTTAGATGAGTTTTGTTTCATTTTTGTTTTGGTTGCACCCTGAGGCCTGCAGGACCCTAGTTCCTCTACCAGGGATGGAACCTGTGTCCCCCACACTGGGAACAGAGTCTCAACCACAGGATCGCCAGGGAAGTCCCCACATATTTCTAAGTGGAACACTCCATACACCCTTTGTGGGTATAGACTCTTGTAACTTTGGTATGAGAGATGAAAATTTCTTTTTCATTGATTCACCAAAACTTAGCCATAGGCGCCATGAAAAAGCAAGTGTGTTAGGTTCATTGGGAAGATTCCAGGGTGAGTATAACATGGACCCTGTTGTCTCCCCCACAAGTCAGGAAATCACTTAAACCTCTCTAGATCTCCATTGTCTAATGTAGATAATTTGAGAACTGGGGTAGGTACTTTTCGAGGTCATTTCCGTGACTTGGGAACTCTGACACCACACACATCCTCTGGGGAGTAAAAAGGTCTTGTGAAAGGTCATTGGCAAAAGTCATCTCATGACCTATTTACAAATGACATTACCTTAAATGCCATTCAAGGTGAGTTAAGTTACCAGAAAAACTCTGTTCCTTAATGATACTATATTAAAACTTAAAAGTTTCTAAGACAGTAAATCTTAAAGGTTCTCATAACACACACACCCCCATACACAAGTGGTAATTATGTGTGATGTATGTGTTAACTAAATATGTGGTGGTAGTCATTTCACAGTATAGATGGGTATCAAATCATTGAGTTGCTCACCTTAAACTTATGCCATGTTATATGTCAATTATATCTTAATAAAGTTAGGGAAAATTCTGTCCTTTAAAAACTACAAGCCTCCTCATTGTGCTATGGAGAGTGGCTCGGAAGGTAAAGAATCTGCCTGCAAAGCAGGAGACCATGATTCAATTCCTGGATCTGTTAGATCCTTTGGAGAAAGGAATGGCTACCCACTCCAGTATTCTTGCCTGGAGAATTTCATTGACAGAGGAGCCTGGTGGGCTATAGTCCATGGGGTTGCAAAGAGTCGGACTCAACTGAGCGACTAACACTTTCCTGATTATGCTATCTGAAAATATCACGTGGACCTACATCTCCATACCTATGCCACTGTCTGCCCCTAACAGGAATGACCCCTGCACATCCATCCAGACCTTGCTGCCCTCCTGAGTGAGACCTCAGCTGACAGTGGTCACAAGTATCCATCTTTCCTTCTTGTAGGTTCATTCAACACTTTGTCATCACTAAATTCAGCTTTTAAGCCTTCACAGTGAGCCTATCATCTTGCATTATTAATATACAGTTAAATCCAATAGACCCATCATAGAACAAAGTGCTGTGGAAGCACTGCGGTTGAATGGATTAATTTCAACTGGGAGGACCATGAGGCACCAGAGAAGAGATAATATTAGAGCGCAGTTGTTTTCATGAATAGGACTTGGTAAAGGGGTTAATGTGGAGTGGTGATGAGAGGCAATAATCGATGATGATTCTAAGCTTTCATGACTGGGTCGATAATAATTTGTTAA
Organism: Cephalophus harveyi; assembly: GCA_006410635.1. Taxonomy (NCBI): domain Eukaryota; kingdom Metazoa; phylum Chordata; class Mammalia; order Artiodactyla; family Bovidae; genus Cephalophus; species Cephalophus harveyi. The sequence goes on along the minus strand of SJYT01079283.1, from coordinate 66,359 downwards.
ACAAATGAACTTCTAGCTGGAGTAACTCAGTGACATGAATGCCATTTTCAATACAATAGAAAAATGAACCAATATATGAGATGAGGACAATGTTTAACTTCGTTTTAGACAATTTTTTAGGTGTCTGTGGGCAATTGATGTAGAGATATTTAACCAGGTGCTTCTCTGAGGCCAGGGGAGAGTTTATGGGTTATTCACAGGAACTCTCTGTTCCCTCTTGGTTGTATACAGCGCTGTATTAACAAAGAGTGCTTTCCACTGTCTCAGTGGCTCAGAGAGATAAACTGTTTTGCTCAACTGGTGGGAGAACTGGGCAACACTACCTCTTCTCACTGCAAATTTAGGATTTGTTTGCTTGTTTAACCAATAAGAGAGGGTTGAGGGTTGAGGCTGAGGAAGCAGATTACATTTTGGACAGTAGTATGACACAAGAGAGAAAGAATAAAAGGACTTTAGGGCAACCTTTATGTTGAAGGAACAATCAAAGAAAAAAGGAGCAAATGAAAGCAACCACGTGACCTGTCACTTCCTACCCCATGAGGCTCATCAAGCTTCTTAAGGGATGGGGTCTGTCATTCTTTCTCTCCCTGAAAGCAGGTTACGAGAGTGCATGGTGGAAACCGCTATACTTGAGAGGAGTAATAATGACGGTAGACATATAATGACTCTCCAAGTGGGCTAAGTAGGGTAAGTGCCTAGAACAGTATGATAACTGGGGAAGATGTAGGGCTAGCAGGTTTTTAGACATGCTTGGAATGGCAGCTTCCTGAGTTAGTCATTGAAAAGGGTTAAATTTAGGTATATGTGGATGAAGACAATGAAAAGATTTCTTGGAAGGTGGTGGTGTTCAATCCCTCAGTTGTGTCCAACTCTTTGCAACCCCATGCCAGTCTTCCCTGTCCTTCACCATCTCCCTGAGCTTGCTCAAACTCATGTCCATTGAGTCAGTGATGCCATCTCATCCTCTGTCGCCCCCTTCTCCTCCTGCCTCCGTCTTTCCCAGCATCAGGGTCTTTTCTAATAGGTTGGGTCTTCGCATCAGGTGGCCAAAGTGTTGGAGCTTCAGCATCAGTCCTTCTAATGAATATTCAGGATTGATTTCCTTTAGGATTGACTGATTTGATCTCCTAAGGGACTCAAGGGTCTTCTCCAATACCACAGTTCAAAAGCATCAGTTCTTCCACACAAAGCCTTCTTTATGGTCCAACTCTCACATCCATACATGACTACTAGAAAAACTATAGTTTTGACTAGACAGACCTTTTTCAGAAAAGAAATGTCTCTGCTTTTTAACATGCTGTCTAGGTTGGTCCTAGCCTTTCTTCCAAAGAGCAAGTGTCTTTTAATTTCATGGCTGCAGTAATGAACTGCAGTGATTTTGGAGCCCAAGAAAGTAAAGTCTGTCACTGTTTCCATTGTTTCCCCACCGATTTGCCATGAAGTGATGGGGCCAGATGCCATGATCTTAGTTTTTTGAATGAGTGGAATGGATAAAAGGAAGGGGTATAGGAAACACTGCAGAGGATTTGAGGTAGAAGGTGAAATTCAGGGTGTGATTCTCCTGGTCAAACCCAGGGCTCTGGATGAGGAATGCTGGGTCCTGTCTAAGCGAGGGTGTTAGTGGTGGTGGTAATGACAGCGCAGCAGCTTAGACAGGAGTCTCACTTCTGCAGGCTTGTGGGAAGGCCCAAGTTCGGGGTCCAAAAGGCCCGATGGGTAAAGGCACAGAAGCATTAATAAGGTCAGTGCAGGACCACTTTGGGAGGCGGCCAACGCTGTGCTCTTTCCCTCGGTGCTAAGGAAGCCCTGGTCCCCACAGCGTTCCAGGTCTCACTAGCTCTCCCCATTCCTGGCACGGGTAAGCGGCGCCGCACGAGCCTCCTTTCTTCGCCGGACCACCGCCTCTGGGGGGCTCCTGTCCTCTGACCTCCCCACTCTCCCCACCCTTCCCTCTTTTCTCCACGACGCCGCGCGGGAGTCCTCACCCTCCCCGCGTCGCACGCCCAGCCCGCGGCCTCCTCGGCCCGCGGGGAGCTACCGCCCCGAGCTCGCCTGCGCCCCGGGGCTGCTGGGCCATGCTGCCGAGCCGGAGCGCGAGGGCGCAGCTTAACGGTCCCGCGGCCGCGCCCCGCCTGGCGGCGCTGCAGCTGCTGTCCGCCCGCCCCCCCGCCCCCTGCGTCATGACGCCGGCGCCCAACGCGGAAGCCGCTCGCGGCGCGCCTGGTCCAGCCGCGGGCTGAGCGCGGAGCCGCGGGCTGGCGGGCGGGCGCGGGAGCCGAGCCGGGGCGCGAGCCGAGCGCAGCCTTCTTCGCCAGCCCGGCCAAGCGGGCACCGCGGGCTGAGCGGGACGAGCGCACCAGCGGGCGTGCGGGGACACGGCGCGCCGGGGCCGCCGCCGAGGGGGATGCGGCTGCCTCCCCGGGCCGGCGTGTAGAGAGGGCGGGTCCCCGGCCTCGGGAGCGCGGCGGTGGAGGGGACAGAGGCGGCGGCCATGGCGACCCCCAACCTGGGGTCCTCCGTCCTGGCGAGCAAGACCAAGACCAAGAAGAAGCATTTCGTCGCGCAGAAAGTGAAGCTCTTTCGGGCCAGCGATCCGCTGCTCAGCGTCCTGATGTGGGGGGTAAACCACTCGGTAAGGACTCGGGCTGCGGCGCGCAGTCCCTTTCCTCCTCCTCTTCCTCCTCGCTCCCCTCCTCCTCTCGCTGCAGCTGCTGCGGGGCGGGGAGCCCGAGCCGGGCCCCGGCCCTCCGGCTGCTAGCCCTCCGGGGCTGCCAGTTCGCCGCGGCGCTTGGGTGCCCCCAGCCCCGCGCGCTTCACGTCCGTCCCTCGGGGCCGCCCGGGCGCGCCTCCGGGATCCCCTTGGGACCCTAGGGCCGGATGCGGGACGGGAGGGTCCAATTTGCATTTGAACCCTGCGGCGAGTACCGGTATCACCCCCAGGCCGTCCGTGCGCTCTCCGGCCGATCTGTCTCCGCAGCCCGGTAACTGGGAAGTTTGTGCGGGGCACGACTCCACCGGGGCTGTCACCCCTGGTGGCGGGGGCTGTTGGGGCCAGAGTGCCGGCGATCCCTTCCTCTGTGGGGGCGGCCCGGTCCTCCTCCGTCGGGCAGGTGTACCTGTCCGAGGTTGGGAGTGTCTGGAGCCTTCCCGCACGAGGGACAGGGGCGAGAATACTGGAGATCGCGGAGCTTTGGGCAGCGGCTTAGTGCTTAGGTCCTTCCCCGCCCCCCCTCCCCTTTAAAGGCGATATTCTTGGACACAAGGAATCTTTCTGGCAAAGAAAAAGGCAATGTAAATATGGCACTGGCGTTTAGCATCTTTCCCTACTCCCCTCCCGTCTCGCCCTGCCGCTGTGCCTGCTGAAGAGCTGCTTGGCGGGGCGTCTTGCTCCGCACATCTCCTCCCCCACTTTGGGGAGCCAGGCCGAAGTCGCCGCCTGCGGAAGGGCGGCCTGGGGATGACCGCAGGAGGGAGGGTCTCGGCGGGCGCGGTGGAAGGCGATCTTGAGTTGACCGCACCCGTTTGGGGGGTTTATTTCAAAAGCTGGAGGAGACGGCCTGCGAAGGTTGGCTTGGAAAGGTTAGCCTAACACACAAGCCAAGGTGCTGAAGATGCGCGGCTGAGGGCTATGCGGACTGCGGTCAGAGGGTCCGAAATAGCCTCCTGCTGATCTTAACAGCGAGAAACTCTTGCAGTTTTAATCACCTTAGGATCAGGAAACCCGATAGGAGCTGTTGGCTGAGCCGTGAAAGTTTCAATGAGCCTGTGAATTTTGACCATGACCTACCTACCCACTGCAGTCAATCGGCGTCTGGGGATAAGTGTATGTAAGCTTGTCTTCCGTACTTTAGATTTCGATGGATGTCTATGGGCCCTTTACAGCATAATAGAAATGACGGAAAACCATGCTGGTCTTTTAAAAGAACATTCTCAGTGTAATGAACTTAGTTGAAATGGTTCAAAAACATCGTATTTGTATTTTTCTTTCCCTAGCTGAGCTGGGGGAAATTGAAACTGTATTAGAATTGATTGTGTTTGTAAGGTGTGACTGTTTTTAAGACGGTTGAAACATGATTATTTCTATCAAGCCTAATGCCTGATCCACTGAAGTTTAACTTGCTGACAACTTCTTTAGCAGGCTTTTGCAACAGTAGACACTACTACATCATCCTCCACGCCCCCCCCCCCATTTTATTACAGTAAATAAAATGTTATTTTTTCTTATGTAATATGTGTACAGTTCAGTTATGTTTTAAATTTGTTAAGCTTCTTAAAATTATGTTAGTTGCTTTTTTTTTTTTAATTAATGTTCTGTATGTATGGATGCTTTTATCTCCTTTGAAGTGCTGGTGTTTTGGTCAGGAGAGTGTCTGAGGGTTTAACTTACTAAACTAGTAGTGATAACATGCCACTGAAAGAGCCTGCTCCCTGGGAATTCAGTCCCAACTCCAGTTTACTTTAGAAACCTTGTAATCGTGTGTGTTACTGTAACCACTTCTGTTGGTACTTTGTATTTTTTAATTGCTACATTTGTTTTAGAATTTCTTGCTAATTGGAAATATTTTGAAACTATGTAAAGTTTGTAAAAATAATGTGTGATTTGTAGATAGTGCATTTTCTTTTGCTTCCAAGAAAGTTTGCAAGTCTAAGTGTAGTCATCCAGAGAAGTCAAGTTTCCATAGTATGAAATATAACCATGTTATTCATTCAACAAATATATATCATCAGGCATATTATGGTAGCTTCTGTACAAAAGACTGCTAAAAATGCTCCTCATGTTTTTGTCCAGATATCTTTTTTTTTTTTTTTTTTTTGGGGGCTCTGAGTTGACATAAGAAAGGTCTATTTCGCAGCCTTCTTTTTAAAAATGTTTATTTTCTTTTTTTTTTTTTGTTAAAGAAAGGAAGTGTGTATAAAGATGAAATCTAAGCACTCAGATGCCATGTGTTTCTGGTTGATTTCATTTTAGGTAACAAAGTCTTAGATAAATGTTTTCGTATGACCTTGTGTGCACCAAAGTCTACAGTATAGTATGAGAATAAAATTGTCAGTTGTATTGTGTATGAATGGAGACTTTTGGGAAAGCCTGGTGGAGCAGGAAGAGATCATTCAAATCAGTCCTTCTCTATATTTCTTCTTCTTCTTTTTATATAATTTTATTCATTTATTTAATTTTATTTTTGGCTGTGCTGAGTCTTCATTGCTTTGTGCGGGCTTTCTCTAGTTGCGTTGAGTGGGAGTTACTCTTCATTGGGGTGAGTGGGCTTCTCATTGTAGTGGTTTCTCTTCTCATAAAGTACAGGCTCTAGGCATTCGGGCTCAGTAGTTCCAGCTTGTACACCCTGGAGCACTGGCCCAGTAGTTGTGGCACATGGGTTTAGCTGCTCCTGGCATCTGGAATCTTCCCAGACTAGTGGTCAAACCCCATGTTCCCTGCATTGGCAGGTGGTTTCTTATCCACTGCCCCACCAGGGAAGTCCCCTTCTGTACATTTATAAGGTAATCAAAATTAATGGGAAAAGATGTCATGAAAATTTCAATTTCTTGCTTTTACAATTTGTATTTGGAACACTAAAGGGGAAACTACTACTCCGTAGTCATTTCCTACGTTGAGGATCGTGTAGGCATCTTATAATGTTGGGAATCATCTACACACCACAGTAAAATGCTCGTTGGACCTGTGTTCCCATTCTTTTTCTAACTCTGTTGACCTTGGGCCTATTAACTATTTTTGCATCGATATTTGTTCTGTGAAGTAAGGTTATTGGACTGGATGATTTCCAACTTTTCCCCCTAACTTCAGGATTCAACTACTTTTACAGTCAGTTAGGTTCCTAGCATCGACTTAGGGTCCCCAGACTAGAAAGAGTAATAATACATGACGAAAGAATAATGATAGAGTTGGACTGTTATAGAAGAAGTAATAATACATAACAATAGTTACATGACTATTATAACCTTGCAAATGCAGCCACTCTCAGGGAATTTTCAAGGCCATGGCTAGAGGCTAGGAAATCTGTGGTGATGGCAAGAGATGTGTGAACTAGGAGTTTGTGGGATTGATTGTATGTAGTTGGACTGCGTTGCAGTCTGTTATGTCCGAATCTATTTGATCGAAATGTAGAAACTTGTAATTAAGGTAGAAAATTTCAAGTCCATTGTGGTGATAATTCTCAGTGACAAGAAAAAGCTCGACTTTATGTGGTTAATTTGATATGTTACTGCTTTCTGATTTAGAATACCCATCAGTGAATGGACCACTGCCAATTTTTATTTTAAGTATTTTAAGTGGAGAATATAATTGAATACATAAAGGAAAAGATGACTTAAGAAGGCAATTTTGTCTTGTTACATTTGGAATTAAACTAAAAATGATCAGGCAGTTAGCTTCTTAGAGTATTTTTAATAGTGTGTGGAACGTATAGAATGATAGGAGCCAGGGCTGTTTTAAATAGGTATTCTAAGAGATTTTTATGGGAGTGAACTAGCTTTTTAGAAATGAGTATTTAAAAGCCTGTTTAAATATCTATAGGAAGACCTTTTGGACAGAAAAAGTTTAGAGGATGTAAAACTTGCTTAAAACAAAAGTAGTGTTTAGAAGTAATCAACATTAATGTTAATGTTTGGAGTGTTGTTTTTTTTTTTTTTTTCTTTTTTTTTTTGGTTGAGAGCCATGGAAATGTGGATGAACACAGGCCAAATTCTGAAATATTAGGGGGGTTTTGGAAGTCCCAGTGGCAGGATGAATTGGTAAGCAAACCAGGAGAGCAGGGCTAGGCTGGATAACTGGAGCCAGTGCTTGGGTGCTCTTGGGACTTTTCTGTCTGTTTTGGTTTTGTTCTTGCTCATAGCTGTCAGGTTTCCTCCATGAGCAGAGGACTAATGCTTCTTGAATTTCACTGTTTGCAATCCTCCCTTCCCCACAAAGGGGTTTTCTGTCTCTGATTCTGTTAATAAACATGGATTCTGACTGGTCCAGCTTCCGTCAGTGGTGGCATTTCTTGGATCGAGCAGTTGTGAAAAGGTGACGGCTCTTGCTCATTGGAGTTGAGGAAGAACAGTTCCCCAAAGAATGGACAGGCAGCATCAGGCAGGTGTCCATCCTAGTACTAGAGCTGAGTGATTGTCTAGGTGCCCAGGCCCCACGTTTTGTGTGTTTTGGCTAATACGCCGTTTTCTGAGCTGAGCATTGTAGCCTTTGTTATGTTCTCATCAAGATCCTAGACTTGCAATGATATTGTGAAATAGTGATGCCTTTTAGGCTCATGGGTTTCTATTTGGGCACTGAAACAGATAAAAGAAGGAAACTAGGGTTTAAAAGTGAAGTGAATAACTGTGAAATGTTGACTAAATGGAATGGAATGAGGCAATTAAATGAAAACCATAATGAGCTAGACAATAGATGAAACCCAGTGAATGGAACCCAAATAACCATTCATTGAAGAACTAGTCTCAGACAATTTTTTTTTTCTTCCCTTTACTTTATAGAGAAAGGAATAATGCCAGGCACACACATGCAAAATGTATTATTAGGGAAATATTTTTATACCCGCTAAAACTTGGGATTATATTCTGAGAACAGAATACATTTTCTTCTCTGTTTATTGACTACCTTAGAGTGAACTTGAATATTCAGAATGATACCCTTGGCAAGACAGTGATTTCTCTTTCTATGACAGGATTGTCTGCTACGTTTTTGCTACAGCAAGAATTGTAATAAACAAACAAAACCTACCTTATGTTGATTAGAAAATGTGGTCAACCAGAGTAGTTAATTCTACCAAAATACCTTTGGAAATACAAATTTTGGAATTTAAGGGAATTGGGACAATTTGGCCAAATCTCTTGTGCTCAGACAGATTAGGTTCAAATCCTGCCTCCATCATCGATGGGCTATTTGAGCAGATTGACATTTCTCCACTTGAACCTCAGTTTACTCATTCTTACAACGGAGATGATGATGGCTATCTCACAGGATTATTTGGGATCAAGTAAGGTAATGTATTTAAAGCCGAGCACTATAATTGGCACATGATAGGAATTCAGTAATTGTACCTTAAAAATGAACAAATTCACATGCCATTAGGCTGGTAGCATATTAATCAGCATTAGACAAGTGCTTCTCAAAAATTTGTTGTGTGTTTGAATCATCTGAGGACATTTAAAAACTACCTCCTAGCTTATTTCCCCATATATACTTTTATTCACATTTCCTTGTGTGTGTGTGTGTGTGTGTGCGCGCGCGCACACGCGTGCGTGCATGCCATGGACTGCCCTACCCCCCACCCACCTCCCACACCCGCCATGGCACTGCAATGAAGGCTATGGATCCCTGCTCAGAATAATGTTTTTGAACAAATGAATGAAAATGGATAGGGTACATCCTACCCTTCACAGATCTGCTGAATTCTATCCATGGACCACTTCGGGGGTTTGGAGAACCCAGTTAAGAACCATTACAAGAGTAGGTTGAGGATGGTGTGGGGTGGGAAGCCAGGAGAGCATCCAGCAGGTGGGAAGAATCGTACATAGTAGAAACAGGCATGTATGAATGAATTCCCTGCTGAGATCATAGTGCTAGGAGGTGGTGGGATTCAGCCCTGTACACTTAACCATGGAGCTGTGCTGCTGGGCCGGGGCCAGAACTTATAATTTCTTGCCCTCTTTAGTGATCTTTTCTTTTCCTTCTTTAGCCTTAAAGGCTTTGACTGCTGCTGCTGCTGCTGCTGCTAAGTTGCTTCAGTTTTGTCTGACTCTGTGCGGCCCCATAGACGGCAGCCCACCAGGCTCCCCCGTCCCTGGGATTCTCCAGGCAAGGACACTGGAGTGGGTTGCCATTTCCTTCTCCAATGCATGAAAGTGAAAAGTGAAAATGAAGTTGCTCAGTCGTGTCCGACTCTTAGCGATCCCATGGACTGCAGCCTACCAGGCTCCTCCATCCGTGGGATTTTCCAAGCAAGAGTACTGGAGTCGGGTGCCATTGCCTTCTCCAAAAGGCTTTGACTAGGTATTGGCTATTCATAAGGAGGAAAACAATTTTTCTTTTACAGAAAGAAAGTCATTACTTATATTCGAAGCATCTAAGAAGAGAGCATATGTAAAATTTATTCATGAAAAATCTTATAGGAAGTTTTAAAACAGGTTTCCCTATCAAGTGCTCCAGAGCCACCTATGGGTGATGGCCACTGAGTTGGAGAAAGATTTTTTTTTTTTTTGCCATCGTTGTCTCACTTTATATTGGACAATGCTCCCTACTCTGGGGCGCCCCTTCTTGGGGCCATCTTTTTTTTTTCTTTCTTGTTTTCCTTCACTCCTTAGGTGCCTGGGGCTCTTCCTGCAGTCTCTCCCTGCAGTCTCCCCCTGCAGTCTCTTCATGTTGAGAGGCCCCACGATCTCAGTGTCTGCTTCTAGAACTTCAGAATGTGTTTCATCTGTGTGACCTTATTTAGCCCTGTGACTTCCCATGCTGATAACTGAGAAATGTGTATCTTCCCTTCTGACCTCTCTGCAGCTCCTTCTTCAGTGTCTTATTTGATATCTTCACTTGAATGCCCAATGGGCACTTCAGATGCGTCCCCACCAGGACTCTTGGTTTCCTCCCCCTGCCCTGTTCTACCTGCCCTGATCCAGTTTCTTCCTCGTCTCAGTCAACAGACACCATCTGCCCAGGTGCTCAAGCCCCAAACCCAGGAACCAACCTCGATCCTTCTCTCTGCCTCACCCCCGCCCTCGCGACTCCCAGCTCTGAGTCCTGACTCTGCATACTTCTCTCTCTCCAGATGAATTCTCTTCCTCTAGAACTCACAGGAGGCTCCAGGTCACCTGTGGCCACCCTGCCTTGTCTCCATCAGGTTCTCAACAGCAGTGGCAGGTTGCTCATCTTTCTGAGACGTCAGTGATGTCCTGTCACTTCTTCACTGAAAACCTTCCAGAGGCCGCGCTATGCACATTTAACTGGATCACTTTGCTGTACACCTGAAACTTACAAAACATTATAAAGCAGTTATACTTCAATAAAACATAAAGACAAACTTGAAGAGGAAAAGAAAACTGAACACTTTTCAAGTGGCTTGGAAATCTTGCCTGCCTTGTCCCAGCTTTCCCCTGTGCCTTCTCCCTTCTAGCCACACTGGTCTTTTTCTATTCCTTAAATAAACCAAGCCCAGAGCAGCCCACCCCCCAGCTTCCACACTGTGTTTCTTCTTCATCTGGAATGTTCTTCCTTGGGCCTCTGAATGGCGGGTCCCTGCTCCTCATTTTACTTTCTCAGCTAAAGGCTTGCCTTCTCCTAGAGCCTCTGTGACCTTACCTAGAGAAGCCTCTCCACTCTCACACGGCTCTTAGTCTCTCCGTGACACTTGACACTGTGGGAAATGGAGTTGTTTACATGTTGATTATTTCTCTCCCCCGACTGAACTGTGAAGCTGTTAACTTCAGTTCTCCAGCAGCTGAGACTTGGTCTTGTCACTGCCGCCTCCCATCATCCAGAATGGTGCTTGTATGCAGTAGGCGCCCAGTAAGTACTGTGGAAAGAAGAGTGGAGCCACCGAGTGCTCCACAGGGGTATCAGAAGCCCTTCCGCAATGGATTTTCATCAGCACACAAGCTCCATTTTTGCTAGGACTGAGCAGAGTGTTTAGAGCAGTTTGCTGAGTGGGTTGAGCAACGCCTGGGGGAGTTGGGGAGGCCTGCCTGCAAGCTGGTGATAAGAGATGTGGGGTAACCACAAACTGATGACAAATCAAGGAGCCTGTGTCCACAGCCGCCGGCGAGAACTTTGCCTTGTGAACATGGCGGAGAAGGTTCTGAGTCAACAGCCTCTCTCCCAGAACGTCACCAAGTCAGCTGTGCTGAAGACTGCGAAAGCTCTGCTGAAGAGTCTGAGACCCTGCGCAGAAGAGTGCGCTGCAGGGTCGTGTCTGGCCTAGCCCTTGTGGTGGGAGTCTGTTAATGCACGAGTCCCCAGCCTCCAGGATCATTAATAATGTCTGATGACCTAAGGTGGAGCTAATATAATAATAATAGAAATAAAGTCCACAATAAATGTAATATGCTTGAATCATCCTGAAACCACCCCCTTGCCACCCCATCCTGCCCCACCTCATGGGAAAAACTGTCTTCGACTAAACTTATCCCTGGTCCCAAAAAGCTTGGGGGCTACTCTGTTAATGTCTTCTGTATGCCTGTAAAAGGTCTAGCGTTCAGAAGCATGCCATACATACGTGAAACTGAAGATTCTACAAACGTTGTGGAATCAGTGATGATCCCAGTGCCTCGGATCCTCCTGGGTGTCTTTCTACAGTATTACGTTTCTGCTGGTTCTTAGTTATGGTGCCTCCTTCCCATGTTTGCTTGGTAATTTTCGCCATGAGCTGCTCATTTGGACAATATTTGGGGAGGATTTTTGAGTCTTAGGGTGAAAGGGTGTCCTTCTAATGAGGATTGTTCTTGTTGCCAGGTGGCTAGGAGCACTCTGGACTAAGGCCATGTTAAACTAAACTCAGAGCTTGGGGTTTTTTGGACTTGCTAGTGATATATGTTTGGGCTGTAGTCCCATGGGGGTAGAATGGGTTTATTTGGGGATCACCTTTCCCCTGAAGCTGTAACCCTCCTGGCCTTATGGAGAGAGGGTTTCCTGTAAGATCCCCACGTTGGGTGGGCTCTAGGCGCCAACCTCTGTTCCTTTTCACCCACGGGACCCTCAAAGCCTTCAGAGTGCAGTGGCTCCCATGGGAACTGACAGCTCTTGCATCCCATGCTCACTCAGAGTTTGGCAAGGTAACTCCTGCCTCCTCAGTGCTTTGATGCCTTTAAGAAGATGTTTTAAATATATATTTTATTTAGGATATTTAGTTGTTTTCAGTGGCAGATAGTTCCACCTTATCAGCAGATATGGAAATCAGCATCAAAGTTTCTAAAGAGAGGGAAGGCCAGGGTACAAGCGAGGGTGAAGTCAGAGACTCCAGGGTGCTCGGGTGCTTCTCTGCCCACCCCAGGGATTGGTCAGTGAGGAACTCAGTGCCACCAGAGGAGACCCTGAGAAAGTCATTGGTGTCCTCCAGATAGGCAACCAGAGTCTAAACCAGGGCAGTTCCCTGGTGGCCGAGAGAGGGTGTCTCCAGAGATGTTTGGGAGGTTGATTTGGCTGGATTTGGTAACTGCATGAGGGAATGGATAGGAAGGCGTTGAGGGTGACCCCGGGTTTTCTAGTTTGGGTACCTAAATCGTTCTCTTTCATTCATGCTCCATGACATTAATGGTTACTTTTTGGGCTATTAGCCAAAAAGAATCCATATTATCTGCACTTAGATTGCTCTTTTGTAGAAATGATTATATTTGCAATTTTGATGTTCACGTAAACCTTTACAGTTTATAGGTAAATCCAGCATTTGACAGATAATTCAGTGTTTGACATCTTCAGTCTAAATAAATTCTACCTCCGCAACTGGGAGATGTGGTTTCATAGTCTAGTTTTAACTAGTATGTACTTCATTTTGTAAAAAGTATCATTTTCATATCTAGCGTTCTTCTACCAATAACCTGTAATTGGTCTAGGGTACTTTTTTTTTTTTTGAGGTGTTTTCTTTAAGGCCTTAGAGGAAGAAGTATGAAAAAGACAGGTTTTTTGCTTCTAAGGAGTTCATAGACCTACTGGGAAGATAGGCAAGTAATTATGTAAACAAGGTGCTAAATTGGTGAATTAATGAAACTACCTTCAAGGTTTATTTGGTTGTAAATGACAGTCATGAAAATCAGCTTAGCTAGAGGGAAAAACAGGGAGGGGTGGTGGGGTAGCTCCTGGAACCAGAGGGCCGTGAGAGCCACATGTAGACAAGGATCCAAAGTGTCTGCTTCCTCACTTTCTCTCGAATCTTTGCAAGACTTTTCCTGAATCTTTTCTCCAACAACATTGTCTTTTCTCAGCTGCTTTGTACAAGTCTACCCCACACAGCAGCTATGCTTATTTGCCCCCAGGTGCAAGTCCATTCAGATCTCATTTAGTCACCCTGCACCTAATTTCAGATTTCTTAACAGTGAAAAAAAGGGGGAGTGACAAAGAAGAGAGTCAGTGGCCATCAGAGCAGCCAGCTGGGGCCCTGGGGTCTCCCCAGTGCAGGTTTGGCACCCAGGTGCAGGGACAGTGACAATTCTCAAACCTTGGAGTCTTTCCGGGCAAAGTACCCCTCTCCCCTCGTGTGCACAGATCTGCAGATGACAAAGGCTTCATAAACTGCCCCAGGAGAGTTAGTGCTACTTGAGTTGGATTTTGAAAAATGTGTTGGAGTTCACCTGGTAAAGTGGCTGGAGGGGACGGTTATAGGCAGAGTAAGAAGTGTGTTGTTGCTGCTGTTGTTTAGTCTTTAAGTCATGTTCGACTCTTTGCGACCCCATGGACAAGGCTCCTCTGTTCATGGGATTCTCCAGGCAAGAATATTGAAGTGAGTTGCCATTCCCCTCTCCAGGGGATCTTCCTGACCCAGGGGTCGAACCGGGGTTCCCTGTATTGCAGGCAGATTCTTTACTGTCTGGGAAGCTTGTACAAGAGCATAAAGCACCTGTGTCGTTTTAGGGACCTGCTGAACCTTTCTTCAGGTGCTGTTATGGTTCCCATCTTCTAGTTTTACAGTTTTGTTTCCATTCTCTCACATGTATTCCTGTTTAAATTCCTTACTGTTTGCATTGATTCTTTTGAGCTATTCAGATCCTGCCTGCAAGTTGCTGGACACCCTAACAATCAGAGCTTACTGCTGTTTGTAATCATAAAAACATACTTTGTTTTCGTTTCCACCTGCACATTGAGAAAAGCATTATGTATTGTACTAATGGACCCAAGGATGAGAAGCCTGGATGGCACTGTCATCACATAACCTGCACAGAGATGCCCACATGGGAGGGGCACTACAGCTGCCCACAACGGCTGCTGCAGTCAGAGCCAGGCTCACTTTTTGTAATTTGCCTGCACAGAAAAAGCTCATCTGATGTACACAGAAGTGGCCTGGGTGCCAGCAGCCTCCCTGCTTTTCTCACGTCAGGCATCCCAAATTTCATGTCAAATTCTTAAGGAATTCCTGGAGGAAGCCTTCAGGTGGTGATTAGGCTGCACAGAAGAAAAGAAAGCAGAGTTTCCTTTACAGATTTAAATCTACTCCAGAAAACGCATAATTATGCAGGCTTTTCTGCTATGTGCAAGCTTGCATTGTGCAAATTAGTTTGCACAAGTTTGGATGACGGTGAGTGATGGCCTTTGAGGCAGAGATTGGTCCATACCCAGTTGTTCTTTGGGCACATTACTGTTTAATGCCTCCAGGTAACAGAATACAGAATTACCTGACATGACCAAAGGCAGCAGGCCAGAGACACTCTGTCCCCTGGTCCTTGCTCTTTGCTTGACTCAGGCGGCCAGATCCTCGGTGTTGGAAGAATGAATTTCATGCTTCTGTCCAGGTTTTGTGCGTTTGGTTCTAGTCTGTATAGACTAAGTAGTTCCTTACATTCTTTCCATCACGTGATCTTCACAATTGAATTTTTAAAGATAAAGTCCTTTCTGTATTTCTTAGAAATTAAGCACTTCTGAAGACGGGTATGAAAGGCTCTTAGCAGTTTATTTTTTACACATTCTACAGGTTTTGAGTGGCCTGCCTAAAATCTATATTTAGTGTGTAAATAGAATATAAAGTTTTTCAGGAACACATCTATTACAGTATAAATAGAGACATTTGTCCTTACAGTTTATCTTGCATACCTGCATGCCCAGATTGGAATCCCCCTACCCCCAAACAGAAACACCATCACTGTCATTGTTTCATTTCCGGGGATAACCAGGTGTGGATGGTATTGGAAGCCTTGCAGACCAAGTTATTCCTAGTCTTAAAAAACTTGAAGACACCGATCCAAATAAGCAGAAACTCAGTTTCTTTACTCTTGAATTTTCCTGAGTAATTCTCCTCCAGCCCCACCACGTTGCCCCCTCTGTCTGTCACAGTCCCAGGTGTCTGAATCTTTCACAATTCTACCCTGACTCCTGAAGTTTCCATGCTCCCAAATGACTTGTTCCACTGTGCTGCTAATTAGCTTTACCTTTTAGAGAATATGCTCTAGCTTTTTTCTGTGCCCCAGAGCCTGAGAAAAAACTTTCTTTCCAACTGACCCCCTCCCTCATAGAATGAAGACCCCAGGCTTTTACTCCATTAGGAATTGAAATATGTTTCCCCATCAAAACAAACAGCCAGCCAGCCACCTTCCAAATGAATGCTTGGAACACTGAAACTCAACCCATTTGTAAAGTTCTGCTTGTACACAGATGAAAAGTTCAAATGCTCCGGCATAGAAAGAACTGTTCAGAACAATTACGATAAATCCAGAAGGCACTTTTTTTTTCTTGAGCACTTTGAGCCAAATTAGGAGGACAGGAGAAAATTTAAGGGACATTTTAAATGAAGAATATAGGTTAGGGTAAGCTAGTATATGCCTTTGACTTATTCACTTTTCTTTTGTAATTTTGGCATCAGATATTCACAAATTTAAAACATGTCAGTAAAGATTTGATCCAGTAAATAGGCCATGGTGAATATTTTTGTTTTGTGTTATATGGAACTTTTTTATTCTTATGTCTGTTTAAGTGAACTAGAGTTGTTCATGGTTTCAGTGGAACTTAAATTCTAATAAGAGGTGAGATGTGTGTATGTATGTATTTTTGTGTATGTATGGTATATCTTCTGTTTGAAAAATACTGACAAATATGGTGAAGAATTAACATGATCATTTTACCCAAAAGCAATCATTGTATATCTTTTTGAAAAATCTCTTTGAGATTATGCTGCTGCTGCTGCTGCTAAGTCGCTCCAGTCGTGTCCGACTCCGTGCGACCCCACAGACAGGAGCCCAACAGGCTCCCCTGTCCCTGGGATTCTCCAGGCAAGAACACTGGAGTGGGTTGCCATTTCCCTCTCCATTGTGTGAAAGTGAAAAGTGAAAGCGAAGTCGCCCAGCCGCATCCGACTTCTAGCGACCCCATGGACTGCAGCCCACCAGGCCCCTCCATCCATGGGATTTTCCAGGCAAGAGTCCTGGAGTGGCTTGCTATTGCCTTCTCCGCTTTGAGATTATACTGTCTATATATTTCCTCATATCACTGTGTTCTTCACGTTGACAATTTTTGATTACTGCCTAATGAAGTTTTAATAGTCTATATATTGATTCCAGTTCTTCACCATAAATAATGCTGCAATCAACATTTCCTTATATAAAACTTCTTATATTGGATGATCTCCTTAGATTCCCCGTTGAGGGAGTTGATCAAAGGGTACGAATATATTAAAGCTCTTGGTCCATTTTGCCAGGGTGCATCCTGTGAAGCCTGCCCCAATTTATAGTCCCAGCAATGTGGGTGAGAGCCCTTTCCCACAGTTGAGCAGAAAAAGACTGGAGTAAAATGATACCGTTTTCTTTACATGTGTCTTTTTAAGAGCATGCTTTAAACTCATTTCAAGCTCTGTTCAGAGGAGTGGTGGTGGTGTTCAGCCGCTAAGTTGTGTCTGACTCTTTGCAACCCATGGACTGCAGCATACCAGGTTTCCCTGTCCTTCACTATCTCCCAGAGTTTGCTCAAACTCATGTCCATTGAGTCAGTGATGCCAACCACCTCATCCTCTGTCATCCCCTTCTCCTCCCGCCCTCTATCTTTCCCAGCATCAGGGTCTTTTCAAAAGAGTCAGCTCTTCGCATCAGGTATCCAAAGTATTGGAGTTTCAGCTTCACAATCAGTCCTTTCAATGAATATTCAGGGTTGATTTCCTTTAGTATTTACTACTTTGATCTCCTTGTTGTCCAAGGGACTCTCAAGGGTCTTCTTCAGCACCACAGTTCAGTTCAGTTCAGTTCAGTCCAGTCGCTCAGTCGTGTCCAACTCTTTGTGACCCTATGTACTGCAGCACGCCATGCCCAATCCAATGGCATTTATTGGCACACAAAACGCTTCACCTCCAAGTATCCTAGTCAGGAATTTGTTGTTGTTTAAACTTGCTGCTTCATGTCAGCCTTGACCTATGGCTGATTCAGATGCATCTGTTCAGAAGACATCATGGATGTCCACCGGAGTCCACATTCAGTGTGTGTGTGTGTGTGTCTGTGTGTGTGTGTGTGTCTGTGTGTGTGTGTGTGTCTGTGTGTGTGTATCACCCGTCTGTAGTCCTGTCATTGGCTTGCAGCTTGGGTCTGTGTGCATCCGCTCTGCCCTGACCCACCTTATCTGATGTAAACACAGCAGTCACCTGTGCTGACCTCCCAGCCAACCTGCCGCCTGGCTAGGCTGGGGAGGGGAGGTTGAAGCTTCAATAGGTTTAAACTGTGAGCATCCAGCTCCCTTCTGTTTAGATAACTGGGATTTAGAAAGGAGAAAGCAAGGTAGTTTTTCCTTTCAGCAAAGGTGAGTGAGTATACTGTGTATTTTCATAACATAATAAAATTCCCTGTTTTAGTTAACTATTTTACACAATAGAAAAACTAACAATTCCCTTTTACTGAAGGAGAATTCCTGAGAACATTGAAGAAAACTGAAGAAACAAAGGCAGAACTCGTGGAAAGAAAGAAAAGCTTCGAAGCCAGAGCCACCCAGATCACCGAGATTTCCACGTCATGTGGATGTGTTTTATTGTGAGAGTAACAGCTACAGTTGCCAATTTTGGGGCGGCCTAAATTACTATTTCAGATGGATGCAGGCTTTAAAATTAGTCCCTGGAGGATACATTTGTTTAAAAATTGAACCTTAATTGAATTTTTTTAAAACCTTGAATTAAATAGAAAATTAAGGGCTTTTTATAAGAGATGGTGCTATATATTTAACTTGAGTGATCAATTACCTAAGAGAAATATTTCTATCCTATTACTATTTTAAAATATTAAATGCTTGACACAAAAAGCAGAAGATATTCTATCTTACTAAAGAAATCTCTTTAATTCATGTGTTAGGGGTCACAGACTATTCTGAATAGGCTTTGGGACGTGTGGTGAATGAGAACCTAGTCACTGTGACTTCAGTTAAATAAACAATATCAATTTTTCATTAATTTAAAATGAGAACTTTTAGAATTATGAATATAAATCTTTTATACCCCTTCTGTTCTAAAGAAAATACATTGTTTCCTCATGTGAAAAATTTCTGTAAGAGTTCAAAAAAGTTTTAGTGCACAGTAATATTTTGAATGGAATTGTTATCTTCCACTTAGCCAAAGTGGCCAAAAATACTATTGTAGAACAAATTCATTCCCATTTCTGAATCTCCAAAGCAAAAGAACATTTAAGAATTCGTTTCAACTTGGTTATTTATAAGAAGAAAAAACTTTTCTTATGGTATATAGAATAGTCCTAAATAACAAGTTACAAGCTAGAAATATTTACTTAAAACTATTGGATACACTAACTGAGAAGAGATCTAGCCTGTGTTTACTTAAAAAAAAAAACCAAGACAAAGATCTTTCATAGTAAGACACAAATTGGAAATAATATGACTATTCTTTAGTGTGAAACTTGGGCTAAATGAAGTAAGATGTATCTGCATGTTGAAATATGTTTTAATTGTTAAACATGTTTAGGGAGATGAATGAAGTGTTATGGAGAAGTGCATATTGAGTAAGAAAGTAGCCAGTGAGTTTTAAAAATATTCAGTTTAGGTCAGTTCAGTCTCTCAGTTGTATCTGACTCTTTGCAACCCCATGAATCACAGCACACCAGGCCTTCCTGTCCATCACCAACTCCCGGAGTTTACCCAAACTCATGTCCATTGAGTTGGTGATGCCATCCAACCATCTCATCCTCTGTCGTCCCCTTCTCCTCCTGCCCTCTATCTTTCCCAGCATCAGGGTCTTTTCAAAAGAGTCAACTTTTGCATCAGATGTCCAAAGTATTGGAGTTTCAGCTTCAACATCAGTCCTTCCAATGAACACCCAGGACTGATCTCCTTTAGGATGGACTGGTTGGATCTCCTTGCAGTAAAAGGGACTCTCAAGAGTCTTCTCCAACACCACAGTTCAAAAGCATCAATTAGGCTCTCAACTTTCTTTATAGTCCAACTCTCACATCCATATATGACTACTGGAAAAACCATAGCCTTGACTAGATGGACTTTTGTTGACAAAGTAATGTCTTTTTAATATGCTGTCTAGGTTGGTCATAACTTTCCTTCCAAGGAGTAGTTCAGTTCAGTCGCTCAGTCGTGTCTGACTCTTTGGGACCCCATGAATCGCAGCACACCAGGCCTTCCTGTCCATCACCATCTCCCGGAGTTCACTCAGACTCACATTCATCGAGTCAGTGATGCCATCCAGCCATCTCATCCTCTGTCATCCCCTTCTCCTCCTGCCCCCAATCCTTCCCAGCATCAAAGTCTTTTCCAATGAGTCAACTCTTCTCATGAGGTGGCCAAAGTACTGGCT